>WBMV01016874.1:2361990-2819994 GCA_013396655.1 Campylorhamphus procurvoides | reverse complement strand
CCCCCCCCCCCCCCCCAGATTACTCTTATGCTACTGCACGGCACTGTTATGGACAAACCCATTCCAAGAAGGGTTAATCTGGCTAATCAGTTACAAACCATTTTTTGTAATGAAACTTCCATATCTTAGAAGTTTGCACTTCATTATCCTCTTCTTACCCCCACCAAGTCAATAGTTCTGATTTTCTAAAAAATAAAAGTGAAATGTCCATTATCCCTGAGAAATGACAGTGTTTCTACTGTGGGATGTTATGTTATTGTTATAATGGTCTGCCCACAAGTAGTGAACTCTTTCATTTGGATTGTGAAACTCTATAAGCATCTTTCCAAACTAAGAAAAATTTCTGTGTCCTAATCACACACTACATCCTGCTGTGCACTGTAAACCATGAATAGTGCTCAGCACTCAGTCCCCAATCCTCTCTTTCAGCCAAATTCTAAATGTGAGATCACACAAGACGAGGAAAGTTTAGAGTTGCTAAAATAGCACAGACTTAATTTCAGTCTTCTGCCAACTTGCTAAAACAGTTCAAGAGAAAAATGTTGGCCTTAATTTAAGAGGTCCTTTAAATACTCTGGGACGAGTAAGAGTTCCCATCACTTTTGTAGCAGTTGATCATGTCAGAAATACTGCACTGGTACCAGTCCAGCTAAGCCTTTAAACATATATCTGTTTTTAGGTTCTGTGGAGACTTAAAGTAAGTCTCTTATACGAGGTTGTAAAGCAAGATGAAAGAAGGAAAAAAAGAGATCATCGAGATGGGCAATTCATCTCTTGAGCAGAGGTGGGCCCATGTAGTAAGCAGATCTAAGTGACGGAAAAGAGGACAATATAGAGACAGAGAAATGCTGTCATTACCATAGCAACAGTAGAACAGCAATTATGTGAAACACTGTAGATAACCAGGGAAAACAATTCCTTCTTTTCACCTGAAATCTCAGACCTTATGGCATATTTTCTTTAGCTGTAGATATTACACACAGGGTGTGTATCTCCCCCTGTCCCCTACCAATTCAGTCATAGCAAGGCTATTGGAAGGACCCCAAAGAGCATCTGGTTCCAACCCTGCTGATTTAGGCAGGGACATCTCCCAGTAGCACAGGTTGCTCAGAGCTCCATCCAACCTGGCCTTAAACAGTTGCAGGGATGGGGCATCCACTGGGCAATCGGTGCCAGTGCCTCACCACCCTCACAGTCAAGAATTTGTTCCTAATATTTAATATAAATCTCCCTTCTTTTGGTTTAAAACTGTTCCTCTTTGTCCTATCACTATCTGCCTGTATAAAGTCTCTCTGCCTCATTTTTATAAGCCCCCTTAAAGTGCTGAAAGGCTGCAATGAGGTCTCCCGGGAGCCTTCTCCTCTCAAGGTTAAAAAACCTCAACTCCTTCAGCCCATCCTCCTAGTAGAGGTGCTCCAGCCCTTGGATGATGTTCATGGCCTCCCCTGGACTTGCTCTAACCTCAACCTGCTGGCCACAGATACTTTGATAGGGCACCTGGATGCCAAAATGCAATCACCCATTGGATCTCTCTTGGTCAACATTTTACATCATCATGATAGTTTTGAGAAAACCAGGACATGGAAACATGCAATCCACACTAGCAGGCTCCTATGTCTCTCTCTCTGAGGAAAAAACATGTGTGGTGCCTAAATATTATCTTTCTGAACTGAGTTTAGAGGGCAAGATATGGCCACTATGCCATCAATGACTTACAATTGTTGAGGAAGACAGTTTTCTCTAGTAAAGTCAAGTGGGTTTATGCTGGAATGGAATAGCTATGAAACAGTCTAATAAAGTGGTTTTTGCAGTAGCTAATGCCTCAACTTAGCTCGAACACTTATTTAACGGGAAAGAGCCCTTTATAGCTAGGTAGATTCCAACACATCATCCAAATTGCTGATAACTGCTGGTTAGAGCATGAAAAATTATCTCGGTTATAATTCCATAAATCAGTATATCTTCTTGGACTAGAACAGGGTTCAGTGTTAATGGCACTAGAGGAATGGCACTTTCTGTGTGGAAGTAAAATTGGGAGGGAAAAACGCTGTCAATATCTCAAAACAGAAACTCTGTAGCACTGCAGAGAGAAAGAGAAAAAAAAAAAGAGAAGAGAAAGAAAATATTTTCCTTTCCCTCTGTATTCGTTTTTGTCACTCAACCAACTATCCAGCAGGTTGACCTACATCTATTACTGCCTTTCCTGGTTAAATTAAAAATACTTCCTAGCCTTTGAATAACAACACATGAAGTCCACATTCACTTCAAGTGGAAAATATTGCAAACCCTAACCTGTTTAAAACATTCAAATCATTACTATCCCCTTCCATCACTCTCTGCATATTTTGTGCTATATCTCTGGCCAAAACAGAACCTGTTATGTAAGCTTTTATGCCTCATTTTGTGTGTTTCTTCAAATACATTTCTATTAATTAGTTTTTCTCTGCCTTCCAAATTTAGCTGATGCCACTTCTTAAATTTTTTTTTTTAGCCCCAAACTTATTGCAGTCTGCTGGCTTTAAATTAGTTCCTTTTTAATGTATCCAGATCATCTATTTGGCTAGCAATAACATGAATTTTTGAAGAACAGAAAAGAAAACAGCCACTCCTCAGGGAGCAGTGAGGGACAGAGCAGGAAATGCTGCCACATTTCAATGCCCAGGCAGCAGCTTCTGCAGTGTCAGGCTCTGCCTCCTCTGACAGCCTTTGGAGCCAGTACCAGTCACACAATATTACCAGCTCTTTCCACTTGCAATACTTCTTTTCAGCCCTTTGGGGTGAACACCAAATGCTCTGAATAAAAGCACATTAATTAGCAATAAGCAACATAGCTGAGGAGAAAGGAAAGAGCCACCATGTTTAAAAGTATTTAGAGTTCAGTCTGCGTTATGTCATTCAAAAAAATTCACACTGAAATTACATAAGGTTATGTATATTACAGGTTTATATTAAAAAAGAGGTAGGTTGTGGTTCAAGATAGGATCCTTAGGGTATGGTCCTGAGAAACCTCCAAGAAAATTTATGTTTTGGGCCAACACTGTCAACATGTTCTGTCTCTAAGGCCCATTCCAGTTCTGTGAAGCAGGGGGTCAGCTGGGTGATTTCAAAGAACGTACAATATTTTGGATCTACCTCTTTGTACAGGAGTTTGAGACTGTACAATGAACAGGAAAAGTCCTACTTCCAGAGGAATTAAGATTTGTGGTGGTCTCTACACCAGTCAGTCCCGGTTGTTGTTTTTTTTTTGCTTATCATATTAAACCTTCTCAAAATGACCCATGGTCATCCCATAACAGCCTTTGTTTACAAATATGTAATTGTTTCTGCTGTATTTCCCCGTCTGTCCTTCACTGTCATCTTTGTTTGAACATTTTCTTCTTTACAGTGCCTGCTCATTTCAGTACTTACTACATCCCCTGATACAGGTGAGAACTGAGAGAAAAAAAGACAGAATAGACTGGGGCACTATTAAAAGCTTTATCTTTTATGCCATCAGATTGCTGCTAACTTCTGAAAAACAAATCAGTTCTAACTGTGTTACAGCCCTTGGTAACACATCTCCCACTGCCCCTGTTAGATAACAAGAATGGAATGAGGTTGTTAGATGATGGAAGGGTTAAACTGGGTTAAACAGGATTGCTCTGTCATTAGGGATGATGTTACCTGTGACAATCAAACACTTTGCAGAGGTTTCATTCTGCAATCACAGCAAATTTTTCAGGACTTAGCAGCACTCCTCAAAGTGCGTGAGATCAGCATCTTTCCCAGTGTGAAATCAGAGCGGATCCTGTTGTTTCTCTGCACCAGCTACCACTGCAGCACATCCTCCACCTCTTTTGCAAGGACATATATTTCCTCTTGCTGGGATTTCACATTAGTGACCCCTTTTGGTTTTGCTGAGTCCTCCCTTTTGCATTTCTCCAGGGTTTAGTGTGAGGTAGAGCCATCCAAGTGATTGTGTTCCCTCTTTGTGGGGCACCACATGCTCTGCTCTCAAGGTTTCTGTAGTGCTGAAAGACACAGACTTAATTGCTATTGCTCCTCTGCCCTTTCAGGCCTTTAATTTCTGGAATATTCCATACTTAGTGATTTGATCTCACACTGATATAGCACGAGATCTACTAAAGGACTATCCAACCAAGATTGGTTTTTTTAATGTCATACATGTAATATGAAGAATATTCATTAGATTTCAAAAAAAACCAAAACAACAAAGCAAACCGACCAAACAACGGAAAAAACAATGAATCACAAAAATTATATTTATTTTAACAAATAAACCCTGAAGAAGTGATGCAGGCTAGTGATTTTAGTGATGATCAGAATGTGGAGTGAATGCTTTATATTGCCAGAGATATATCACTACATAAATTATACGATCTATATTTTAGAGAGATCCATACTCACAATATTTTATTGTGTCCTAATGCAGAAGAAATATTTTGTACTTGAGCTCTGTAGCTGCCCAGAATCTGCAGCACTTCATGAGCTGAAATGTAACACCTATCTATCTGGAGTTGTAGATAAAAATGTTATGCACAGTGGAAATTTAAGGACAGAAACTATTTATTCTATTGAAGACAGTCAACAGATTCCTCATGGCCACAAAACGCCCCCGGATCATTTTCTACAGTATCAAAGGAACCTTGACCAGAACAGTAATTTCAAACCACCCATAGGCAGCAGGGAGAGAACAAGAGTCAAGGAAAAAAAATTCCATAAAAGTATAATAGAAATACATTTTAGTATAATTCAGAACTATAATGAGATTGTAAATTAAGATCTGCATAAACACATGGACATTTTCCTAGAGTAAAGAACCGTCTTTCTGTTTCATTCAATGAAACGAGCATATATTTGGGCAGGAAATCATTACAAATAATTAATTTCTATGAACATACATTGTAATTCGTCTAATTTGGCTTTATAGCATTACCCACTGGAAAATGGAACTCAAATTAAAATGTTCAATTGCAGCTGCAATAGTCATTTTTGGAAAGTATAACATTAAAATACTCCCAAGGTCAAGGGAACCAGAGACACCTGAACGAGGGAGTGAAACTTTAAAGTTGGGGAAGTTACACACACACACACACACTCATCATACCTCAGGATGCTCAGGGACCCTGTTTTTCCAAGCAGCAGCTTGAGCTGCCATTGCAAGTATTGCTGAAGTCACAGCAAATTCAAAACCAATTTTGATTTTCTTTTCTCAAGTGACACCATGTAGCTCTGGGATAAATTACTTTCAGATGCTTTAAATGTAATTTAAAACATAGCACTTACAATAAGGAAAACATTATTGTTTATGAATGTTTTATAATTGTATTACGGAAAAATCCATCTTTACTCAGATGATGGCACAAAAAAGAAAGACTGAGAAAAAACTTTGGAATGATACTATTTGTCAGGTTGCTCCCATTAGGTCAGGGCACTGCAATCACCATTTTTATTTATAGCCAACAGTACAGTTAGGAAAATGACACCAACTGAAAATACCTTTAACAGCTCCAAAAATTATTCTAATTGTTTTATTACAATATTAATAATTAAAAATTACTTCCAAAACCGATCAAGCATAATTTTCATATCTACAAAACCCTGCAGGAGCTTGGAATGTAGAAAGAACCACCATGTAAAGAAATTAGTCTTATAAATTTTGTAGCACTTTATTCATCTCAGTGGAGATACTAATGGCACAGAGTAGTAATTTATGATATTTTAAATTTATTTCCAGACAATACAATGGACTGACAGAGGAGGGCAGGCATCACACGAAGGAAAAGGTTGTGACCTGTGCTGCCAGCCTGTCTGGGCTCTGAGAGCAGACAGAGAAGAAGATGGTTGAGCTGTGTGTGTGCTGAACTGGTGGCTCTGGGCTGGAGGAGTGTGGGATCCATCCTGCCACCATCCCAGTGGGTCCCCAGGGCCACCGTGCTGCTGTGGGCAGAACCTCTGGAGGCTCAAGCAGGAGCCTGGGGGCTGTGGCTGTGTGAGGACTCTGCCTGCCCAAGATTCTCTTCAGGGCAGGATTTGTAGGGTTTAAACCCCAAAGTGCCCACACTGAGCCACATGTGCCACCTGAAAGAAAAGACCTGAAAGAAGAGTGGAGGGGGATGGAGCATCACGGCTTCTCCACGCCAGAGATCTCTTTGAGACATTCAGCCATGCAGAGAGCCAAGGAAATGGTGGGGGGGGAGGGATAATAAAGTATTTGGCCAAATTGCTTCCCAGAACAACAACCTTGTTTATCCTAACTTGGAGCACTGGTAGCAGTGCCAGGCAGGATAATGACCCAACACAGTGCCATTTATCCTCAGCTCCTTGCAGGACAATGCAGGAAACCCATTTGACTAAAGAGGCAGCTCTGTACTTTATTGCTCTTGATTTCTTTCTTATTCATGAATGTCTGGGTAAATTCAATCTATTCTCCAATATCATCAGAACAACCCCAGGAACATTTGAGAGCTGAAGCAGTGGTGTGATGGAGCAGAGATAAAGCTTTAGCAGCCACAGCACTGTGCTGATAGAGGCTGAGTATAAACACCCCCTTTCCAGCCCGAAGGGAGGAAAAGCACTGATGTTTCTGTTTATGAAATTAATAGGTCCAGAAAGTGCAGCATGCTGAGACATCAAACTATTAGCAGGAGCCCTGCTGGCAGCCCACTTAGGAAAAAAACACCAACGCTGTGACAGCAGATTAGGTTGAGGAGTTGGGGGGTGTTTGCTTTATTTCTGTGAGGAAGTATATAGAGAAGTCAGCAATCAATTTCAATGATTACTTCCTCCACATCTGAAAATAACACACAATTCTTTATGTGTCTGGAGAGTCAACAGCCAAGCCAAGCACCCAGCAGATAGAAGTGACACAGGTCCCTACCCATGGGGACAAAGGAGACCTGACTGGAGACAGCTTGGTGGCAATGGACAGGCAACTGGCTATATGTGATAGCCATGTGATATGTGTATATAAGTGATAAACAATCACTTAATATTTAGTTCTCCAGCGGTTAGGATAAAATTGTGATGTTCATATACACTTTATTGGACCTGCTGAGATCTTTCTTGCTCAAAATAATTGATCTGTTTATTAGTGGGGTAATTACGAGAATTTGGAGGTAACTTTCATGGCGTAGTGAAAAAATAAAATGCATACCCAGAACAGGTCAGCAGATGTCACTGTCTCGTCATTCCAACATGGCCAGAAGTACACAAATCCATCAGCAGAAAAGAAAAACACATAAAACAAGAGGTAAGGGAAAATCTGGAATATGAAAGGGTAGACTCCTTGTTAATCAGCAGAACTGGAAGGACAAAATGTCATGGTTTACTTTATAACAGGTTTGTCCCTTCTGTTGCAATCACAGATTTATTACACTGGGGGTTTTCCCTGGCATTGGTAGGTGTCACTGATTACCCTACAGTTGTAGAGACTCAGGATAAGCAGTGACAGTGTGAGAGCAACCTTCCAATGAGACCAGACAGGTCTTTATGGTCAGGATTACAGTAACCTCTTGCACTGTCTTTTTGAGTAGTTTCTTGCATTGCACATCTCTTAGGAAAATTTCAGGTTTTTAAAATATGTATATCTGGCATAGGTATACATATTCACAAATAGATTTAAGATAATAACATTATCTTCCATAATGAGGTCAACATTTTATGGACCTGGAATGTTCTCATACACAAAATACTCTATTCTTCCATAAAGATGGTACGTGTCCACAATACAATAAACTGCTGAAAATCCCCATGTTCAAACTCCATTTTCCAGCTTGATGTGCCTGTGAGGTATTCTAATTACAAATATCCAAACCACAAGAGGTATCATACACAGAGAATGAATAATGTAATGTCTCTGTATATGTGCTGTCAAAAGGGTGAAACAAAAGCCTCTGAAATTCATCACAATGCACAGCAGCACAAGCAGCTCGATGTGAGAAGCAGCACAGCTCCAAAGGAACTAACAAGTTGGGTGCCTTCTCCTCAGCACCACAAGGAGTGTGACAGCACCATCGGGCATTGCCTGGGTGTGTCCTCCTCTCCTTGCCTTGCTTGGAGAAGTTGTCACTTTGAGGGAAACTGAAGTGAGGCAGAGACTTGTGCTTGGGACCCCCCAGCTTGGCTTGGCATAAGGTCAAGTGAGCTTAGAGCTGCCAGGGGTAGTGCTGAGCACTGCTGCCTTTCTGCTTTAAAAGTTACTTTAGTTGGCACTTACTGAAGTGACAGATACCTGTTTGTGTATGTAATTAACTCAGAAAGAGAGATGGGCTGAGGCATTCAGTATGAGCTTGTCTGCCTTGGGCTTTCTTTTTAATATTACCTCCCCTTCATCTGGTTTAGTCTATTCCTTCTCATTACAAAATAAAAACTGGTGCTGGATCAAAATTAATAAGCTGACATTGCTTATACTGAACCTGTATGACAATACCATTACAAATTTTGGACTTGATCACAGACTATCAGGACCAAAAAAAAATCTTCTGTATATTTTTTAAAGTTCTGCCTGGGAAAGAATTACAGATCAAGGATACTTTGGTGTTAGATATTACAATTTTTAGCATAGCTAAGGACAGCTGATATTGGTCCTGTAAGTTTTCCCAGTGATACCTGTGTGCAATGTTTGCTGAAACTAATACATAGTTCAAGCTAAGTCTTCTTATTAGGACAGGCAATAGTCAAGTGCTTTTGTAAAGGTATTTCATGTTATTACAGTTCCAAGAAGCTATGACTGGCTCAAAGTAGAAAATTTTAAAAAGGCTGGAACAAAGTATTCTGGCTTGCATCTGTTACAGAAATGCGTGCAATTATTGTTTTTTTCATGACAATTTTACTTCCATTAAAGCTCGGGAAAAGCCATCAATATTTGCCAAATGACAAAGGCTAAAATGCTGGCAAAAAATGTATTGAGCAATGGTATAAATTGTAAGGCAAGAAAAACCACCAAGTTTTTCTAATTAAAATTTTACATTCAGATCTCATTTTCAATCAAATTACAATGCCAGCATGATAGGCATTGTTCAGTGATATAACAGTTAACAGCTCCTTTCCCAAAGATATTCAGCTTAACAATATAATTTGATTTAGAAGGTGCATTAGTTATAGTAAGCAGGAAATTTGCCCCTAATGAAGCCAAGACTTATGCATTGATCTCAAAGGAATGGAATTCTGTGCTAGTATTTCGTTACATATCCTCTGATGAATGCAAACTATTCAAGGTATAGTACTCAGGTAATTTCAGATGACCTACCTTATTTTCCAACAAAAAGCAAACAGAGTAAAGTTTATTTAAAGAAAGTTATGTGGGCTGAAAACCTTTTTCCCAGGTAGGAGCACTCAGAGACAGTATCTACAGGGTCCTTAAAGAGGTCTTGCACAGCCCAGCGAAACTGACTCAAAATAATTGGACTGAAATAGATGATACAGAATCTTAACTAAAGGATTAAAATGGCTGAAGTAGGGGATAACTGAGCAGGGTGTGTGATGATAGAAATGCCCCATTACTGTGTCACTTGGAGTCACAAAGAGAACATGGGCTAAAACATCCTAATATTTTCTTTAAAACCATTGCACACTCTCAGAATTCAATCAACATACTCATTGCAGTTACATAATTAAAACTCAGACCAAAATAGTATAATTGCCATTTTATGGCCGTTGTTGCATAATGAGTGTTTTTATGGCAATCTCATCTAAGTCTGGATTTGGGTAATTTAAAAAAGTGGATGATTTCCACAGTACCACTCATGATTTCATCTAGAATACTTCAAGAAAAGAGGAATTCTGTCAAAGTCAAAGATGTTGTTTGTGGTTTCTTCTTTGAAAGATTTGAAAAGGGTTTCCTTTTGAAAGGGTTCAATAACAGCTTAAAAACTCAGAAAGAAGAAAGTGGATTTTTTTTCTTTTTTAGAGGCATAAACAGCCAGCTTCAAGCTGATTAATAGAAATATTCAGCTCAAAGTGATTCTTAATGAAGACGATAAGCCCCAGAAAATAACAATCTATGGGCAATATATAACTTAACTTAAACCGGCAGCTCAATCATGGACTCTCTGCCTCCCACACACCACATTATGTGCTGTGCATCTCACGATCTGAAGCATGAAAGACACAGCCTAAGGAAGAGAAAGGGGAAAGATAAAAAAAAAAAGAAATATATTTGTGTGTGTTTATTATAACTCTCAAATGTTGGTTCAGCTTGAGAGGCTTTCTGTCCTAGAGCTGCCTCCTCCAGTTCCCTGGGAGATGCTCTGCAGCTCAGTCCCTCCTTCTCCCAATTTCCTCCCATCCCTGTGCTGCACCTCCCAAGCACTGAGAAGGTGCAGCACTGCATATTCCAGGTGTTCCTCCTTCCTGTTTTGTGGGAGCTCCCACAGAGTCTCTTAATCCCTGCAATCCTCGGTCTGTTTTGTTTAGGCAGAACATAAAGAGCTCTTGGATGAATGGTAGCAATCAAGCAACACATACAAATCCTTACCAGTGCATTCGTGGGTATCACAACAGAAACCAAACAGGCAACCAAGTGTTTCATTAGACCCCACACAATCACATTTGCATAAATATCCACGTCTCCTACAGGCATCAGTCTGCAGTTGTTGCTTGTGTAGGTGAACCAGAGCTAACAAAACACATTTTTGTGAGCACAAACAGCCCCAAGCACAAGATCCCGTTGCAGGCTACAAGTCTGAGAAAGGGAGTGAATTTTGGAGGGTAGCTTGCGTGGTTTTTGTCAGTCCCCAGGCCAGGTGACTAAAGATGGTTAAGATATGTCTACATAAGTATAAGTCAGACCTTTATTAATGTGCAAATTTTTGGATTATCTTTTTAATTATCACTTAGAAAAAGTATCACAAGATAAATTTCCATGAAAATTGTATCTGTCCTCATTTTACATACCACATAGTATTTTGATGTCAATGTTTGCATTTTCCTTGCCAAGGAGAACAAAATTGCAGACGTCAACCAAGAAAAAGGTGTACATTACAGAGCATGTTACTAAGGGGAGCTGAAAGCCGAACTTTCAAAGAATATTTATAATGTAAGAATACTTTCATGCTGAGTGGCATGAATGATTCAAAATATTTCTCAAATTTGTTGGTAACATAATTGTAATAATTATAGGAAGCAGTTACCTACATATATTCTGGTGAGATAGTGCTAAGAGGAAGTGTCACACTTGGACTATAACAGCAAAGCAATATTCTCCAGGTCAACTAAAGCAAATTCCAGCTTACAGTGTGCAGATATTGGGGAACAGGGGAATTCCCTCTTCAAAAGCACTTGTGTTTCTAGAAGGCTGCGTGCCTTCTGTTCTTCAAATAAACTACATGACCTTCCTCTAAATGCATTTCCAGTGCTACTAAGGGCAAGTTTGCCCTGCAGCAGTGGCTGGTAAGTGCTTATTTATGACTCTAGGCTAAAGATGCCATAATCTTCAGAGCATGAGACCTTCATAGTTACAACAGACTGATCAACGTTAATGAGACAACTAATTAATTAATTTTGCACATGGTACCATGAGTTGCACCTCTGGTCTTAGGGAATTGTATAACAAGACCAAGAACAGAATTATTTGGGTGAGGAAAAGACATGGTCATCACTCCATCTCTCAAGCCTTAAATGAAATCAAAGACAATGAACTTTCTCATCAGTGTTACCAGATAAAACTTTTCCCCCCAAAGTATTATCAAGACTTAGGGCATGTGTGCAAAGTACTTACTGAACTGACAGAGTCGTGTTCATCATTGGTTCATGGCTGACACCACAGGTGGGCAATAAACATTTCCACTGTATTGGCCTCTGTGCAACTCACTGAGCCCTCAGCCTGCATTTGCTAATAGAAGTACAGCTTAAAAATATCAATATCAAAAGATTACATTCTACAAGACTGAGTCGATATGACAGTTTTAATTTGATTCTTATTGAATAACCATTCTATTTCATGGGTAAGGGAAGCCTTAAGTTCTTGCTTCCTGCAGTCTTTTATTGCCTAATATGACCATATTTGATGGATGTTCGTTCATGAATTAACTTTTGGCCCTTGACAAAGGAGAAGATTAATTTGTACATGCCTCTTGTATTCAAAAGCATCATTTATTTGCAACTCTGATTTCTAAACACACCCAGAGAAGATGTCCTGGCAGCTCTTTTATCTAAAGCACAAATCCAACCTGCGGCATGACATCAGGAGGTTTCATATTTAGCTCTAAAAGGAATTCAGGCAAATCTGCCTGACCTCATTTGTCAGTAAAACACATTAAATCTGGGCTTTTAAGTGTGGCTTTCACTATCTCATCTGTTATAGGCAGGTGTAAGTTATTTTAAAAGGGTATTAAAACACAAGATTTTAGATTTATATTTAAAAGACAACTGTGATGATGTAAAGATGTAACCTTTCTATTTCATCCTATGTTTGGTCAAACTGTACATCAGCCATCAGAACAGGTTAGTTCTCCCCATGCTAATGCCACTTACCTATCCAGAGATCTGACAAACAGAAATATCCCTCAATCAACAAATACTTCATTAAGAAGTAATTTAATAACTCTGATATGGAGGTTCTCAGATTTCTTTGCATTGGACTTGCCTACATTTATAGAGTATTTTGCCCTTTCTACAGTTCAATTTATGCCACACAATGTACAGTACAGGAGTTCTTTGTTCCTTTCCAAGTAAAGCTGCGGGGAGGAGAGAAAGAAAAGGGAACCCCAAAACTCAAAGCCAAAATATGCCCTGGAAAGTCTCCAAATTCTCCAGTTTTCTGATTGATTACATGTTAATTTATTGACTACCATGCCAGGCTGGGTTCAGCAGCAGAAGACAGCACAGAGGTAAGGCAAAAACTAAAGTATCATATTTCACATTTGAACTCCTGACAAAGTTGAGAAGCTTCTCTCAGCTCTGACATTCATGAAAACAAGTTTAAAATAAAAACCTCACAGATACTGCATTTTTATCCAAACAGGATGCAGGTCAAGTTGCATCCTTCCTACATGGGGAACAGCTGTAAGGATCTATACTCAGCATATTTTCTTCCTCCTTTTCTGGACTGTGAACAATGTCTTAATTTATGCTAAAATAATCTGCCTGAAACCATTAATTCATCTCACTTTTCAGGTCCATAAACATTCACTCCTCCTCCGGATTTGATATTCTGGTTTTTTTTTTTATTTCCTGCCTGCACATGAGGTAGAAACAAAGACTTTTGCATAGTAAGCAGCAAGAGAATCCTTCAGAAAAGTTATCATTCAGTGTCTTTGTGTGATTCTCTTCAAATGTGAACATACTGGTGTTTCTTTCCACAAATCTTCCTACCTTTTCTAACATTTAATAGCTTATTTTTGAAGCAGAGGCACTCTACATAGTGGGAGCCAAAAAGCACATTAGTGAATTCATCTAGGAGAAGTGTGCTGTTAAATAATATGTAGACTAATTAATGTAAATGCAGTGGTGAGAACATGCTGACATTGTTGAAGTTAATGATCCAGCTGCATTATCAGTTCCAACACTGTAATATTGAGAGAACTGAAAACCTTGGCTTTCTGCATTCTGGCACAGCATTTTCACTCCTCACCTGCAGAGGCAGCTGAACAGTCTTTCTGTACTTCAGTAAAGACCACTGTGGGGTTTTATCATGAAATTTGGGACAACAGTTTACCTTTCCTACAGTCCTGAGCAAAACGTGACACCAAGGTTGTGTTATGCCAGAAAGAGTTTCCATGCATCCCCTTGCATGTATGCAATATTTATTTGCTGGGTAAGAGACTGTAAGAAATGCAGAGAATTTCTTCAAATGTCTTCTGTTTTGGAGGTTGGAAGAGACACTGAGTGAAGCAATATTTAACTCAAAATGTGATGAAGAAAGACAACCTCTTGCCAGAGTGACAGGGAACATGCCAAAAACAGCTCTCTGCTTTTTACCTAAGAATATTCTGTGGAGTGGAAACATCATGGATAGTTCTGATGAAGATGGGCAGTGTAGAGGACAAAGTACATTCCCTATATTGGTTCTTTTTTGGTAACTGGTGAAAAAACATTCTACCTGATAGGCAAAATAAGGAGATGCACTTCAAAGTTTACCAAGGAGCTGTTCTGTGGAATAAATGCTTGTCATTTGTGCATAATTACTTTTTGACTGAAACTGCTCTTCAGACAAGGCATAAGATCTGAAGCGTGGGCACTTCTAGCCCTCTTGTCTGTGTGTATGGCAATGAAGGAGGCTCTTGAGAAGCCAGAAATTCACATCAGCAACACACAAAGCTCTCAAAGAAAATGAATAAAATAACACAGTGCTCTAAAAGGCCTAAAGAGCAGAATAGCCAGTGATGAACTTTCAGTTCATTTCAGCAGGAATACTTTTGCTGCTAATTTTCATGGTTCAAAACGAGGGGCAGTACTTTATAAGCAGCACAAAATCACAACGAAAACAATGCAACATCATGCCCTCAGTTCATATTTCACAAGTCAGGAACCACTACCATCATATTTCAGCAGGGCTGGGATTTCTCTGCAACCCTGACTCACAAACACATTTGGCCACGAAAGGACTTTTTTCACTATGAAAATGAAGCTCGTGTGTTCCAGCCCTTGTCTTGAGCAGTGTTGCCATATATTCCTTTTCTACCTAAGTGAGATTCATTTTACAGTTTTAAAATTTCCTTCCAGCCACAAGTCCTGCAAAGGGACTGCCACTTAGAAAGAATAAAAATGGCAAGCACAGCTGGCCATCTTGCCTAAAGCTACTCAGTCCACTATTTCTTTGAAATCACAAAGACACAGATTGCGTTGGCTCAGTGAGAGATGTGGTAAGGCCCCAGGCAGACAGACAGACCTTTTCCTCTACATGGCTTTTTCTATGACCAGGCAATTACTGTGAAAATTATACTCCAGAGAGAGCTTTTCTAGAGATTTCAAATATGCTCTAAATTCCAAAACAAATGTACAGATTCTAAAAAATGCCCAGTGATGGAAAAATACCAAATACAAGATAAAGCGCTACGATAAAGCCACATTTTAGGAGAAAATGGAATAGTGAAGCTATTGTTCTTTTTCCATTCCTGTAACTTGTGTTTTTACTGACAATGTGTGGCTGTCAAACAGACAGGCCTATTTGCGAGTGACCTTCATGGACAGCCCTGGTTTTGTTTTTGAAACACACTGTCAGAAATGAAAGCATCGAGCAGCCTTTCAGCCCAGAGTAGTTGGTTTCAGAAAGACAGCAGCTTTGAAGTTTCTAGCAAAAAAAGCCCACCAATATTTAGAAATGTAGTTGTGTCATATCCACTTGTCGTGGGCTGGCTGGAACTTCACACAGGGCATCATACCCAGAAACTCTTGTGCTACATCACAGCACTCCAATACAAGAAAATAATTTTACATGACCTGGAATATAAAGCCCAGCTGCTGGAGGGGTTTGGGAGTACGTAGCACTCAGGATGTTTTATCTGCAGATGGGATTTATATTCATGCATCTTTTCAGCTGAAAGGTTAAAAGAAAAAAGGGAAAAACTTTTTATGAGCTAGAAAACTCAGCTACACATTTGCATTATGTATATGAACAGATGATAAATGGTAAATATATTTACCCTAGGGAATTACTCTACATAACAAAGCAAACACATACCCTAGTCTTCGTTTCATGTAACTCTCACAAAGTTGGAGGAAAAAAGCACTGAATTTTTTCTGCTGAAGCCATTGGTAAAATATATTGCCTTAAATTTCGATTATTCTGCTCTGAAGAAATTAAAGGACTTGCCCAAAGTCATACAAAGTAGGAGTTTTATGCTGCTCTGAGGACAATGTCTGTATAACTTCAGCACTATAAGCTTCAGGTAAGATGCTTGAGCCCTCTGTCCAACTTCTCAGCTCACAGTTATCTACAGAAACCTGAACAGCTGTGGATCTCACTGAAATGACAACCCAATTCTTAACTAGCAAACCATCCTCACTTTCTGAAGGTCACTGAAAAGTCCTTCCAGTGAAATGAACAGGGGATTCAAAAGGTTTTTTAATTTCAGTTTAAAGTCTACAATGAAAGTTATAAAAAGGTAGTTCTACTTTATTCCAGAAACTAAGGTTTATCACACTATTTGATGCTCCTAGTTGAGTGCCTGTGCAAAGAGATTTTGGTTAACCACACAGCAGCTAATTGGATACCAACATATCATACTATTTCTCCAAGGATTTTTTTTAAGCTGACCCTTTATTGCCTCTTTTTATCTCTTAAAAGGTAATGTCACTCCAGCCCTGGCAGAGTGTGACTGTGATGCTTCTAGCACTCAGTAGCCTTTGGAAGAGCATTCCCGTGGTAACACTTCAAATCCTGATGGCTGCATCGTTTCAGCACAATAAGCTTAATATCAGATGCTTGAGCCATCTGTCCAGCTCCTCAATTAACATAGTTAGCTACTGAAACTTGAGCCATTATGGATATTATTGAAATCACATTGCAATCAAGGCACAAATCCACAACATAAAAGCAGGACAGAGGAAAGCCTAAAGCCACACTTGAACAGAGACAGTATGAGAGAAAAGAGAAGGAGGGGTACTTCATCCAGAGTTAAATGCAATTAGAACTCAATCTGGCCCATGTTATCTCTCTCAAGCCCTCATTTTGACTGTGGAGCAGTTGGAATCCTTTTCTCATTAGGGTAAACAACTGTGTGGTGCAGGGAAACAGAAAACCAAGCTCAGCACTTGTCTCCTCTATAAATAAACTTGAGAAACACCCTGGGACTGAGATGAAAGCAGAGCAGCCTGAGGCTGGGCCATGAGGAGGAAGATGCCCTTTTCTGCTAGGGTTGGACTTGAGGGAAATAGTGTGCAGTCATCTGGATCTGTTAAAAACCTGGTAGAAGAAAGTACACCGAGCACAATCAAATCCCATAATCTGTGGGTATGGGGTACAAATAATTGGGTTAAAGAAGGTAAACAAGGGCCCTGAAGGGACAGCAAGTGACACAGGCTCTCTCAGAAAGACCAAAAGCTGCACCACATGGTATGTGAGGGGCAGCACCTCCAGGGCAGCTCAAAGGGAAAACGCTGGAGAGGATCCTGTGGGAAAGGGTCGTGCTGAGCAGGAACACGTGGCTTTGATGTTGTTTGCAGGGCCAGACACTGCCAGCAGTGCTCCTGCTGTTCCTTGAGGACCAGGGCAAGGGTCTCACCTCACCTGCCTGGAAATGGGTAAATGCAGAAGTCTTCAACTAGTTATCTACAACACCTTAGTTGTCCTTGGAGACACATAAGCATTGCTAAAGCATGACTTATATGGTACTTTAGACATTTACTGTAGAATAAGACAAATCATTCCCTATTTCTCTCCATGGGCTATAAAAGCACTCTGTATGCCCAGCTCAGCTAGAGATGCCTGTACTGTGGATATCTAAATTAAAGCAGCAGAGTCCTACTTTGGAGTGTCCTAACAGTTGTAGCAAGGAAAAGAACTGTTTTCTTGGGTTTTTTTCCACAGTATGGAAAAAACAAATTATGTTTCCTACTACAGCTGCCAAGATCTGCCCTGATAAGTCCTTGCTAAAGCAGTTTCAAAAAGATGCTCAAGATTTTGCCCTGTCAGAAACAGCAGCCTGTTACCACATCTGAGCTCAACGCAGCCTTCCTTCTGTGTACAGAGAGAGAAATTCTGGTTCTGCGTCGTAAAAAAACCCCTCTATGAAACTGTATCAAAACTGTATCAAATAAGTTTATGTCAAAAGACATTATGGTCAAACATGTCAGCAAAAGAAAGGCAAGGTACAAAGGAATGCACTTGTAGCAGTTTGTTCCCTCACAGCAAGCACTGCTGCACAGCTTTTCATCTTTCACTTCATGCTGGTTTTGATATTTAAGTGTTACTGTCAGGCACAGGTACTTCAGGTAGTGCTTCTATTTCTTGGGTTGAATCTCTTAAGGGAAGCTGTAAAGCCCAGGAACTCTTCCCATACAGCTGTTTGTTTTGCAGTCTCACATTCCCAGAGCCTCCACCTGCAAGTGGAGAAGAGTTCACTTTGCATGAGAGATGAAGGGTCTCCCCTCCATCAGCCTGGGCTTTTCACTCAGGTAATTTCTCAGTCTGCTGCACAAACAGCCTCTCCTGTTCTCATCAGTCCCTCTGTCTTGTAGCTTCTACATTCCCTCCACCTGGAGACACAAACCCATTAATCACAAATACCACTTGTGCTTAAAGGTATTGGCCCCGAGCAGCCCTTTCCACAGAAAGCCAGAGCCTTGCCAGCCCTTGGGCAGCTCCCTGCAGTCAGACTTCAGTGCCCTGGCTGTGGGCACCTTGCTTCCCTACTTGCTTTTCCCCATCAGGCTTCATTTCCATCCAGGAGGCAAAGACATGGTGCGGAAAAGGCTGACTCCATCTCAGATTCTGTTTTTTGCCCGGTTCTCCCCTATATGTTTATCTGTTTGTAGCTGTTATTCTATTGTCTTCAGAAGAGAATATCATGGAGTAAATCCTGCTTCTCTTTAGAGAGATACAGGGGATTTTGATAGGAAAGCAAAACTGCCTTATATTCCTTACAGGGTCATGATGCTCTTTAGTTCTGTGTTTTTGCTGCAGATTATTAAGTCTGCTCCTTATTACAAGAGACATTTTTCTGGTTAGATCTATTCACAGCACAGCATTAATTTTCTCCTCATTTTGTATGAACGTATTGACTTGACCACAGCTACAACTCATGATGTGTTTTGCTGCTGCTACATTCAGGTACTTGAAATAATATTGCCATGTAAAGCAGGACTATTAACTGCAGCCTAATATCTACCAGTCAGTGGTGTGTGATAGAAAACCAGGGAACTATCCCAAAGGGAAAGTTCCAAACATGTAAATATAGTCTAGTGATTCAAATAATTGTAATTGTTTTCAATAACATTTAAAAGCAACATTCAGATTATGAAGTTAATTCTCTGTACCCACTCATCCATTGGGTTATCAGTTGTTACAAAACCCAGCTATTACTAGGTTCTCTGTACAGCTTAACAGTAAATGAGCCATATGTGCTAGACTGACCTTTTGTCACATTGCATTTATGAACTCAAGCCTTAAAACAGTGCTCATTAGATCTAAAATCCATTTAATGTTGCTACAACTGTCCACCCTCTTGCAACCAGAGATATTTCCCACCTTTTGATCCCGTGTGTCGTCAATATTGGGACTCTGCTATTAAAAATTGAAACCCACCTATTGTAGATCTTGTAGAAGTGACTTGGCTGGAGCTAATCGTCATTTTTTGTTGTCTGAAATTGCAATCTTGTAGTACCTTTCACTCCTGCCAGCAATACCAGCCACATAGGTTTCTAACTGAGAGAAACCATTTGTAAGGAAAACCTGACTATGATTTGGGTTCACATGCCTGCTCACAGGATTAACTTTGCCTCTGAGTGCTTTCTGTGATTGCATCTTTCCCAGGGAGAAATCTGTGATGCTGCCCGAGGAGGTAAAAGGCCTGAGTTGCTGTATCCTGCAAATCTCTTACGATTCTTCTGGGTCTGGTGAGGCATAGATGGATAAATAATTAATGCCTTGTCTTTTGAATCCAAATATATTTATCTGGGAGTGGTTTTTTGTTGCTAGTGGTGTTGTTCGTTTGGGGTTTTTAATAATCAATTCATGATTTAAATGACATTTTCCCTTGCATTTTCTCCAAGTGGCAATCACACAATCCTCAACTGCGACTAAAATGAAAAAAACAAATTGTAAATCCTGTGAAAGTCCAAAACCATCCAGGGCCAAAACTTTTTATTTATTTCTCAGCAGATTGTTATTAAATCAGACAAACATATGCGTACATTAAACACTCCAGTGACCCAGTGTAGCCTTAGGAACTGTACCATAAACCAGCACATGCATAAGCTTTATAACTCATTACCAAGTTGTCCACGGGATACCAGAGGGCAGAGTTCTGCTTGACTCTTTAATAATTTCTCATTTCAAACTCACTCATTTGGTACCACCAGATTGTAGAAATACTTATTTTGGTTGGTGTTATTTCACAGTACAAATTCTACTGCTAAAAATTTTTAAGGCTGTTTTTAATACTTCAATACTTTTGCATGGTTTTGTGACTTAAGATGAAGCCTCCTGTAATTTATTAAGTTTCTGAAGTGTTTTGTGAAAATATTAACTCTAATTTTTAAAGAAGCAAAAAAAAAAATTAAAAGTGTTCATGATCTTTAAAATTGTAAATTTTGAAGTTTTCCGATTTTAATCCAGTTTTATGATTCGCAGACCTTAACCATACATTTAGAACTCTTGGGGTTGCCCTTCCTACTCCAACATCTAACTTTTATGGAAACTGGAGAGGCACAGAGTGATTCAGTACCAAGCCATGACCTGAAAAGTGATTTTATGCTACTTAACTCTTAGAACAGGTGCAGCAAAAATGTTGTTTTCCATGCTCCTACTTGGACAGGGCCTTTGAGCATGATGGCAAGTGTGAAAAACATCAGCCCACTGAAGATGAGCAAATACACAACATATTCACCCTTCATGTACCTCCTCATATGTGTAATATGCATTTCTATGTCACAGTCTCATCTACCTATCTGATCCTTGTCATCTTTTTCATAACCTCCATTTTTGGGCCAAAAGAAGGGGAAAAAAAAATAAACTGAAAAAGTCAAAGCCTTCATAAACACTCTGCCACCACTGGCCCTGCGTGTCAGGACCATCTATCATATTCACTGCCTCAGTAGAATTGCTGGTGTGGACAGAATGCAAACGCTGTGACAGTAGAAGGGGTATGTGAGCACCTGTTTGCAACCCAGAGAGCCAGGGGCCATAATCAGAAGATAAATAAGACCATTGCAAGTGTAATGCTGATTGTACTGCACCAAATTTGCTAATAAAACCCCTCCATGCCTGAAAGCCAGAGAGCCTAAGCAAATGTGCTCGCAAGAATTGCTGCAGTGTGAGCCGATTTGTAATGAGTGTGCAGTCAGGGAGGGAAAATGGCAAGGCAAAAGTTAACCCAAGACTGCAGGAAGTCGTTAGGAGCCCACTAAGCTGTATGCAAAATGACAAAATAAGGGTGTCTAACTTCCACTGCAAATCTGATAGACTGTGTGCTGGGAGCAAAGAAATGAGATGAACAAGGGCTCATCTACATTAGAAAGTTTTACTGCTTTAATTAATCCAAAAACATAATTAAAGCTGTGAAATCTTTCTAGTGTGAATGCAATCTTACTGGTTAAATGAACAAGCTCTTGCAGCTCACTGTGGTTCAGATATATCATTTACCCATCTGACTGTACCCTAGTCTGGCATGTTTTAATGTACCCAGTTTTCTTCTACAGACAGTTGTGCTTACCAGTCTAAACTTCATAGAGAAGTTTCATATCACAGAATGCTGCTGAATTCATACAAGTCTTTTAGATGAACCAAAGAGAAAACAATATATGTTATTATTTATAATCTTTACAGTTGTGCTGAAGTTATGTAATTTGTAAGGGTCATTTCCTTTCGCTCAACATATAAATATTCAGATTTTTTTCCTGCTGAGCACAGAGCCACTAAACAAAGCAATGAATGACTAAACAAAGCAGTCTCATTTTGAGACTAAAAGGATGACTGGCATACACACAAAAGTTGCAGAGCATTTTATGTTGCTGGCAAATTTTGCAGAGACTTTTTCTGTTGCTTTGGCACTCACTTTCCAACTGATCTATTTCAAATCTCCATCCACAACAAATATACAATTACCCCTGCCTTTTCTCTCCTTGCCACCATCCATTTATTTTTTATGTTGGGATTGCTATATCAACATCTGCAGGATCTGAATGCTCTCAGAATCTGGAGACCCAGATTCCCAACAGGACTCCTGGGCTTTCATCTCACTGTGGCTGTGACTGCTTTTGCTTATGTAGCACAGCAGCTTCCCCCAGTGAAAACCTGCAAAGGAGTCTCAATGAAAGAGCATCAATCAGGACTCCCAGGTGACATTCAGGAAATCAAACAGGATGTTACTCGTGCATGTGCTCAGCATATTCAGTGGCTGGATATTGCTTTGGTCCTGGTTCAGTGTTGGTGCATTATGACTTGGCTGCCAAGGTAGAATGCACCTGTTCCACCACTGTGATCTTGCAGACTCACATTTAATGGGAAGAAACTGTCAGATAACGGGCAAACAGAGTTTTCCATCTCTGATTAGGACTAGGTGACCTTCTCTCTTGTAGAACTGAATGCATAAGCAACGAGAGCGCTTAGTATCTCTTCCCTCCTGAGTCCCTGTGGCACATGGGGCCCTGTTAGATAAGAGCACTCAGCTGTCATGTTCTGCTGGAAGAAAAGCAGCCTCCCAGCTATTCAGGTAGCAAGCAATATTGACAGATGTCAATCAGTTTCCACAAGACTGCAGCATGGCTAAAGAAGAGGGTATTTTTGCATTCACGTTCACCTGGGAAGATGAAAGCTGCCAGTGCACTGGAAAAATTCATCTGCACTTCACACAGACTGGGTTTCACACACTATGCTTAGTAGCACATAAAAATTCAGTTCTAACTGATTTGCTTTTTACTGATGTTGAGTATCTTTTAAAATGTTGTCTTTCTATATATATCAATATATAGACAAAAAGATGAACACACGCACTCCTGTGGATGTGCTCTGGAAAATGGAAGGACCAAGTAATTCCTCTGTGAAGCATCACCCACAGTTTGTAATCAATGACACTGTGTGTCACATTAACTGCTTCATTCCGAGTGTCACTAAGGAAACACAAAGATTTTTCATCTAAGAAAACTTTATAAAGGCAGGGAGCATTCAGCAGTTTAAGTAGGCTAATTTAAGAAATGAAGGACAAATAAGTTCTCACTTGTGAAACGATTTTGAAGGCTGTTGATGCTGGCTTAATATATATTGAACTGGAATGATAAGCTTAGTGCTTTTTGTTATAGCACAGTATATTCAGAAATTGACGTTTATAAACAGAGTATATAAAAAATCAGTGCATACATGGTCAACAACAGTCATACTGAGACAGAAAAACACTACAGATTTGAGCAGCATCTTGATCAGAAGTTGTTCTCCCCTCCAAAAAAGGGGGAGATTTCATTTTGTAGAGAACATGGATATTTCAGAAATATTTAACTCAAACCCATTAAAATTCCTCTCAATAATAATCGAGTTACTAGAATTTTGCTTTGAAAAATTCAAATGTATGTCCAATTTGAAGTACACTATTTTGCAGCAATCTAAGTATTTCGTTTCAAACAAAGAAAGCATTGTTGAAACATGGTTTTGAAAAAAACATGTCTCTGCTGTTTTACTTCTTATTTCAACGTGATAGATGAGTTTTCCTCACAAAGCCCAGCTCTATCAGGATTCTCTTTAGCCTAGCTTTAATAAACTTGCTCAGAATGGTGAGGAAAATGAAACATACCCTGTTTTGTGGCAGTTGTAACTCACAGAGAATTACTGGAAAGTGTAAATGGAATCTTTCCATGGCTACGGGCAGATGAGTCAAAATAGACAAAAAACTTTCTCAAAATCCGTTCCCCCCACCTCCCCTTTATTTCTCAATGTATTTCTCCCTTTTATATCTCACAGTTCCCAAACCTTTTCCTGAGGTTGGAATAGGACAAATTTATTACCTTCAATTATTCTGTGTGCCTAAAAATGTGATTCAGCAAAGCGATTAAGCATGATTAAAGAGAGAGTCATATTAGTGGTACTCCCAAGTTCAGTGTGGAAGTCGAGCAGCCATTGCTTACCATGGGCCCAATTAGAATGTCTTCTCATCACTGAGCAGGACTCTCCCTGTGCCTTCAGTGAGAGCCTCATTATTTGGCATGAGCAAAGTTAATTGGCATGTGGTTCCATTTTGACAAAACGAAGGTTTAGAAAGCTCTGCTTTGCACATTGCAGAAAAGCCAAGGTCTTTCAAAGCGTTTTGTGACTGTGTAGATGAAAGGATAGACAGAAGGAAAAGCCAGTGTGAGAAATGAGTGCTCAGGGTTTAAGGTTATGCTGTCTCTAATTCAGACTGCTTTTCTCAAGCAGAGGCTCTCCATATCACCCTCCAATTTTCTACCAATTTTGCACTGATCTCTCTTGTTTTCACCAGAAATCCTATCCTTGAACAGACACACCTCTTTGAATGTAAACTTTCAGAACGTACCTATGTTCCCACAGCTGAGAAACTAAAAACCACCCAATGAACCTTTCAGGGCAAAGGCTGCAAGAAACACTGCAAGGAGTGGGCAGCTAAGCTGTAAATTAGTACAGGATGGTAAAAAAGAATGGTATGAACACAACTAAATGATATGTGGCTTCATCATACATCAGCACATTCTGGTTTAAGGAGTGTAATCATTAGGAAGAATCCTGGAACAACCTTGACATGGAGCATCTCTGTTTTATACACAGTCAGTGCCCCAAGTGACAGAAAACAAAACAGTAACTTCACTGTATTCTATGGGGAATTTTGCTGTGTGACAGAATAGTACAAGTTTCAAAGACTCAGAGACTTAGTCCAAAGATCATTGCAATGAAATGGCACTGGCTTGTGTTTAAAAAAAATAAAAATCTAATGGCAATATTAGTACACTGATATTGTCAAGCCCAGGAAAAAAAATGGAGATGAAAACTGCCAGTTTTCAAAAAATTAATCTTTTTCTCCTTGGCTTTCCTGTAAATTGCAATTTAAACCCTGCTGCTAATCTATATTGTTTAGTTTCTTTGTGGCTGTTTAGACAAATCAAAACTCCCTCTATAAAAACTTCAATAAATAGTTGAATTAGATAGAATTTCTTTCATAAAGCCCACAATTTGGCACATTTCCATCATAACTATTACTGTCAAAACTGAGGAAGATTATTGGTGTACTTGAGGGATGAAAGACCACTAAAAGTGGATTTTTCTCATCTAACTACTTGTCCTCTTTAGTGAAAAATAGAGATGGAGAGTGCCATCCCACAGCATTTTCATCTGCCTCAGAAATCAGTTCATTTTCTGGTGTCAGGTTTCGCCCTAGATTTTGACTGTAGAAGTGAATGCATTTACATTCATAGATTGCATTTAGAAGTCAAAATATAAAATACAATAATAACATATGGTAAAAAACAAGCCTGGCAATGCCATCAAGTCACTCAGTCTGTCCTTTTTTTTCCCAAAGAAGCTTGAACTCCTTATTCCTTCACACAGGCTTTCCAAAGACTTATTTAGAAAATGCTGTGATTGAAATTCTGCTTCCTTCCTAAACCGTGTGGTCTCATACTTCTCTTCAGCTGACAAGCTGAGACAACTAAAGCAGCTAATACCATTTAATTGACTTAAAATTGGCAATTCTCCAAAACAATGAAGAAAAGCTTGGAAAACCCCAAAGAGGCAAAACTCAGGGAGGATTTATTATGGGTACGCAAGTTAGGTGTCCCATTATCTTAAAAGCACTGGTGAAATTTAATATGTTAATCCTTAAAGCAACTTTGAAATTCCCAGCCGAAAAGAATGAGAGTTGCCTGTTCATTAAAGGAACCATTCATTATAACCATATTGATTGTACATTAATTTAATCCATACACTTACATTCAATTGGAACTTGTTAAATACCTGCTACCTGCAAAGTATGAATGACAAGCATCAATGAGGTTTTCAAGGGAGTGTCACAGGCAGAGCTGCTGGGATAGACCAGCTATACATTACCATGGAAGTGTTCCAGACAAAAAGCTAAATGCATGAAATACTTTATCACAGAAGCTCAATATAGCAACGAGTTCTAATAAGCTTAAGGAGTTGCTCAAGGAGAGTTTAAATAGGAAAGCAAGGCGAAATTGCACAGTGGGGGATTAATCACTTATGCAATGTCTTATAAAAATTGCTATTTAATATTAAACTCTCCCCTTTCTTTAAATATTCCTTCTATAACACTCTGTAATACAGAATGTAGTTTGATGTTCTACAGAAAAGTGAGTTGAAACTCCCTCCTGGTCCTTGGGGGTTTGTTTGGCTCTAATGTTACAGGTCAACTTACTGAGATTGGGGCATTATGTTTTTCAAGCTATTTTCTTTTATTCTGCACATATGGTCCTTTCTGCAACATTTTTCTATAATGTCATGAAATTGTGCAATGAATTTTTTTCAGGAGCAATATGAAAAAAGCATAAAGATAACATAACTGGAATTTTAATCATTATTTAGCTGCTTTTCCCTTCTGCCCGAGTCTGAAACCCAATGCACAAATTTGCATTGGCAATGCAATAGTGGAAAAAGTGAAATAATTTTAATAAATTATTCTGAAAGATATTAGATAGAGGTCAATTCCCAATTCTTTTGAACTCCATCACAGAACTCTCATTTAATTTTCTGGGAATAGAATTTGGCCCCAGTCACTTATAAAATGGGATTAAACTGCTGGCTTTCTGCCTAGAACCAGGAATGAAAGTACACCTATGAAAATCTGCAGAATCATAAACCAGAGCTTCCTAAAGAAGGGAAAGCCTTACATGTATCTTTATGAAATTAATTTTTTAGTTCCCTAGATTGCCACTTTCAACATGAGCAAGCTTAGTCTGTTATTCATAAATTAATTAAAATGCCTGAAGTCAGGAGCAATTTCTTGAACTTGCCTTGAATCTGTGGGCTTTGTACATTTAAACATTTTTCAGCATGCATTTAAAATTGAAGAGTGAGTATGAGCAGCTATCATTTCTGTAAGACCATAATAAAGGTCAAACATTTGTTAGATTGAAAGTGACATTAATACCTTCTGAATTCTTATTAGGGAAGGTCCATCATGGTATCATTTTCTTGGAGAGCAATAGGTCAGCTGTCAAATCTATCACCATGTCTGACTCTATTTTCCTACTCCCAAGCCAGGGCCAAAGAGAACAGAAGGAAATCAAAGAAATACACTTCTCAAAAGCACCAATTTGACAGTTTTAATTAAAGACACAAATTCGAGCATATGGTAATCCATTACCTGGAAATTCTAGAGTTGATTCTTCATGCTACACTGACCTAAAGAAATTGAATGGGAATATAGGGCTGCACAAACCATTTGCATTCTTCCATAATTACCAACTCAAGAAATTACTTAACCCAAACCATATGAAAAATTGTATTTCAGCTATGACTGACTTCCTACCCAAGAGAATTAAGAGAATCACCCTCATGGCATGATATCCTGGCCTTAGATTCAAACAGGTTCCAGAGATGAGTTATCCTTTCCACTCCTGCTCTGAAACAGCTGAGCATGGAAGTGTCAGTAACAGGCAGAAATGTGGATCCATTTCCCCCTCACACTTGCTAGTTAGAGAGCAAGAGCTGTAGGAGAGGCCAGGGACTTCACCATCCTCAGCTCAATGCTTCTATAGACCTGACATTCATCTTTTGCATGATGAATGCTCAGGAACTGCTGAGACAAAATCAGGTGTCAGTCAAATCCCTGATCCCATTCAAAGGCGTGATCTGTCCCCCCAGACCAAACCTGTCCCTTGCCTATATTCCTTCCTGACTTCTTACAGGAGACATGGATGGACTGTACCTTCTATGACAGTTGGGCATCTCAAAGCATCCTAATATTTGGTTAATAGATTAGTATATGCTTTTAAAAATGTATTTATAATGTGAGAAAAGCAATAAAATGCAAAATGCAGTGAAAAGAAAGACATATTTTACCTAATGTAGTCACGCTTCTGGTTTTAAATGTCAGTGAGGGCTAGCTGACTTACTTATGCTTTATATATTTGTGCATGTTGGTTTAAGAAGAACATAAAATTATGTAAGTGGAAAATATATTATTTTAACTGCTGAAGGCAAGTCAAGCGAGGGAAAAAAAAGGGAGGAAGTTCCTCCTGTGTTGCTTTTCATTGAGAAGTAACTGCACTTCTGGTTTCAAACCAGTCCAAGATACAGAAAAACTAACAAGAAGAAAATCCATTATTAAAAGAGAAAGGGGCAGGGAGGGAGAAAATAGACAAAGGGTGCACCACCATTTCTAAGAATCAATAAAGAATGAAAATACAAGGTAGCCAGGACAAATCATGAATAATTTCCATAATGTTCTCCAGTTTTATCTCCAGGATAATTCAGTGATAGTCTGAGCCACAGTCATGGAAGTTAAATAATATGAAAGTAATGGAAATAGTCAGGATTCACAGAAAAGTAAACCCATGTCGTTTAAACAGGGCTCTCCTTTCTATTATACTTTTTGATAAACAGAAATACATTGCCCAAAAATCAACTGTGTTCTAATGGCTTCAGTGGAACAACACTGATTTTTACCAAGAGAGACAGAGCTTTTCTGTCTATAACAGAACTGAACAAAGCTCCTTCCTCTGAATTCCCACATCCAAATCCAAATCTAGATCACAGTTTTGGCAGCTCAGATTCCACCATGAATATAGACATTTTTAGGAGTAAGTATTTCAAATTCCTTTATATAATTTATGGTTTTGATTCAATATACAGCATATATTGGAGCAGCATCCAGACTCCAAAGTGTTGGTAGTGACAAGTCTTAGAAAGAACTTCCAAAAGCTGTGCTAAAAAGAGAGGTGAAGGGAATTTCATTTGAGAAGTGAGCAAGAGATATAGTTGTGCTGGTTGATAAAAAATTCTCCCCAAAATAGGGCAAATCCGAACTGAGATGAGATAAGCCATTTTAAATGATTTATAGTTGTGATTCACAGAACATAAGCTGAACACAGGATGGCATAAATTATAGGAATAAAGGAAAGCTTTAATGAAATGAATGGAAGTTCATTAAAGATGCAGAGAAAAGTATTTTCTGTATTATTTACATATGAACATGTAGGAAATTTTTTAACCTGAATAATATTCACACAGGTCTAAAATACATTTGTCAGGGGTTCAGTTCCACAGGTAGAGCGAACCTGAGAGAAGACTGATAATATGGAACAATTAACAAGGGAGAATAAACATTCCTAGTAGTATACATGTAATTAGAGTATCTCCTTCCCTGAAGAGCTCTCTTTGCCAGTATCCACATAGAACCCGAGAAGACAACTAATTATTTTTTTAGCTGCTAGATACAGCAGGTTTGGCATCCTCCAGGTTTTATCCAATGCTGTAAAAAGCTTCTGTATCTGGTACATATTAATATTATGGATTTAGGAAGAGTTTTCTGTGGGTTTAGCTGCCTACTAAAAGGTTGCAGCAGACTGTATCACGTATTTAAAAATCCATTATTAATATCATATTAGCATTTTGAGTCTCTGAGGAGGTCGATGTTGTTGCAGGTTACCCACAAAGAATCTACTTTCAGTAATGAGGAGCGCAACTCTGACATCTGTCAACTGAGTAAATTCCACTGTTTTGTAAATATTGATCAAACAATCACGGCTAATGATACAACTCTAAGTGAATTAGACAAATGTTCCCACATGGCCATCAATTTAATTTCCCAGACTAAATTAGCTTCTTTTGTAAAGCAAAACCCTCTTAAAGAAGATAAATTGTTCAGTGACATCAACGTCCATTTCAATTATGGCTTTTTTCTGGTAGAGGCTGCTCTGCATAATACACCTTCTGTTTACCTGGCTGTGCTGTAAGAAAATACAGTGGGAACCACGTGACACTGACCTTGAGTGTTTATTTCCCATTTCCCTTAAATATGGGATAGCTGATGTAAAAGATACCCAAGCAAGTAATTACTTTTTTTTGTACCAGCTGACACAGTGAGTTTGAGCTGAAATCACCATTATTGGAAAATACACTGATTTAATTCACCTTAGCACGACTGTGTTTCAGAACTCTGCTGAAGATCTGTCAGCTGAGCAAGAGCTAGATGCATGATGGGGAGGGGGAGGTGCAGAACACACCAAAAGGATGCTTAAAAATGGGCAGAGAACACTTAAACTCAAACTAATTACCTCTCACAAGTAATTCATGCATCACTCTACAGCCTGCTTCAGTGGAGACAAAACTGCTTCAGGTTCAGCTCTGCTGGCCTCAATAAAGCAGGAAAGGAGAGGCAGGGGAGGATTTAAGCTGAGCCCATTTCGAGGGCCCCCTTCAGATGAGCAAGGCTGCTCACTGCAGTGGGGCAGCAGCTCCCCACTGGCTTCAGGGCACCTTGGGAAGCCTGACAGGCAATATGGAATGCCTTTTTCTTTCTGCGTCTTAGTCTTCACTGGCAGCAATTCACTAGTTTTGAGAGACTAGAAAGGCTCCTTAAAACCAAGGGATCATTTATTTGCATACAGTTTATCTCAAAATGTTTAAGTTCAAATAAACCCTTCTTTGGTAAACATCATTGCATTTTAAACACGATTTTGTGGCAAAATGGCTATTAACTCTTTCTCTCATCTTTTCCTTGATACATTCTAGTTGCTTTTAGTGAATGGAAAGAAAAACCTCAGAAGGCAGTTATTAAAAAATCTAAGTACTTTTCCCCTCACAAGAAAGACAGCTGCTGTTTAAGTGGTCTTGTCTCACACAAGGAAAGAAAAAGCTTTCTCTCTGCTCTGTACATAGAAGGGCTGCCCAGCAGAAACAGAGCACAGCATGAGCCTCAAAGCCCTGCTGTTGCATTATGCAAAAGCAGGCAGTAAAAAAGGAAAAGGTTAGAGAGGCAATTTACATGTTGCATTTAGAGGCTAATAAAGCTCTTTTTTGAAGAGAGGGTCAGCTTTTTAGGATATTCAGGTGGCTAACTCAATAAGCGGAGTAAAAGTGGCTAAATGCCTTTAAATCTCCCTCGTGGTGCTCCTTCTGACAACTTAATTTCAAGATCTCTGATCTTATCAGGACAATGAAACAAGTCATATTTAGACCATGAGAAAAGTTTGATGTTTCTTTTTCTCTATTTGATCTGTGTCTTTTTGCATATCTGACCCCATCTTGAAAAGACCCAGTCCAAGGATCCATTTAAATAAGTGAGAAGAGAGTTTGCTGTACAGTAACAGGGAACTCCGCCGAACAAAATGTTCTAGAAATTTGCTTGGGGGATGCAACTCCATCACGGATAAGAACTGCTGGAAACATCCTTCATACCTTAAAACACTACAGCAGTGTCCAAGTTGAAGTGCTCTCCCTTACAAATGTCATCACTATGACACAATTTTGCACAAGGAAACACACCTCTTCCCTAAAAATATCTGAGCTGGTGAGCCAGCAGAGAGAATCAGGGGGTCATAGAATGTCCTCAGTTGGAAGGAATCCACAGGGATCTTCAAATTTCATCTCTGGCCCCTCACAGAACCATGCCAAGGCTCAAACCACGTTCCTGAGAGCATCATCCACGTATACCACACCACTTCCCCTCCCAGCCCACTGATGACTGTAAACACACCATCATTTTTAACACTACTAACCAGCTACCCCCTTGGAGTGATCAAGAATTATTCTTTCAGCAAGAAATCTCTTGTTTACTGGCATCTCTCATCTGAGGGCGTGTCACGTGTCACCTCAGCCTGTGGCTGCTTTGTTTGCAGCTCGTTCTTGAGTTGTTCCTGGGCAAATCACTTAACATATTATATGTCTGCTTTCCACTTCTATTTACTACCAATACCTTCATCTAATTTGCAGCGTTGTAAGAAAAATTTAGCAAAAGTTCTAAAGAGTTCTTGTGAATAATAGATGGCCACCCCAGGGCTAGCCAGAAAAAGGAACATCTCTTCTTCCACGACTCATTCCAACATGTATTTTTCATTCTGAATCCAAAGGAAAGTCAATGAACCAAAATGAATTGTACAAATTCATGTAAGCGTTTCTTTATAATAAACATGATCCTATGAATCATTTAAATGAAAATATTTCCAGGAAAGGATAGATACTTTTGTAAACACTTGTTATCTGGGTAACAGGTGATGATGGGAAGGTTGATTTATGATCACACAATCAGATCACGGAGAGCTGGATGAAACAGTTGCTTCTCCAGAGTGCCAGTCTCAGAACCAATTATTTAAATGAAAATTATGCCCTGTGTGGCTTTTAAAATGTTTACTTTTCATTTCTACCAGGCATCATTGCAGAAAACCCTTTCCCTCTGTGCCTGCCTATACATATCACACACACAAATCTCACACTCCCCAATTATTCAATACTGCTTCATGACCAAATAAAAATTTGAGACAACAACTCTCATGGTGTTTTTCTTTAATATATTGTAGAAACTAATTTTCAGGCAATAGTTTTTATCTTGTCAATGTTTTATATCTCCAAAGCAGTTCAGATGTATGGACTTCTTCATATCTCTAGAATGGAAATGCTGCTGTACATTCTTGATGGCATTGCAAGACACCAATTTAATATTTAACTTGGGTGAGGGATTATTTAATAGTTGCTATAAGGAATGGTGTACATGCAAGTGTTCTTCTTTGGGTTCCATTATTGTTTGGTTTTTCTTCCTCTGAACCAGGTCAATATCTGCCTCATTGTCTTCCAAGATTTGACCCATTTTCCTGGACAGTCCTTTCAGACATCTCAAAAAAGGAATGAAAACAGTCCAGACTGCTGGTTTGGGTTCTTTTTAGGCTGCCTGAATTATCTGAACAGTTATTTGAATAATCAGGGACAACTGGATTCAGACTCACAGTATGAAAAGGTAGGCAACACTTGGCTTCAGGAGGAAGTTTGAAAGAAGAGCTGGGATAGGGAGGGTCAGATTTCTTTAGTTCTGTCCAGGCCCAACACAGAAAAGGGGGCATAAAAGAACACATTTATGCATTTTACTATGTGTAGATAAAGGCAAGAACTCTAAAGTCCTTTTTGATGTAAAGTAGCCACCACACTTTGATTTCTCAGAGTAATCCAAGGAATACACCAGAAACAGCAGCTTGGCCTTGGCTGCAGCACAACTGAGATCAAACTCAAACACACTAATACTCTTAATTCTGAAAATTGAATGCTGCAGTTAAGAGACTTGGTTTCTTTCTAATATCATAGTAGGTTAAAAGCAAATTTAAGAGAGGCAATTTTCTTAGATTTATTCGCTTGTCAAAAGTAAATCAGAACAATTGAAGAAATTGAAAAGGCAAGATAACATTGCTGATTTGTTAACATGGGAAATACTTTGTAGTTTCCTCTCCTGGGGTCTGTTTCATTTATCACAGATTAGCTGCCTATTGGATAAATTATATACCTGAGCTTATCCAAAATTTCTGACATCCATAAATCCATCACTATAACAAATTGTGTATCTTACAGAAAGTATTTTGTGGGATTTTTTTTGCCACTGACTTCACTGAAGACCAAGATAGTAATTTCTGAGTGCTTTTGTTCAGCTGACATGGGTAAACATCCCTTTCTAAATTCCACTGTGATATTTGCAGGAAACCATGTCTGCAGCCTCAGGAGTGAAACCTCATGTCCTGAGGCAGCTTGATAGATGTAGATATAAACAAGGAGTCTGAATCACTGCGAAAGAGAAAAAACTGTTCAATACCAGCAAAAGTCTCTATTTCTGGGACTAGGAAATACTGGTTTGAGACAGGCAAAATGATGCAGTCATAAATTGTCAGAGTTTTTGCTTGGAATGTTAAGACTAGAAGATTCAAGGTCCAATTCAGTGTCTTTTCCTTTATTTTTTTCTGAGACATCTGTGTTTCCTGCCACAATTTCAGTTTACAGGTATTCGTCTCACTGCTATAAACCAAAATTTTCCACATAGTCTTTCTCTTTTTCTAGGAACAAACATTTTATTGTTTCAGTACCAGGTTCAATTTTTGTGTAAATTCAAATAACATCAGCTGGGTGAGTCAACAGCAGCCAAATGAAGTAAGAATCTTCCACCAGACACTCCTTTCCCCAGAGAAATGTAATAACCAACAGCCTTTTCAGACTGCAGACATTTTATTATCTGATTGAATTTGGAAAAATATAGATGGCTGTACAGATTGAATGCCTCACAAGTGTGCTAAAACAAAACTGGAAATCATTGTGCATTGTAATTATTTTTTCTCAAATATATCAAAGTCATATCCCTCAGCCTTTGAAGGGCCCTTCTAAAAATTGAATCAGTTTTAGTTACAGCTTCTGCATTTCCCACAGGCTACTGCTAAGCTTACTGGAATCAGAGCTTAAACTGCACAACTGCTGAGAGCTGACTTAGCATCAGACATTAATTTCAGCCATGCTTTTGTGTTAATTAGTATTTAGAATTAAACACACTGCTATTAAATCCCGCACTGTGATTGGTTTGCTGGATGTCCTGGAGAATTGTGCTCATGGATCTGGTTATTTTATAACAGAAAAGGTGTGGTGACATCAATGTTTTGTAGAGGTAGTTGGGACTGATAGGGTAGAAAACAGCAATTCCAAATATACAAAACACATATAATTTAATAACTTTAGCACTGATGGAAACACAACATTTTCGGAATTTGGATATGGATCCAAATCATGATTTCATGGCTGACCTAAATTACTGTAATGGATCAAATTAAAACTCCATGTCCAAACATCTGCAGCTCCTCAAAACATGACCTAATGAACCATGACCAATTCAGCAGGTCATGGCAGAATCACAAGCACTGAACATCTATGAGTCTGCAGAGATAGAGTTGTTATCTTGTTCTTTAAAATAGATGACTAAAAATATTTTCACAGCAGCTAATTGAGTAAGAGCACAGAGTGATTGATATGAACAACTTCAATTTTTCAAAAGCACAAGGAAAATTACCGAGAAGCTATGCTGTGACAGCAAAAATAAACTCCACAAACTGGTGCTGGGAATAATTAAAGAAATTCAGCATTGGCTCAGAGTACAGCATTTACATAAGATCTGAAGGGGGAAGAAAGGGTGGGATCAAGGTCAAAGAAAATGTGGACTCTCTTATATCTTACTTGATCTTTGTCTAGAGGAGAAAGCAAAGGTAAGACATTTTAATTTTGTTTCACTTCTTCAGTAGGAAATCAAAGAAAACAAAGCCCAAAGACAAAACAGAGTATCTGGGGAATTTATCTGAATCTTTTTCTCTGAATCTATTAAAAGAGAAAAAGAAAAAATCTCAATAGATAAAGCAGAATGACAGATGTCATCCTAAGTGAGCTGTACCAGAAAGGGAGCCCAAATATGCTCTGCAGAAAACCCATCTGGGCTGAGTACTGGGGTTCTGCATAAAAGGAGGAGAATTCAAACAGGATAAAGAAATACAGTAAAATTGTCTCCTGACAAGTTAATCTGGAAGAATTGTTCACATTTTTGAGATATTTGTTCAACATGAGTAATGAAGAGCACATAGCATTGAGTTTTGTGGGATCCTGGGTTTTGGGATTTGGGAATATCCAGACTGACTAAAACAACTGTCCAGCTATGCAGTGGAAAAAGGTAGCAACAATTATAAAATCATTGCTGTGTAGTTTTTCGTGGTGAAATGTATTTCATTGACTTAGTCAAACAATTATAGTGGCAGATGCTGCACTTGCTTCTAAGAAATACTAGAAATGCCACCACCATAATTAAGAAAAGTTCAGGATCAAATGACATATCACTTTATAGCAACATCTGGTTTTGGGAGGAGTTGGGGGAGTGATGGAGGAGCAAAATAAGACAGTTAAGTTGCATATATGCAATAAATTTCTGCTTGCAAGCAATTTATAGAGTCACTGGGAAAGCCAGATCAGCAATGAATGTCACTGTATGAAGTATCACTTCAAGGTGACACCACATGATTTGCAAGTTCAATCTTCAGAAGAACTCTGTGTTCTACTGCCTAATTCCCTTTAAACAAGTTCCTGAAAATGTAACTTCCCAAGGGTGCCTGCTCCAGGTCAGACCCCTTTGGAAGGCGTTTGGACAAATCCAACCCCTTCCTTCTGCCTTCAAACAAAACCAATGACAGTAATTCCAGCACAAGCCATTGGCTATATTTTCTGGCAGATTTCCCAAATGAACAAGGATCGGATTGCCAGAGACATCTACAAATTCATGGATTTACATTCTATTCAAAATAAACAGACACTGGGTGTCCAAATTCCTTTCTAAATATGTTTGTATCATGAGTCTTCCCAGCATGAACAGGGCATTAGGATGGGCAGCTCCCATGGAAATGAAAATCATGGATTTAAACTGTCAACAAAATGGCCATTTGAACCTGAGTTTCACATTTTTCATGAGCCACAAAATACTGTAAAAATCAGCATCAATGAAAGCATGATGTTTAATTAAGAAAGGATCCTGATTTGAATATTTTCCTTGCTAACATCAGGATCAAGCTTTCCTACCTTTACTGCAAATCAACTCTTCCATTTTCCATATATTTTCTAAATGGAATAAGTTCCAATATCCTGAAAAATTAAAAACTTACCAATTGTACTGTTTTCAAACAATTTCTTTCACTAAGAGCAGTTTCTGTGCTACAGGGCACTGCCAAATGTTCAGCTTTCCTTCTTCAGAGGAGAGCTCCAGTGCATGAGCAGGGGCTCGGGAGCCCAGGCGTCTCAGGAATTCCTATCCACAATAGGGAAGTTTTCTGATTCAGTTCAAAAAGAAATAAATTCAAACTCTTTGCTGCAAGCCTTTTTATCTCACCAGAGCAGTGAGGTCAGAGTGACTCCTCACCAGAGGCAGAACTTGGATGTCTGAGTTTAAAAGAACGCGAACATTTTGTTCATGTTTTGATAGATTGATACCAACTGAAAACCTGAACTTTGTCCCATCCATTTTGTTCTGCTTTTTTAAACTGAAATCTTCAGAGAACCGGGAAAACACATGTAAATTCAGCTGAGTTGAGGCACACTCTATTCTCCACCTGGAGCCCTGGGGTATATCTGGGCTTTGCTTTATTCACCAAGTGATGGGACTGAGGAGCTCCCCACATTTTCCAGCCTTGACCCCATCCCAAACAGTGCTTGGTGATCCACGTGGAGCCAAGTGCATTGCCTCAGATGAGAGTCCCAAAGGCTGTGTGACAGGACCCTGGGAAAGATGATGATTAGGGTGAGCCTGAACTGCATTTGAAGCAAATGAACTGAACTCTACTAAACAGACTCGCAAAGAGCAATTTTGCCTTAATTTTAAGAAAATGTTCTGCTTTCCTTCTGAAAGTTTCAAGTACAAAACCAATAAAACCAATGACAGATTCATTATCTCAGGAAAATCTTTATTGTGAAAGCCTTAATATAGTACTTAAACAATCTAGTCTCCTTTTCATCTAGTTTTGAAATGTGAGAATGAGCCGACCTTTTCCTCTTGGAGTTGAAATAATGTGTCTACCTCACATAAATAAAAGAAGGGAGAAGAAGAAAGTGTTAGGAAGAGCACAGCTCCTAAAAATCCTGAGCACATCATTCACAGCAGTTCTCCTGAGCTTTTGAGAGCAGCAAACATGGAGATGACAAAGAATGTGTGAGACTTTTTCTCCTGCAGAGCTGGAAGTTTGTTCCACGCAGGAAGAGAGGGATGGGGCCATCAGTCTCTCAGCTGCCGGATAATCCTCACAGCAGCATGGGTTGCAGCTTCACCTCTCTGCCTTCAGTGAGGTGTCACAGGAGATAAAAATGGAAAAAGCTGAATTCTGCAGCTGCAGAGGGAAGGGGTAAGGGATGAGATCTTAAAACAAGAGACAGTTCTGGAAACTCCTGTGAGTGCTGTCAGCTCACCTGCTAGGGCAATTCAGAGTCTGCAGTGCTGTCTGCTGTTTAACGCCACACCATGGACCCAAAATGTAATTTATTCATAGCATTTTATGAATGAAAAATAAAAAAAAATAATTAAATTAATCATAGAAACTGAGGAAATTTGGACAAAACTCCTAGTGTTGCTAATTGTGCACTAAACTTACTTGGGCCTTGAACAAGCCTCATAAGCTCTCTGTGCCTGGTTCTCATTTGGGAAATATGAGTGGCACAGGATGCTCTTTGCACATCTTGCTAGAGTGGGCCCTGCACTGTTCAATCTGAAGGCTATTTGGCATCTCCTCTGCAGAATCCTTTGGAAAGTAGAGATGGTTGCATTTCATCTGAACTTGGGGTTGGATGTCTCTAGGGAGAAGGCATTGCCCAGCACCATTTGCTGGGGAGAAAACCCAGAGAGTGGCTCTGGGAGGGAATAGCACTGAATTAAATACAGAGACACAAAACAGACAGGCCATGGGATGTGCTGTTGTATCTGCTATTGTGTTCTGGAAAGAAGCCAGAGAAAAAAAGCTTCCTGAGAGCCAAATTCCAGGCACAGCTGATGGCCAGCCTTTGAGAATTTGGGGACAGTCCAAACTAACTGTACCTATGAAAGTCATCCCTGAGCAATTTGAGAATTTGCACCTGTGTAATGCACAATGGGGTATTGATATCTTATAAAAGTAGTAGAAATAAAAAGGATTTGTAGGAATGTCTTTCACTGTTTCAGAAAATACATTAATCACCACTGTGGTAAAGGGAGAGAAAGGAGATGTTCGTGTGAGCTTCAAAAGAGGTGTCAAACAAAACATTTTCCCCCGAGAAAGTGAAGTGCATGTGTTGGGGTATTGTCTCAAATACAAGAAAACTGCATCTCAGCCTCTCATTTAGGTACCTTAAGTAGTGCAATGGTGAAAAAAAAAATCAATGCTAATTGCATATGTTTTCAAAAATGCTCTAAATTACTCCATTGAAATAAAGACATGCCTCAGGAAAAAACTCCTGTCATGCATTTTAATAGAGTAAGAGAACTCCTTTGTGTTTATTATTTCTTTTTTCTCTGTGTGTTTCCTAGTGAAATCTCTGGCTGTTTTGTACAAGCTGACTATGTACACTTGTCCTGTCTCCTGACTCCCTGAAAATAATAAAAAAAGAAAATGTAGAGGGAAAAAATACACATTAAAATGACTTAATAATGAAAATCAGACCTCACAGTTGATACCCACCCTTGCCAGCATCCCTGAAGGCAAAAGGAATGAGCCAGTTTTTAATGCATGGTCTGGTGATAGAATAAAGAGAACACAGAAGAGAAGAGTTTCTAGGCAAGAGCTTCAGCCTAAGACTTTACAAGAGGGGTTGCTGGAGAGCTGCCTCTGGGACAGAACCACCAGCAGTGCTGAGCAGCCCCCCTGAGCAGAGATAACAGCAGCAGTATCAATGATATTAGCAGGCTCTGTATTTTTAACAGAGGAAATAATTCTTCAGTATCATCTGGGATCTGAGTTAAAAGCTCAAATTAGAAAGGTAGCTACCTCATAAATGAAACAAACCCAAACTTCAGAATACCTGTGTGCCCCAGACAGGCATATATACATGAGATATAATATATTAGCTGTATTAGATACCTGTTGCTCATCATTGTTCTCTCTTTTTCTCAAATGAATAAAAATGCCTGAGGTCATTGTTCCTATGGAAGAAATCTGAGCTGCTCTGCAGTGCCCTGTGTGCCAGCTGCAGGGAGCTGTGCCTGTGCCCTGCTCCCTGCCCTGGCAGCAGCCCATGGTCAGCCTGCAGTGCTACCAGTCCAGCTCACTGAACGGGCCTGGGTGCCACTGTGTGTGGCACTTCTGCCCTGGCAGTGACTGGTGATCACAGACACAGCACAGCTATCCCTCAAATGGTGGTGGAAAACCAACCAGGAATTGTGAATCAAACACACTTGCAATGTCTGCTACTGCACTGTACAAGTGTGCAGTGTGTAAACAGCCAGTGCTCCTTAACCTCATCTTCCTTTTCCTCATCCTAAAGTGAATTTCTTTTGGCCTCGGTAGTCGGTCCCTGAAACTCATTCTCCCACTGAGCACTGACTTGTTGAGAAGACACAAAGAAATTCAACAGCCCTGTATGAGTCAAAATTTGAATATATAGATATAAATCTAAATTCTTTATCTGACTATCTTTATAGCTCTAGGCCCCACTTAAAATGAAATTTAGGACACGAGAGCCCTTATATAAGCCTCTTCTCTCTCTCATTTGTAATGGAAACTGGTATTCTACTGAACAAGCATGTAAGCAAAAATTATGGAGCTGTAAACTGTTAGGGATAATAAGTCATTCCTACAAACTGAATTTTGCCGAAATCCAACAAGGAAATAGCAGATATATACTAAAGGTGGTCCAATCACAAATACAAGCCTGTGCATAGAATCATCTGCTGTTTGTGGCTATAATATATTTGGTGCTCTCTTAACCATACTGGGGAGATTCATTAAAATCAGTGGAAGAGAAATAGTCAGCGTAAAAGCTGTGTTCATAGATGGCATAAATCTGAACTTTTCAGGAAAAATACTTGAGATGTCTTTATGTCTTCCTTGCCTCTCCTTCTCCCACAGAAAGAGCATTTTCTTCTGTGAATTTCTGTAATCCACTGAATGTGAAGTTGAACATCTTCAGACCATAATTAGCAGTACCATTTTAAAACCCTAAACAAAAATTCCATTTAAGTCAGCCTAGGCTTTACATTTCCCCCAAAGAGGAACTATTCCCAAAGGTGCAATGACAAGTATTTCATCAGCACACAATTAGCAGTCACAAAGGCTCACACCCAGCTGAGGAGATATCAACCTCAATAATGCCCACATCTTTGAACTTGTGTTAATGCTTCCTTGGGTAAAGGGAGAAAACACTGATTTCTCCAGTTATTTGTCACAAAATTATGTGTCATATTTCATGTAAATGAAAATCTAAGCAAGAAGACAAAGAATGGCAATAAGGCAACATCAACTAAACCTGTGGCTACAAGCCAACAGGGTCTGACATAAACTCTTATCTTCTGAAGCCTTGCCTAGAACAAACATTGCATGAGACACTTGTTTAATTTTAGAAAAGCTGTTCAGTGTCATTAAGAAACAGAAACAGTGACTGTGATGGTGTTCTATGTATTGTTTTCTTGAGAGGTTTTGCAAGGATCAAAGTGCCTGTGAGCAATGGTGGCCAAGAATAAACATTACACAGAAGCTTAAAATAGAGAAGCCAAAGAAGATGAAAGAGTTGGGCTGGAGGCTGGTGCTGTGCAGGGCTCCCTGGAGGAGGGCCAGGCTGCTGCAGACCCCAGCTTCTCTGGTGACACGGGATGGTCTCCAGCCCCTCCAGCTCACCTTGGAGAAGAGCAAGAGCTGGAAAAGAATCATCTGGTTTTCAATGAAGAGCTGTGTCAATTAAAATAAACTTCATAATGCAAAAAATTCAGATGGAATGTGTCTTCCCATTTTCCTTGAAGTATAAAGATTTAAAAGGAGAAATAATTAGATAACATAAGCTAATCTGCAAGTGAAAGGAACAACTGAAAATTAAACATCTGCCTATTGAAAGGGTTACTAAAGCATTATTGGAAAGAAAATAGATTTTTGCAGAAAATAAAAGCTGTGTGGCTAGAAATGAGCAAAGTACCTTGACTTGCATTAAAAAATGCTAATAATCAAAATGACATTGAGAAATTAGAGCAGTGGAAAGAGAGCACATAACAAGCAATTTAAAATGTAAATTCCCTGCAAATGCAAGAAAACCCTGCAGATACTCCAAAGGCAATCAGAGAGCAAAATCAAAATTACAAAAGCCAAAGACAAGAGAAGCTCATATGTTCAGCACATCCTTATGTAGATATAAATACTGCCTTGTGCCATTCTAATATTTCTTAATTTCTGGTCTGAAAATAGGCATGCAGCTTGCAGCAAAATGGGGGCAAGTTTTATGCCCTATGGCCAAAAGGTCTGGAGTGCAGCTACACAGACCATTTATTCCAGTGCCTGCCACTTACCCACACATGACCTGACCAGGACAGTCTATCCCTGACCTGGGATAGACTTTGGTGTTTGAAGCAAGATAAGGCTACTAGGAACTGAGATTCCTACATATTATACAACATTAATGTAGGATCCATCCAATTACTCTTTGCTGATGTAGCAGCAAACCTAACAATGTTTCTCCTTTACAGCAGCCTTGCTTAGGAGGGGAGCACTGCTCTTCCTGTTGGAAAGTGCAGTCACAGCAGAGCCTGTTGAACATACATCTGAGCTCATCTGGGAGCTGGTGACAGTTAATCTGGAGTGGGATGTGAATTGCACACATTAAACATCCGAGTATTTACAAGATAAATCTGGTCCCTCCAAACTAATTCAGTTCCGATACATTGCACTCAAAAGTTCTGTAAATGTTCCATGAATGCTTGCACAGAAGCACCAAAGATTAGGAAAGGGGGTCCCTACCCCTGTCCTAGACCTGGTGCTGGTGCCCAAATTCCACAGTAGTTTAGCAGGAAAAGCACTGTTGGACCAAGAGTGGAAACTCATTACCCTCACCAGTGGAAGGAAACCAGGCTACAAAAGCCCTGGGATGTCCTCCAGACCTGCCGTGGCTGCCTCACTCTGCAGCCAAGGGCACAAGGAGAAGGAGGACCTAGCAGAGCAAAGAAGCCAGGAAGATTGTGGCCCTACAGGTAGGTACAAAGGGAGACTGGGAACACTGTCTCATATGACTAGGTCTGGATTTTGGTGCACTTTCATCTAGTGAATGGCCAAAGGAAGCAGGAGTTCACATCCTGCCCTCCCACACAGTGAGAGAAGGTTTTCACTGTGAGTATTTCACAAAAGACGGTCTGCTGTTTGCAGGAAAGGAGTCCAGAGTATGATTTTGTGGAGTATCCCAGTACTCAGCACACAACTCTGTGGGGCTGGGATTGAGACAAACCCCACGGCTGGTGGGTCCCACTACTTAGCAAGCTCTAATCAGAGCCTTCCTCATGTGAAGGATCCAGGTATCTTATTCTACATTATTGAAAAAATTCCTGACCTTTAACCACCCCATTTCAGTCAAACCTCCTTTCTTTATGTATTGCCACTCCAAACTGCAGAAGCCTAAGCAGGGTTTCTGGACCTTATTGCACTCTTGTTATATCAATCATTTAAGTGTCATTGAGAACTTTGAGCCCTTGACCATCTGTCTTCTAAAGGACACAAAGAAGTGGAAGCAAATTTCTCAGCACAGTTCTTGCATGCAGTGAGAAGGCCATTGAGCCTTTGTATTTTCAGTTGTGAACCAATTACAGTTCACAATTCTCTGCTGAAGTGCAAAATTATGCACACAAAAGCATGCACAAGGAATGCTAATTTGTGGGTGTGCATCAGAAATGAATCATTCCACAGTCATCACCCCCTCTACATCTTTTATTAAATTACTAAAACAACAGTGACACTATTCATTAATTTAATTGCTCAGCTTACATGTTTTACTGTATTCAACCCTGGGAATTATGCAAAAAAACCTGAATAAATGCCATGCCTGCAAAGTTTCAGCTTTCCTGATATAAACCACCACAGCATGAAACTGTCATAAACCTACAGACCTTTTTCTCCTTTTAGACTTCAGCTGGACTTCATATCCCTGTAGGGGAGAAGAGTGATAAAAAAGGCTGGAGTAAGGCTTCTTGTACTCACCAGGTACAGGTGAACCAGTGTGGAGGAAACCTTGCTATGGAGAGGCAAATGACTGGTCCTGAGCAAAAAAGAAAGGTAGAATATAATTTCTTCCCTTTGTTACCTGGTCCTTTATCTGCTGTAAACACTTCCATGTTTAGGATGTCATGTTTAACTTCTGAAATACAATGTGTTGTTCTATCCAGCTGGATTTAAGCTAAAGGGCTGGGAGAGCCCCTGCTAACCAGCATGGGGTGACAGCTTACAGATGCATGTCTGTCTGAACCTACATGCTATTCATTTCACCCTTGTGCTATTTTAACCTCCTCGTGGAAGCAAATGTCCCTTTGCTTTGAGCCGGTATGTTGCCTGGCAAAAAAGGTCTTAGCCTATAGCTGCAATTCCCAAGCTGTGTGACAAATACTAAAAAACAATTAAACAAGCCAAAGGCACATTTGTCAGCCAATATTCAGCAGAAATTCTACCACAGAAAAATAAAACCAGTGCATTTTAAGCACCAGAAACACTGACAGATTTCTCTGATTGGTTGCTTTGGCTGCTGTTATCAGTCTCCAGCTATTAAGAACATCTTTTCTGCTTTCTTTTCTGGCCCTCTTTCCCATCTCTGCAGCTGTTTAATTCTGAATATTGGCAGGGGAAATTAATTTTTTAATTATCTATGTTTTGGTAGTTGGATGAGTAAAATTCAGTGCTACTTGGGAATAAAATGTTGAGTTTGATCCTCTGCACAGTTCTTCATGTGTTTATTATAGATATTATTACTTATGAAAAGGAAGACCAGCTGAGACACTACAGGGACTGATTTCATGGGGTCTAGAAAATAGGTTCAGTAGCGTTATCACATCCACCAACATTCCAAATAAATCAGGCTCCCCTCTACGCATGGGACGCCAAGCACAGGAGTCAGCAGGGCTCCTTTCGCTGTGCAGGGGAACCAAAGGCTCTGTATTTGAAAGAGGCAGGGTAGGATTATGTGGACAATCTTTAAAAGAAAAAGAAATAAGAAAGAAAGAAAGAAAACCAAGGTGATTTGGTCGGAACACAAGGCAGCTCCTTCTAGAGATAAGTGCAGGAGCACAGGATGCATCTGACTGAGGACTGTGTAGGATTTAAAACCGTGAGTGGCAGTGATCTGTGAATATTTCTCCTCTTCCATCCTTCCTAGAGGGATGGAACCCTGACCTTGAGAGCTGTGGCCCTGCAGCCTGTTCTCTCTTTTTCTACTTGGTAACTCTGACAAGCAAGGCTTAGAATGCATTGTTCACACCTAAGACTATTCAGTAACTGGATAAACAACATATATCACAATTATCTAAACTGATGGATAGAAAACCAATAGCTAAGTGTGTCAAATTGAATACCTCCATTCATACACACATACATATATATATATATATGTTTAGTGGGCAGGTTATTCAGCTATATAAACATTTGAAGCAGAAATACCATTTCTAATCCACTTAAGTCTCATGACCACTTTTTTACCTTTCTACCCATAAACTGTCTTTTCAAAGAAAACCTTAAAGAAGGCAATTTATTCTTCATCAAGGCTTAAAACCTCCTAATTATGAGGCTATTAGTAAAATGACACCAAAATTGGATAAACTGCTAAAAAGTGAACTAGAACTAGGTTAATACAAGAAAAATCACTTATCACAGAGATACTGGACTAGATTTAAGAAGATTTAATGCAATACTCAAATCCTCCAAAGAGTGACCTTTGGACAATCATTGTATTTCAAGCCCCCTTTATGAAATAGGGATGGCAATAATATTGACTCTCTTTGCTTTCAGGCTGTCTTGTCTGCTTAATTGTAAGAACACTGAGTGAAAAAGGAAGGTTGAAAGAGAGTTATTTTATTGCTGGCAAAGGATATCAGAGATAACAGGGAAAAGGTTCATTCAGTACTGTGAGAAGATGGTAAGGATGGAAATTATTAAAAGAGGGCAAATATGAAACAACAGAGAAGACTGAAGGATTCAAGGTGTTCATTGTCTCAGCCTTTCCCCAGAGACAGGTATTTTCTGTTGCCGACTTCAACAAAAAGACAGGCCTAAAGGCCAGAACAAGGAGCAGCTTACACATTCAGATACAAGTGAGAACCTGAAGAAATTAGTCCTAGGGTTGTTAAGGAATTAGTCAAAGCAGTATTAGGACCAGCACAAATTATGTGTGGGGACTTACTGGCTTAAGACATGCTTACAGTGCTACATGCTCACTAAATTAAACTGTTACTTCATATTTACAACAATTAGATTCTTGTTCTCTTCTTAGTTTATCCTTTGGAAGCCCTCAGGACTGTGCTTGGCAACTGCCATTGTTCAGCCTCGATACTCTGAGAGTTCAGTATTCAGTGGTATATTGGGTCCTTCAAATACTGTTTAGGGGGATAATTCCTGGTACAAGCAATAAAGTGCATCTTTTCAGCTTTGCAGTCATTTAGGGAAGTAGTGTAATTACATGAAGCGATGCAAACAGAGCCATTTCTTTCCTTCATTATCTATGTTCTAATAATCGGACAGTTATCAGCTCATAAACTGTAACTGCAGCTCGAGTCCAGCAATCCTGCAGTTTGACAAAACAGACACACAAGCGCTTTATAAACAATTACAAAAACCAACTACAAAAACCTATCGGTACAGAAAAGTAGCACCACACCCTGCATTTTAAATGCATATAGACCTGTGCAACTGTTCTTTACATTCTAATTTAGGCTGAAGACATAACCTGTGGTCCCTGAAAGAACTGGCCCTCTGGATTATTATGGTTTAGCAGTTACGGAAACCACAGTAGTCTGGGAAATGTCTTTGTATTAACTCTGAGCCGTGGACACAACAGCTTAAATCATCGCAGATGAAGCAGCACAGAGAGAACTGAACAGGTCCTTGGAGCTGAAAACTGCAAGAAAGTAAATTTCACCAAGAAAACCTTATTATTTTCTTTCCCCTGCTTGTCTGTTGTATATTTACTTCTTGGAAACATTCAGGCACAGCACCTTGCTATAGTTTCTAAATATCAGTGCAATATAAGTCAAATATGTACTTGGTGTTTATTACTGTAAATGTAACATCAATTAGAGACATCACAAGAGAGGACAATTGCCTAAATTTAGCAGAAAAGAAATCTGCTGTATATGAATATTTGAACATATTAATGGCCCCATGGTTTTCCTCCAAACCATTGGGAAGGATTTTAGTTTTTATTACAGAAATAAGTTGTGCACTAAAAAGTCTTCCTTCTTTATAATTAGTGTTTACTTTGTGGGAAGAGTTGAAGGGTTGTCTTTTTTTTTTTTAGAAACTTAGCATTTTATTACAACTCACCACTCCTCTGCATAAAAAAATGGAAAAAATGGTTTAACAACACAGTTCCATTTGCCAGTTGACATCCAGATGCCCTTATTAATAAAGATAGTAGTTTACTCCCTTAACTTCTCACTGTGGCATTTACTCAATAAGACACTATATAACTAAATCAAAAGATCAATATGTGACCCAGTGAATTTATAGCCACCAAGACATCCCCAATTTTTGTATATACAGTCCTAGATATAGTTTAATCCATGTATTTATACTGCAACTTGGAAGGGAACACAAACATCATTTAGAAGTCTATGCAAATATGCAACAAACAGCAACTGCTGTGCCCCTGTCCCCATCCCTGGGGTTTGAGCCCCTGGGTGGGCTGTGGGAGGAGATGAGCAGATGTTTGGGTTGTGCAGCACATGCCCTGTTTTACCTCCATTGTGGCATCTGTAGCCACATCTGGACTCAAATCGAGTACAATATTTTCCTTGATGATCCCATATCTGCAAGTGAATTTTGGAGAACTGCAACTTTCATTTACAACACATGTCTAAGTATTAAAAATCTGATTTGGGTATACCTTGAGCACTCAGAAACTGGATAGCCACTGGAATGAACTCAAAATTTATTTGTAAAATTCCTTGTGACTTCCAAGTGAATCACATGCTGGTTTGAATCTTGAGGCCAGTGCTGCATAAACTAGTAACTTTCTGTTCATCTTCTGTATTTGCACACTGGAACTGGGGAGAATACAGAGGAAATTGTACCTAGAAGTGTAGATGATTTATAGTTCCTTGGGCCCAGAGATACAATTTATGCACCATGTCCTACATAGCCCAGCCCAGAGGCTCTGCATAACACTTTGATGAGGATTTAATTTACTTCCTGTAGTGATAGTATAGTCTGTCATATCAGAATTTAAGTACATTAAAAAGCAACACCATAAAACTTCTCATTTTCATTCATAAGTCAGAAGTAATTCCAGCAGGAAAAAAAAAAAAGATATTTCACATCAGAAACAGATTCCCATCTTCTGAGAGGATTTTTTTTTTTCAGTTGGAAGCTTTAACAGTGACATCCCATAGACCCTTCTGATCCTTTGGCTGGAGATACTGATAGGCAGCAAGACAGAAATGTGTATTATATGTGTGGACATTATAAGTGTATCTCCTGTTCCAGCCCCCTGGGTAGTACAATAAATTAGCACGATGTGCAGTTAGGTACCAGCACATCTGCAAAGATCAGCAAACAAGTTTTCTTCTGAGGCTGGGTAATCAACTGCCTGGCCACTCCAGGTCCCTGTTAGCTCTCAGCCAAACAGATTAATTCACATCATCACAAAATCCTCTGAGACAGGATTTTATTTACAGTGAGGTCCTCAGATACCTGTCAGCAGAATACCTGGCCAAGGTATGAAGCCCTAATAGAGGCCAAGTGTCACACTGCTGTTATTATGTAGCCTTAATCATATGCAACATCGTGAATTCCAGTCTGGCATAAAACACTTTTGAAAATCTAGTCATAATTTCCCTGGATTGAAATGATAATCAGTTCTCATTTTCTATGGACACTTTGTGAGGAATATGCAAAATGACTTAAATAAGAGATGACACATGCACATAGGTTAAATGGAATTATTCTATGTAAACTCATTCCCTGCTGCCTAGAGTTACTGCAACTGATGCATATATATCAGACTCGCAGGCTCATGCCAGAGAGTGTAGAGACAGACTTCCCAAAGGGATGAATTTTTCCTCACTGGCACGTGCAAATTCAGTTCACTGAAAATTAAAATTACATATGCCCTGTTTTTATTATTAATGACAAAGAGAAACCACTTGGCTAGACTTGGCCTGAGGACTGGATAGATTGTTTCTCATCTAATTTTTTCTGGGAAAACTCTATCTTGTTTAACACTAGTTAAGCATATCCTGATACAGATGCTCATAAGGGTTGAAAACTCAAAAAAGCTCAACAGCTTCTTAAAGAAGCTAAAGCACCACCTGAAGAAGTAAGAATAAATAGAAAAATGGCTGACTTCTTGTGTTTCTCAGAAGCTTTTTTGCATACATTCTTCTTTTCCTTATTCTCAGACAGCAATCAATTAAAATAATTTGGTTTTGTCCAACATTCTCTTCTCCAGTTTCTGCAAATTGAGGAACCCTCTGTGAAGTTCAAACACTAATTAATAAATTCAGCAGTGGGTGAAAGTCCAGTTATCAACCTCCAGTAATCTAAAAGTTTGGGAAATGCAGCTGTAATCAAATACCAGCAAATTTGCTGTACGATGACTTGTTCGTCATTTGATTCTGTAACTGGGGCAATTTACATAGCACTCCAAAATTTCTGGTTATATAAAACAAAAATATCTTTTCTATTGAAATATTTCATTGAAAGAAATAAAAAAAAAAAACAGTGCAGCTCTCTTAGAGGCAAGTCTTAAAAGGATGACTTCAGACATCAGCCACATGGAGTTGCTTTTCAAACTAAGCAACAGATCTCGCTAAAGGGAAAGGTGAAAACGTCAGGTTACCACTTGGGAATTTCTTTAACTAAGAAAAAGATTTACAGTGATTTCAGAACCATTCTAATTCTGCTGAACTGTCCTTCAAATAATGTTAAACGCATGTAAGATCCATGAGGGAAATCCTATTCTTAATAGCGTATTCCCCAAAAAGATTCAAATAACAGAGCAGTAGTGCACTTTCTGCACTTCAACAGGAGAGATGGAAATTCTGCAGGTATTTTACATTTTTCTTGAGCTGCACTTACATTAATTTTAACATTTCTTAATTTATGTTTCTGTTCTTTATGTGATTGGTGTCTCCTTTCCTGAATGAAGCATTTCCCTCTAATCACAATGCAGTACCTAAACCCCATTAAAATCAGAGACACAGTGCTCAAATGTCAAGTGTGTAATTGATGTGTGAAATAAATGGACTCTCAGGGCTATGCAAAGGGTGAACAGGCACTCCGAAGGATACTCCAAATGACAGCACCAGTGTTGTCTGTTCAAACACAATAGACAGGAACATTTTAAGCCAGTTTTTACCACTGTCCTTCTTTCCCTTTCCTAACAATAGCTGTAAAACACAAATAAACAAAAAATTAAACAAATCCAATATTTCACTTGGGCAAAAATTCTACTGCAAATCTCCCATTTCTCTGAAGCAGATGCAAAGGTAGAAAGATTCAGAAGCAGAGCAAGGAGCCTGATTTTTTTTTCATGACAGCAGCAGACTCATGAAATTGGAGCTGGATTCTGATTGCATTTTATGTGGTGCAGTGAAAGACCAGGAACAGCCACAACTCACTGAAGCCCTAAGCAAAGACTGGAAAGGAGGAATGCTCCAATGACTAGAAGGCAACTCCAGAGAAACCTAACTTTTGGCACTTTCAGAAACTGAGGAATAATTATGGATCTTATTAAAATGAAATTTCTATCCATAAAAAAAGCATAGGCTTAATCTCTCCTTACTCTTTTTTAGATTGTTCAAATGGGATCCTTTTCTTCACGCTGAAAAGCTATTAAATTTTGTGATTGCACAATTTGGGAGATTAAGACATCAATGTGGATATTTATGTAAATAAGATCTATTAACACATCTTCAGTTTTAAAGTTGTGTCGTTTTACACTATGATAAAAGAGTTGAAATGATTCTATAATTCAAGGGCACAGATGAACACCTTTGAAACATTTAAAGAGGGCAGATATCTAGAGGGATAGATGTATAGATGATAAAGATTAATAGAGTCTAACCTTCTTCTAATCAGTCTGAAGATTTTAATTTCCACCACTACCAGAAGAATTTAAATGTCTATTTAATTGCATAAATGTTGCCAAGTATCATATTTTATATTTCTACAGTCCTTATGAATATTCATATAAAATGATGATTGCAAATAAGTTGTCAATAGAGCAGATAGACAGTCTGAAAGGCTTACTAATAATCATGATAATAATAATTGACCCTTGTATAGCATTTCCCATCCAAGGTATATAATGGCTTCTTCTCTTCAAATTAGCAAAACTTAATTAGGATACATCCTAATTACCTTGGGAGACTGCAATCTGCAACAGTAAAATGAGAAAGATGGGTCTACAAGAGAGGTCTGGTCTTGTAGACAAGCAGTGAAGTACAACAGAAGAATGAAAGGAGAACACAGGTACATGTGCCAAGCACAGATCTTGGGCAAGTCTGAGCACTTTGTAGAGACTGAATAATTTGGTTTGCTTCCCCCTTCATTAAAGACTCCAAGTTGAGTAGAAAAGTAAAAGTTCAGTCAAATAAAAATTAATTAAGCATTTTGGCCACTTAATGTGACAGAAATTTTCATTTCTCACCCTGTCATTCGAGGTTCTGAGTTGTTTCACTATGAAGAGGCCACAGTTAGAGCTGTACTAAATTCCTCCTAATAAGTCATGAGAAACAACAATATGATTTTTTTCTCCTCTTGTATTTTTATAAATGAAAGATCAAAGCCTGATCAAAGTCTGGCTTCTATTAGGGATGTTTGAGGACCCAGGTATCAAACAGACAGACATTCAAAACTATGCTGAGAGCAGAGCAGTCTTGCATGTCCATCTCCTTCAAAACTTATGTCCACATCCCTCATTTAATAATTATGTCTGTTCTGCTAATGATTCACTCTTTAAAAATCATGTTAAATGTTCTGTTCCTAGAGGGTCAAATGATAGATTACAGGCAACTGAAGTTATCATTCCTCAAACTAAATGACAAGATTAACCTTGTCCTCCTTCACACTTAAATGCAAAGCAGAATATAGTATGTTATCTTAAGCCTTAGGAGAAGACTTGCAATCATATGGCCATTGCCTCTGCCTTCCCAGGTACAACCTGCCCCTGTACTCCAAATCTGACACACAAGCTTGAATTATTGAGGGAAAGTCAATTCCCTATTTAAAGGGCCTCCAGGTTTTTACATTCCACTGTGCCTTACACCAGGTCAGTCCCTGCCAAGCAGAATTGAAGCATCAACCATCGCCTCCGGCACAGTCACCTTTAAACACACCACTTATATCTGCTGAGCAATTCCATAAGGGCACAATTCCAAGCATGTAAACTCACTCTTCCATTGACACAGTCTTTAGCCCATGATAGAGCTCTGTTAGAAAAGCAACCTTTCATTGATTTCAGCCATTGATTTTTGTCATCAGATTCTAATGAAACTTGAAATTAACATGTCTTTTCTTTGACAGAGGAAAAAAACTTTTGTAATTAACCTGAGTTTCCTCTGCAGCAGCTGAATAGAAAGCCCTGCAGGTGCACTCCAGCCAGCAGAGCCTATTTGCACAGTATATTTCTCTCCTAATGGGTACGTATGTAACTTGCATTTTCATCTTTCTATAATTTCTGATTCTGTTTCACATTTTGGTCAAAAACGTTCCATGTAATGCATTCCTTCCATGGGCGGACTACAGTTAAAGGTAAAGTTCCTGTCTGATATAAATCACCAGAAGTCTGCTGACTTGAACAGAGCTGAGTTGATTTACACCAGTTTAGGACCTGCCAGCAAACCTCTGAAACACAAAATATATCCTTTTTCTTTTGCTCTTTTCTTTAAGTCTCTCCATATTTATTACCCTTTGAAAGCAACTCTGAAGTGTTTACTTGTCAAGAAGATAAAATATTTGCTGTAAAAGTTCATTCCCTTAAATTTTATGGTGATTGCTGGTGTTGCAGGGGTCATTCTTCTCCCCATTCCAAACCCAGGTCCAGTACAGAGACATCAGTTAATGTTCAGAGGAACAAGGAGCTCCCAAGTACAGGGACAGGGCTGGGTGTGCCTGGGAACCAGAGCTGGAGCTGCTGGGACATGGAGGCACTGCCTCAAAATGCAGTGACTTTCCACCTCTGTCCTCTCTGGGCAGCAGCAATTTCCCCAAATTATCCATTCAGCAATCAAGTAACAACAGAAACATATCCAAGTGCCCACTGGCCACTTAGGCTGCCAAATCCTTGTTATTTCTGAGTGCCCTCTGTGTGGTTCTTTCCAAAGCAGACCTGGCACAGGCAACCCCGAGTCCATGGCAAATGGTGAGAAAAAGGGCAGAAATCACCACCAGCATCAGGCTCTCAAGGAGAACATTTCTGTAGGGATTCGTCAGGACTTGTTTCCATCAGTGTTCTGAGGTCTAAGGCTTTGTTGCTATTTAAATAAAAAAGGGAATTAATGGAATATTTAAAGTTCTGATCTCCTTGTGAAACAGAAAAGTGGAAATAATTTCACGGAATCACAGAATATGCCAAGTTGGAAGGGACCCACAATATTCTGACTTGGCTCAATGTATTTCTTTCAGTCAAGGGAAAATCAGGTCAAGAGTACTGTATTTACACAGAATACTTTAGCCTCAAAAGGAGCAAATGGAAAGAGACTGACTGAATCTGTCAGCACTGGGATTTGAGGGATCTCATCCCTCATGCTTTCACCATTCTGGTATGCAATTGAGACAAATGCTTCAATCCAGAAATCCAACCCTGGAATCCAAAAGTCTCCCAAAAACCATTTCATTCAACTACCATGCAGAATTTTTATTGCAGGAATATTTTAATGTGATAATGGTCAACATTCCAGAGCATGTGTGATAAGCTAAATGTGTTCTGAATATGTTGAGATGGTGTAGCCCAGGTGCCCACAACCTACTATTTAATCAGCCTCCAGAACTCCAGAAATCCCTGACAAACTCTTTTGCTCTTTGTACAGAGAATAATTGGGAAAAAAAATCTGAACCAAAGCCCACACCACCTTAGCATCTATTCTGCTTCCCCAGAGAACCAGTTTCATTTATCATTAACTCCCTGGATGCTGAGCTGACTTGTTTGATAGCCTGAAAAGAAAAGGTTGAGTGTCTGCAGAGCTGCACTCTAACATGCTGCTTATTTGATATTTTTAGAGATCCTCTCAACACTTCACAGTTGTCAAGCTCCTTGATCTTTTTATAGTTTGATTTACATAAATGTAAGTGTTTCTTTCCTCTAAATAAACATCCGAGCAATTCAAGGCTTAATTGAATTCCAGACTGTTGCAAATGCAGCAAGAAAAGACTAAAGATGAGAAATTACACTGATAAGTATATTTCATTGACAGAAAGAAAGACTGTGTTTATCTGAGAAAATATTCTTTGGCAATTTCTGTACCACCTTGGTCAGCGAACAGTCTATAGCTATAATTTCTAGAGACTACCAAACAAGTTTAAAGTCCAAATATTGCACTACCTCTAAAAACACAAAGAGAATAAATAGTCCAGAGCTGGTAATTTAAAGCAAACTGCCAATAGCTTAAATCATCTGAACACAAACTACTTTCTGTATAACTCTGCATTATGGTCTGTTTTCCATTGCAATCCATAAGATTTCCAATGTGAGATACAACTCACCATCAAGCTCTACAAATTAAACAGAAAATAATGCAGTCAATAATTTCTCTCTTGGGCACTGATCACAGTATGTCTGCTAGATGGGATTTCTCAGGGAAAGCTTACTGAGGTTTCACTTGTGAAGCAGCCTGACCACAGTCCCAGTGCACTGCTCTGCCAATGCACCACCACTCTGATTTGGAATTCCAATTCCCAGGTTAAGCAAAACCTCAATGCGCTTTTACCCCTTAGAATTACTCTGCCAATCTAATGTTCAATCTGCATCTCCAATGGTTGCCTGCTGACTACTCTGCTCTCTCAGAATTCATGGTAATTTTGTGAAAGGACAGACACAAAACCAAAATTTCCGTCCTGCAGAAATCCCTCATTTTCAAAACTGCAGCGAGAAGAGGAGGGGAAAAGGGTGAAATTGATTTTTGTTCAGGATCAAGAGGAAAGTTCAGCAGTGAGATATTTTCCAGAGATGGGAATTAACATACAAAAAAAGGAAGAATGTAAACAGAGTTGGTTAATGTTTCTGGCATGGCAAGGAGAGCCTGCAGTCAGTCTGAGGCTGGAGGTGATGCCTGTCAGGCAAGCAATGCAGAGCAACAACCAAGAGAACGAGGGAAAGGATTTGTTCCAGCAGATTTGACCTCTCAGAGCTAAGAGAATGCCTCAAGTCCATTCAATAAGCATTTTGCAATGAAAAACTGGCCTCTTTAAAGAACTTCAACAAGTTCTGAACACTTGAGCATCACTCATCTTTTTTGCTTTGGCTTTCATCTATCAGCAATTGCAGCATGTCCTATTCTGTTTCTATCATATATTGCACCATAATGCTGTCTGAAACTGTATTTTAGTCTGATTTGCTTCTGCCCTAGGTTGGTAAGAATTACAGAATTGCTGCCTAGAAGCCAGTGAATATAAAGTAAGTGTGAAGACAGCCAAAACTCAGCCTTGTGCCTAATGCCAAGTGTGACGTGTTTACTCCTAGTCTGTTCTAGTTGTTTGCTTTCAGCTGTTATTTGGCATATGAAGACAGCCCACTGATGGCCCATTATGAGATGAAAAAGGTATTTAGTGATGGATTGTATTTATTTTGGGTGCACATTCAGAGCTCAGGATGGTATAATAGGTTATTTTCTATGCATCTTAATGCGATGGAAACAAGTTCTTAGATTGTATTTGAATTTCAATATCGATTTTTTTTTTGGCTTTGTTTGCAAACAAACGTTCAGAAGAATTGAATAGCGGAGTGCCACATACAAAGAGAAGAGAAAAACAGATTTAATACAAATGTTCTGAGGAACAAAGGCCACATGGAGAAAAAGATAAAGTTAAATATATTATGCTCCATGTATATTATTTTAAATGTAATGAGAGAGGAGCTTTACAGAATGCCACATGCGACTAAGTCTTTTAAACTGAAGAAATTGTGATGTTCTGTGTACTGAAAATGAGACAGCACATACATTATACACACACCAAGAGCTTTTTGCCATGGTTACACTGGTAACCACACTGCTGTTTACTGCCAGGGACTACTCTGCTGAGTGCTTTTTGTCTCTAATATTCTATGAGCATGAAGAAATGCTCTGCCCAGCTGTGCTGCTCTGAATGTGCAGGTGAAGTGTGTGTATAATGGCTTTTTTCCACGGATTATCTAAGGAATATTTTTATACTTTTCTCCTGGTTTGTCCTTGTCCAAAAATAGGGACAATGAGCAGCACCAAACTAGGTACTACATTGAGAGATGCATCAAAGCAGTAGCGAGCTTGCCTCCTGTCCTCCAAAAGGGACTATTCTCAGACTTTCTTACATCACTGGAGATCTAACTGTTGCCAAGGCTATTGATGATTCTGATCTCTGAAGAAATAACCCAAACTCTGTTAAAAATTCAGAATTAATTGTGCAAATTGCTTTTTTACTATATATGTATACTGTATCTGTAGTATTTCTGTGTTTCTGGGTAAGTATTTTCTTCCATAATTTTTACATAAAATTTAATAAATTCAGAGACAGAAGAAGTAATTGTTTCCTGATAAATAATAAGCTATGAGAAAGGAAGGAATGTCTGTGTTGGAAAGGAAATATAAATATTATGACACAGGCCTCTTTCAGACAATACAAAAGAGAAAGAACAAGAATATACAAATTGTGTTCAATTAGAAAATCAGATCGTCAGGGTACAGCATCCTTGAAATACAAGCTGAGAGGGGGTTCCAAAATGTCCTGCAGTCTGTCTTTTTCCTCCTATCCAGACCTTCGCCTGGTCTTCTCTAACACCCCCAACAAACTGACCAGGCACCATCTCTCAACAAGCCTTATATTTTGCAAGGCTTTCCAAAATTATCTCTCTGAACGTAAATGTGACCAAATCCATCCTCTTCTATGCTTAGAAAACATGGAGAAGGGAAATTTGCCATTCCTTTCCACAGCATTTTAATCTGCAAAAGCTGTTATCAGATCTGCTCTCAGACTTCTTTTATTTAACTGTTCCAGTCATCATAATTAATGCTTTTGTTGCTTTCTTTAAATCTGTTTATCTTCTTTGCCTGAATTCTTTATTAAAAGCATCTACCCACAATGAACAATCAAGACAATCTGATTAATCAAATTCAACAGATGAGATTTTGCTGAAACAAAGAAAAAGCTGATACAAATATTTTTTCTGTATATTATTTATATTTTGGATTGCTGCCATATTTTAGAACAATTATTCTGTAAGAACATTTTAATTCACTTGAAGATAGTCTTTGATAATGAACACTTTTTAACCATTAGTCAATAATTTATATCTGAATATTAATTATTCAGCAGGTTATTTTACAAACACTATTTTCAAGAAAGCTATTAATTGGATAAATTATGTCTTTTAAATGCCAGAGAAGCAACACTCAGGAATAGCCACCCTCCATCAGATGCACTGCTGCACAAGCAGTAAATACCTGTTTGAAAAATGCACGTTAAGAAGTTTAGAAGGAATTGCGTTGTCTAAAGTTTAATGAAATCTTTAAAATTGAGGTCTAAAGTTCATCACAATTATTTCCCGGCATCCATTTTTACAAGAGCTGCAAAGTCAAAATAGGAAGATAGGAGCTTATCCCACAATTAACCTTTTGTACTAAACAGTGTTCAAATCCTGCAGAAAGAAGAGAATTCCTCCAGAAGCTTTCTGAGAACATTTCCATCACCTCCAGTGTCTGACAGGGCTGTTGTGGTGTCACTCTGAAGGACAAAATTCCTCAGGGAGACATCTGCAGGCGGTGGGAATGAGCAGAGGCTGCAGGGATACCTGTGCTCTGAAAATATCCTGGTGGAAAGAAACATCCTGGTGAAAAATAATGCGCCATTTTTTTTAATTTCACCTAAACCTTTTTTTTAGGTTAGGAGGCAGCTTCTGGGTGTTTGGCTTCTCACTACCCATGGAAGAAGCTGTTCTTTTTCCTCACTGGCATCACCAGATCCCTTTGACCCTTGCTGACAGCTTTTACCCAACTGTGTTAGCAAAGTCACATCAGTAAATGATTACAATTTTGCTGGTGTTGAGCTGCTTCTTTTTCCACATTTCACTTTATTATTACAACTTTTTAATAGAATAAAAAAAACAACCCAAACTTTTTGGAAACACCAAATGGACTGAGGAAAATCATGCACTTAATGACTATATAGGATTGGAGCAAACCTGTCTGTTGTAGATCATATAAAAATACAGTGGGGTTCTCACTAATATAGAAACTGCAAAGTAAAGGAATTCCATTAGAGATGTTCTGAAATTCTCTTGTCTATACTTCTCTTTAGTCTGACTCTATTGAGGGCTGTATCTCACAGCATCTCCTGTGACCATTGAATCCACTACATAAAGGTTCTCAGAGAACTGTCCATGTAGATGGAGTAAATAAGACTCGGAGGGCCCTACCACAAGATCTCAGATCTTGGAACAAATCAGTCATGGGAAAATTATCACTTCAGTACAAATGTAAACAGCTTTGGTTTTCAAGATTAATGGCAAAATCACTAGCTTTTAGATATATTTTTCTCTTCAAGCCTCCTAAAAGTACTAGCAGAGAGTAACAGAATCTTTTCTGAAAGTCTGTTTTCAGACTGCAGCTTTCCTGGATTTATCATCCTCTGAAGGAAACTAGAAAGCACAACGATTTCCTCCCTGGAAATCCAAAACAAATAGATAGTATGAACACATCCAGTGGGAGCAGTAAATATGATAAGAAGGTCAGGTTTTATTTTAAGTTGTACTTTCATGTCCACAAAATCCTTGTCCAAGGCAGGATGACATTAAACCATGCTGCCTAAGGGGGAGCGCAAGCCATGGCAACACCAGTGCTCCTCCTTGATGCACAGAGGTGGAGCTGTAAAAAGGGAGAACTGCGTCTTTTGATTTTTAAGCAGTACCCATGAAAGGAACAGCAGCGAGATTGTTATTGGGAGTGCTTAAGGTAAAAGTAGAGAGAGACAGTTGAAAAGTGTGATACAGGTGGGAAGGAGGAAGGATAGGGAGACCTATGTAGCCTCTAGATAAGTAGTTCAATGCACCTGATCTTCAAGACCAGTTCATGTATTATAATTGGTGTTGTATAAAAAAGAATTTAACATGCTGCTTCTTCTGACAGATCAATTTAACTTTCTTTTTGGACTGACATCCCATTTGCACAGCCTTGTTGTGATACCTGACCATCTCCTGGAAAATCATCTTGGCATTTAAATCAGATTTAAGATGTTCTCCTCCATGTATTTGCATCCTAATCAGTAAGTCCTTTATTTCCCTGTGGGAATTTATGGCCATCCTTTACCCATACTGAGGCTTATCACTTTCCATATATCAAGAATGTCCTTTCTCCTTCAGATCCCTATTTACCTGACTTGCTTGTACTAATTCCCCTACAAATCATCACTGCTTGCCTGAGAGGGAGATTCCATAATGGCTCTCCTGTATTTAGCTGCAGTCAAAACCACTGAAGGAAAAAGAAGGACATGGTTTTAAAAGCTTCTAACAACCTTAATATCCAATTTTAAAAGGCCTGATTTCCAGAAAGCTCCCAGTAATTACTCTCTGTCAACTTACTTTGATTAGGTATTGAACTGATTGTCTGGAAAGTGACTCATTCAAAAGTACTAGTTTGGAAAAAAAAGGAATTAATTTTATAATTATTTTGGATACCAATAAATCCTTCCAAAATGATTCTGTGATGGGCAGCGAGCATTTGTTTGAATTCTCAGGTCTGTATTCAAGTGAATAGCTGCATAAATAACCAGATGCAAATAAATAATCCCAACAAGAAATAAATTCTTTCATCAAACATGAAAAACATATCAGTTCTGAAAAAGAACTGAAGGGATTATTGTTGTTATTGAAGCTTCCTTTTCAGGTGATGTGCACCTCCTCTGTCAAATGCTTGTGAAGGGCAAATCGCTTATTATTATGTATTAATTTCCCTGTGAAAAATTGAATGTGATGTCTCATTTCCTAAACGTAGAGGTGAGAATGAGTTAATTAATGCCGAGCTGTGTGAAGATGATTTGTTGGTTGTTTATCTGAACATACTCTAATCAGTACTAGTTATAAACAGTCCCATAATTCACATTAAGAAACAATTCCTGCAATCCTTCGACAAAGTTCCTGGTGAAGACAGATAGATAGATAGAATGTTATTAGACAAAAGAAATTAAGTCATTTTTTTGCAAACTTTTGCCACATAAAAACAGGTCTTTAAATATTAATTTTACACTAGCTTATCTTTTCCTTTTTTAACTTCCTAAGTATTAATACTGAGCTAAATAAAACATGATATGCAACATCTTGTCCGTGAAACCTTGCACTCAACACCCACTCTCTTAAATTGACTGGACTATGATTCAGAATTTATTGGAAAGGAAAATTATTCCAATGTACATCACAAAATAAAGGCAACTTATCAAAACAAATTTTTTCTAAAAAAGTAATAAAAAAGAGCCACACTTCTTTACAGTCATATAAGAAAAATATTCTTCACTCTTACACCAACAATGAACACAGAACAAACTCCTGTGTGCTTACCTGAGGTTACTCTGCCAAGCTCTGGCATGTATTAACTAGCAATTAATCACGTGGCTTTTGCAAGAGCCATTTTCTGACAGTCAGCAGCATTGATTCTTATCTATTGTTTAAAAAAATGGCTGCTGTGCTCTCATGTTTGTTCAGTCAAGGCATTAAATTTGTAGCCATGAACATTTGTCATTCCACTGCCCCCTAACAGCATTCACATGCCCACGACACTAATTACCAAAACAGTAATCAATCTGAACAGCAAAACAAACTTTTCAATTTTTAGTAGAGAATCAATTTCATAAAATAAAGTTTCAGAAATGACCAGTTATTCTATATCAGTGTTTATACTGAAAATCGCGTTGAGTTCAGAATGCTGAAAACTCAGTGAAAATTTCATCCAAGTTATAATATAATTTTTACCTTACCCAACTTAAAAATCAGAAAATTACTGTGGGAAAGATCTGACTGAGAGAAATTAAATTCAAAATTGGGGTTTGGGTAAAAATGGTGAGCAGGAAAACGTCTTTCTGAGCACAGAGGGGGATTACCAAGCCTTTTACCTGAGTGCTCAGCACTGAATTGGAGTTTTGGCTGGGAAGAGGTGAAGCCCAGCAATGAAAACTGAAGAGACTTGCAGCCCCACTGACATGGTGAGTCTCAATACCCACCTTGCATGCTCACCCCTTGTCAGGACAGTATGAATTCAGGTACCTGCAGCCCCAGGGAGTGCCAAGTGCCCCATCACAGGGCCACTGCTGAGCAGCAGAGATGTCCCCCTGCCAGGCACCATCCAGAACTCCTTCAAGGGCTGCTTCAAGCCTTCAAAAAGCCACCTTTTGCCTTCTCCACATACTGTCACAAATACCTGAGGTTTCTTTTACAGCATGAGAATGATGTTTCACTCATGATCTTCAGAAAAACAGAGTGAGTGCTATCAGCAGAAACTGCAGTCACAAGGTCACAACGATTTAGAAATAGTTTCAATTATATTTCCTAGGGCTGTGCAGTTTCCTTTGTGGTGTTGTCCTATTAACCTTTAAAGAAATCACACGTTTGAAAAAAAAAAAAAAAAAAGGAATGGCTTGAGGAGAGGAACAGCGGCCACAGATTTATGTAATATTTATGGATCTACTTCTCAAAATAGAGGAACTGGAAAAATTAATACATTCTCTGCCTGAGGTTTTTCATCAGTAATAATACATCAGGTTTAATAATACCATCCCAAGACTACAGTAAATTCAATTCATTCCTGTTTGCAACAGGTTTTTTGGCAGCTTTGGATGAATACCTCCATTAAAGGCAAAAGTATTCACTCCTGGCTAAGTTTGGCAGAGGCTGGAGCAACATCTTGGAAACCATTTCCTGTATCCCTCAGTTTAGGCAGAGCTAAGCTTGCACACCAACTGCCTGTTCTGTATACGGACACAAACCAAAGAAGGTAAGAACACGTGCCACATTGTCATTTGGGCCTCAAATTCTCATTGAATTATTGACTGCAATCAATCACCTAAACACGTTTGTGGTCTAGGTCTAAGTGTTCACATTTTTTCCAGCAGGATGGCCCATAGTCATTATTCAGAAAAGCAGAACACTTTACAAATATCACCTAGGGATGCTGCCATTGCATTTACCTCAAAAGGCTCTGAGAAAGGGAAAATCACTGACCGAAGAAACAGACATCAGCAATGAGGAGTGCGGACAATATTGATGATATGACTGTGGGCAAGAAAAAAGGGTTCTTCATCATCTTTCAGTGTGCCTTAGGCTTCTAACGTGAAGCACAGGAAAGAAAGGCCAGAACTTTTTCATTACTGTTTTACACACGCAGTTCCTTTCAGCTGAAAATGGTGAGAGGCACTGAAACAGCCACCCCTTCCAGTAATGGATATTTTTGCTATCTTATATACACCAGTGTAAATGATAGCTGTAGTCAAATAAGCTGTTGAAGCCGAAAAGAATTCAGGCTTGGAGAAGGACAGTTTTTGCCTCTGTGAAACACGTTTGGGACTCTCACATGGAAAGAAATGTGTATGTAAATAGAGGGGGAAACCATGTCAAAATATGGCTTATATTTCTTGAGGGTGTTTTCCAGTCAAATATTAAACACTACCAGAAACTCCAAAGTCTTCAGTTCTAGGATCTTCTCATTTCCACCTTTACACTGTGACCACTAGACCACATTCTTATTAGTTTAGAGGCAAATGTATCATTGGATTCAATACTGTCAGTATGATGCTCTAACACTCTGGACATGTGTCTCCCCCGGGTACACTATGCATTCTGTGATTTTTTAAAAAGTTGGATTATTTCACCATTCTTAATGAGCCTCTGAGGGAGTTAAGGTGCAGTATTATTATGGTTCTTGTATCCCTTAAAGCCACAAATCTGTAGCCTTGTTTTTTAGAAAGTACTGGTTTCGCTACCCTAATAGCAAAAAGAAACTCTGTCCTTTCTTGTGGAGGGAGTAGATCTATGTTACTTTTGTAATTCAGGAAATTAAATGAATCCTTCTTCCCTCACCACATGTAGAGGCTACAAAAGTGTCAAAAATGAGCTTCAAGGTCACAGTGTGAAGTGACTCTGCCAAGTCAACTGAAATCAGGAGATGTTCCCATTCAGAGGAGCAGTAATTTCATCTCTGGATTATCACTCTCACACATCAGCATCAGGTGCCTTAACCTCTCTGTGCCTCAATTTTCCCACCTAAAAATGGTGGCAAATGACACCGAGGGCTGCCAATTGACAATCTGGCTTTTCTTAACTGCTCAGAACACCTTGTCAATTGTGCAGAGGAGAAGTGTATTTTTAGATCACAGACATCACAAAAGTCCCAACGTACCCAAAGATGCCATAGGTAAAATCCTTTTGATTTCAGTGGGAATTGTTCACACCTGATGAAATATGGATGACACATAAAAGCCTCTTGTCTGTTAAAAGTGGCAGTGACTCTGCAGCTGCTCAGATTTCACCTAGAGAAGAAATAACTTCTGTCTTGGTGGAGTGTTTTAACCGTGATCAAAATAGGTATAGTATTAATTGGAAACCATTTCACAATTAAAACTATTACCAAATTTCACATTTAAATACATTGTCCAATGTTGAAAGTCTCATAAACTACAGGAGGGGAAAACAAAGAATATTTTATGTAAACAGAGAGTTAATTCAGAGTACTGATTGATTTGTGAAAATGATTCTACATGCTTGATTTTCTTTTGCTCTTTCCTAAACACGTGCTATTGTCCTCAGTTATGAGTTCCACCTTTGTCTTTATCAAGTAACACCACCTATGTGTGCAAGTCATGTGGCATAAATGAGAGAGGCATTACCACTTGCGTTTGACTTCAAATTTGTTCAGCTAAATTCTTGTTTGGTCATGATTTATAGTGGTTGCCACAATAATTCGGTGAGGGAACAGAATCATAGAATGATTAAAAACCTCATCTCGTTTCAAACCCCCCCTTCCAAAAGCAAGGACTTTTTCTTTCCTCTAGAACAGGTTGCTCAAAGCCTGGAAGATCTGGTTGACTCTGACTATAAACAGTTCAAATCCAAGGACTTTCATGGATACTGTTAATTTTGGAAAGTAATTTACTACTCTATGTAGTAGATTTCAGCATATTAAGTAGCCTTTCTGAATGCAAATGGTCCAACCTCAGGACTTTGTAGGCAAAATCCAAGAAAATATGACCTTTAAGAAAAACAAAGAATTAAGTTCCTCAGCAGCTAAGCCAAACCCTTAAACAGAAAACTTCATGGAAGTTTAAGGTGAATATAAAGTTTCTTTTAAATTAAAGGTCAACACCAAGAACTCTCTCACAAGTAAAGTTAAAATTCAGCAAGAGCAATAATAATTTTCTGAGGGTTCCTAACTTGGCAAGCAGTTTAACATTAAAAAGGAAAAAAGAAAGAAGGGAGCATATCTTTGCACCTGAATTTCCACTGAGTAAATAAGCAAATGATTTATTGAGCTTTGCCTCCTTCTTAGATCCAGGAATATCTGGGAGCAGTTTGATCTCTGCAAAGGAACCCACGTGAAACAGCCAGAAATATTCTTACTGTGCAGATTGATTACCAAGAGCTGTCAGTGAGCTTTGCCTTCTCTATGCCCCTCAAGCCATCAGTCAGCTGGACCATGGAGCACTTTGCAGGCTCAGCTGGACTTCGTGTGCGATCAGGAGAAATTGGTCCAGGGAGCTCTGGGCAGATAAGACCAAGCCCACTTGGCAGATGGACTTTCCTGGTGTGAAATCACCATTTAACAGACATCCTCGTTTACATCCTGAATAGCTCACTCTCTTTGGTAAGGAGGCTACCAGAAATAAACAGGAACATGGAAATTCTTTTGGGAAATTGAGGCACAGAATTTCTTTTTTTGTTTTTAAGTGCTTGCACATGCAAACATAAAACATAAACACCATAATGATATGTGACAGCTGTTCTAAAGCATGGGAAAAAAGTCCACCAAAAGATATGAGAATCAATTTCTAAAATATGTATATACATTCATTTACTCTGGACGCTTGATGAAAAATAAATCAAGTTTTCATAATCCTGTACACCATTTCAGAAAAGAAAAGCCACAGTCTTATAAATCAGAGTTTCTCTGAGACTACTGAATGAAAAATGTAAGAGCAAGATAGAGGAAAAACTGAGAAGAAATAAAAAATGGAAAATTTAGAGCTGTCTCTCTACATTGTTTTATGCATATATTTCACAAAGAGTACGAATCAGAGAAGTACTTATTGGTAATGCATATTTTCCTTTCAGATTTTCAGACGAAAACCTCTTTGCCTGCTCATCCACGAAATATATTCTCTCTCCAAGTGTATTACCATGTGCAGAGATCTGTCCCTCTGAGAAGCACATTTTCAGTTGCAGGCAGCAGCTGCTGTTTTGGAAAAGCAAGATATGATCATTCTTCCATATGCATTAGCAGATATAAAGGCTTTGAAAGCAGCAGTCATTCCTGAGAGAAAGGAACACAGCCTATCTGCCCTCATTGTAACAGCCCTGCAACTGAGATATCGTAACAGCCAAGTTTCTCCACCGCCTGTCTACTGACCAGGCAAGAAAACAGGAGACAAACCTGCGTGAAATTCATCACCACGCTGGCGCTGATGATTTTCCAAAACAACTCTCCCTGTTGTGTTGCTTCCCACTTCATTGTGAACCTTCCTGGCAGATGAGAGGGGGGAAAAGCCATTGCAGAATTCCACAGCAGACAGAGGTGCCTGTTCTCTCTCCATCAAATCCTTGCCGGGGCTCACAATGAGTGGAACTGCCAGAAGTCCCAGCAGGGTTTGTGGGCAGACTGTGAGGTCAGAGGTTGGGCAGGCTGTGAGGTCAGAATTTAGCCAGGCACCTTTTCCCTTTGGCCTTGCTGGAACTTCCATGTTCATGCCCTTGCAAATGCCATTTCTCCTCAGTTGCCACCTCTATTTTTTTTTAATTGCTGCTCAACTCTCAGCGTAGTTGAATTTCAAATCTGCGAAGCAATGCAAAGCTTTGATAGCCAAAAGGAAGAAATTATGGCTGTAGGACAACTAGAATGCTGGAAGAGTCCTGTTGGCATTGTGTGTGTTACTTATGTGACAAGCCTAAGTAAGAATGAAAGAGATTTCAAAATTTAAGAGTTAGGTAAGCAGGAACAAGGCTTAAAACCCAATCCTTTCCTCAAAACTCCTCATCTTCTCTGTACAGAACAGCTGTTAACATGTTTTTCTAAGTCTCTCACAAAATGCATTAATATAAACTTGTGGTTTGTGAGATATAAATACAGCACTGCCAGCCACTAAAGAATGACAACTTGATTTATAGCAGCCAACTTCAGAAATATTATTGTTTGTATTGGGGAATACATATCAAACCACATGTACTCAATTTGTCATGATTCACATGTACCCCAAAATGCCCAAATTAATTCTAGGCAATGTTATTTCAGCCAGTAAACAGAATGCATACCACATAAAATTGGTTAATGCATAAGAAGTATTAAAAAGAACTTGCTGTATCTCTCTAAGACCAGGAGGAGGTAAAGAAGTGGCTTTGATTAATATAGACTAAAACAAATTACACTTATTTAATAAATTTGATCTTTATTTGAGATAACTAACGATCATGATTGCTCCAGTTGCACTCAAATAGCTGTAGGTGAAATTAGACATATTTTGGTTGAGGAAAAAAGTGAAGCATTATGTACTTGTGATGTTTCCTGATATGAAATTGTCCTCTCTGTACCTGCACATTCCTCCTGTTCTCACCTGTGCACTCATGGCAGTGTCAGTCAGACCCTGCTGGAATATGCAAAGCCCCAGGAAGACTCATCTCCTCAAGAGTGACCAGTTTGCAGAAAGCTGTTTCTCCGAGAGGTTGATGTTCTGCTGGCTCAGCCCCGTGGCTCAGGGGCAGAGCTCAGCCTGGCGTCCCTGGGATCCCATCCCAGCCCTGGGATCTCATCCCAGCCTCCTGCTTTGAAGTCAGCCTGTTCTGTCCCTCAGACATGCACAGGGAAGAGAAGAGTTCTGCTCAGTGACTGAGAATGAAGTGGAACAGGAGCCTGACCCTATTCCCCCAATTCCATGGAGTGCACCAGGGCCTCGTTAGTGACTGGGAGAGTGAATTCTGCTCTCCTCAGCATTTCACCCTGGACCTCAGACACTCCACCTATTCAAATTTTTATTCAGCTTCATATACTTCTGACATTTTTTTTTTCACTTTCAGCACATCCTTCATAAAAAGTAAGATTTGTTATTTTAATTAGCTCTATTCTTGAGACTAAAACTTCACCACAGACGTGCATTTCTCCCAGTCCTAACAAAAGGAACAAATACAGTGAATATGAAGGAATAAGGAGAGCAAGATCCCCTTCCCATTCAATCCAAAAAGGCTCCAATTTATGTGCCTCCAGCAATTACAACTCCTTATAAAACTGTTACAATTACGATGCTGAAATAAGGCAATTACATTTAATATTTTAATAATAATAATTCAGGCAGGTTAATTATTTTCATACTTAATCAACATTTAAAGGTCTTGGTCATGCACTTTTAAAGTAAGCGAACAAGGTTGTTTATCTATTGTCCTAATTGTGAAATTGAAATATGAAGGAATTTAGTATTACCCATACTCCAACTTTTCAGAAATCAACTTCATGATGTAAAACAGAAAACTCAAAATTATTTCTAGATCAAAATAATGCAGTTCTCACTCAACAAAATTCTAACTAATTATATGGCTTTATGATGCCACCATTGGATTTTTTCCTTCCAATTACTATATTCACATTATGGGAATGAATCAGTATTTTCACCAGAGAAAGTATCCTTGTTGTTTATCTGGCTGCCTCAGGCAAAACAGCTTCAATGTTCTTGAACACATTTATTAAGAAATAAAGAAGTGACAAGAATAAAACAATATCTGAAACAATTTTTCAGAGTCTGTGCATTTGCCTCACACATTCGTGATTAAAGCAATTTGTAACCTATGCATAAGTTTGCATATAATTGAAATAGATGACCTTCCAAATATTATTACATATTGAGTCTGCCAATTTATACCATAGGATGAAGAAGAATTTTGCAGTAATTTGCAGTATTATTGCAATCAAAGATTTCAGTTTCCAAAGAAACAAAGGTTGAGAGAAACAGCTTGGATAATTGAGCTCATTCAGACAGGAGATTCTGGATGTGCTGTGAATACAAAGCAGCCTCTGATTGCATAACACTAAACACAACAATCAGAAGTAATTGATTTCACACTTCTTTTAGGCTTTATTTCTCATTACTAGGCAAAGGCAGTGATCATCTCATTTTGTTTCAATGCAAGAAATGACAATTGTTGCTAATTAATACAGAATATCTCAAATAGTTTCTTAGATTTTTAATTTTCTGGATCTCAAATTTTTAAAAGTCCTCAAATGGGAAACCAACTTCTCTCATAATTGTCGAACTTTTGTTTTCTTTGTATTACCTACTGAAAAGATGATAAGAATTCAAGAATAAGAGCTGTGAGTTTGACATAACAACTGCTCTGATAAAATCTCCACAGAGTGGCACAGCTGACTCCAGCTCAGTGTGTGAAGGTGGGGGACATTCAGAGTGATGATATTTGTCCTTCCTACTCATAACTGATGGAGCTCTGCTTTCCTGGGGATGGCTCAACACCTGCCTGCCCATGAGGAGAGGGAAACCAGCTCCTTGTTTTGCTTTCTCCTGAGTGTGGCTCTTGCTTCACCTCTTAAAGTGTCTTTATCTCGATCCACGAGTTTTCTCACTTTTACCCAAGCCATTGTCTCCCCCACCCCACCAGGGAGGAGCGAGCAAGTGCCTGTGTAGGGCTGAGCTGCCAGCTGGGCTTAAACCACAACACCCCTCTGGGGCTTCATTTGCTCAATCGATGTCTTGCCAGGTACACCTGCCAACACCAGATTAAGTTGAAATAAGAAGCATTTTTCATAAATGGTGTATGATGAGGACAATAAATCTTGTGTCAATATCCTGAGTTCTCCTTGGCAGTTCAGATCCAGCCAAACTGTGACACAGCAGACATGGTTCAGTACAGGAATGTGAGTGTGTGTGTGTGGCCCTGAATCTGGGTGTGCTGGTGGGGATTTTAGGAGCAGTGATTTAGGGCTCACCACTGTGTGCTTCTCCATCACCCCAAAACATTCCAGGGCTTTGGAAAGCTTTACTGTTCACCAACAACACGGCAGAACCACTTCCTTTACATTTTCAGAGACATACACTAATTCTGCCTAATGCAAGAAGAGAATATGATATAAAGCTTCTTGGTAATACTTAGTGATTAGAATGAAGGAGACTGTACCTAAACTTCTCCTTAAAATCTAAAAAGACCATGGTAATATTTAACTACCCTCCTTCTAAATCAATTGCTTTAAAAAATACATTCTTGAATTGATTTTTTTTTTTCAAAAAATCCTTCTGAACAAAAAGCTAAATAATGAAATCCACTCTTACATGCATTTATATTCAGGGAGTCAGTGCAGATACCTGACAGATCATCATGCCTCTGCTTCAAGAGAGTTCTCTTCTGCTCACTGCCAGATGCCTTCAATCCTACACAAGGATTGTTAGCAGGGGTTCCTGTCATAAAGGATAAACCTGCACAATGCAGTGGCAGTCATTTCAATAACTAAGCACAAATATTTTGCCAAAATACGACTGGCTATGTCACAATCTTTCAGGGATTGGCACATTTTTCCACAGAATATACAATGTGACTGATAGTGGGTTGTCCTCAGGGCATTATCTAGTCTTTTCTTCCTGTCACTCCAATCTTACAAGGGCTGGGCATATATTACTGAACCTATTTTTTGTGCAGACTTTGAAATCCATCACAGGCCTGTCTGCTGATGAGTTGTTTCATGTCTTGTAAGAAACAGAAACAGGAATGACAAAACCTATATAATTTTTTGTTGTTGAAAGCAATGTAAAGAACCAGTACAATACTTCTCAACTCACCTTATATAAGCTATGATAGCACTTTTTTAAACCACTTTTTTTTCCTCCTAATTATTATGTGAATAAGTCCCCAGTGGTGTCAGTACTTTCAATTTTCTTAATTCTTGTAGAGAGTTTTTTTCCATTCCAGAAGACATAAAGTACTTTTTGAATCAGAACTAAGTATTTTCTGCATGCCTTATCCTGGAAAAAGCCGTATTGAGTGACTAATATTTCCCAGGAGTACCACAGGTTTCTTCTAGTTGGGGAAAAAAAGGGGGGTAACTTTTTGATGGTGTTTTCTACCCTGTAATAATACATAGCTACAATTTTGGTTTTTGAGGACTACAGTAAAAAAAATGTTATTTTATAGCAGGATAATTTCATGTTACATCAAGCACTTTTTTTGGTGAAAAAATGGATCTTTAAGCAATCCTGATCTGTTCCTTACATCCATTTCTATGCAGTGTTCCTAAACTGCTATTTTTGTCTCATAAAAAGGTCTGAAAATCACTTCAGTTTTAGAAAAACAATTTAGGAGAGGCAACTTCAGCAACTTAAGACTTGTGATGATTCTTAGCACAATTTTCAAGACTAAAACTAACTGGAAAAAACCAGTTCAAACAAGAGTTGTATGCAGGATAGTCAGTCAGTGTTATTCATATGCTCTGACAGGGTTGCTAAGTTGCATATTGCTTACCTCTGTAGAGCACTGCAGGCTGTTAAAGAAGTCAATTTAGACACCACCAGAACTGTACTACATCTCTGGCTGAATCAGGAGATCAGGAAAACACTAATACTCTGCTAAACTGCCTTCCACTGCTTTAAAGGTCAAGGTTAATGGTGCTTCCCACGGCTACTTGGGCAGTGTCACCACTCACTCCGTCTCTCCCGCAGGACAGGAGTCACCTGGTCTGTCAGCAGTTTGTTCACAATTGAAATGCCTCATACTCTTGACACATCAATTTGCACATTCAGCCAAGTAATGGAGTACTGGGTTCTGCTGAAAATGTGTTTTAAACACACCTTTAATTCCAAAAATGCTGTGGAGATACTGTTGACAGGAACGCCCTGTCATTACTTTACAGGAGATGGAAACGTAGGTCCTTGTGGCACGATCAGCCTTTGGGTAGTGCTCCAATTACCTTGAGATCCATCTTTCCCTTTGCCCTGCAGTAGCAAAACGTGTTCATGCACTGAAATGCATCTCCCAGACAAAGAGAAGATGAAGCAGAGCTTTGTAAATTGTATTGCACAGTACTAGAAGTACATGATATACTATCCTTATGTTATTTTTACAAGAGAAGATACAAAAATCAGGAAATAAAAGCAAAAACAAGTTACAAGACATGAACAGAACGAACAAGGACAAAACCAGGCTGACAAGTGCTGGATTTACAATTTCCAACCAATTTCAGTAGCACAGAAAAATGGTGTGATCTTAAAATCACATTTCCTCAGATGTACTGTGATGGGAAGGTAGATAGCTCCTTCCTAAGGAAACACTTATCTTGTAACATCCTTAAATAAAGTTTGCTTTCTAAAGTTACTCTCTAACATATCTCATATTAACCTGTCAGTATGAAGATAAATGGGTCTAATCTTATCCAATACACTGATTCTTTTGTTCCTATTAATTCCAATCTAGCCAAACTACAGGGTTACAGAAAATCTATTTTCTGATGCTTTTCAGTATTGATCAGTAATTATTTTGAAACGTATAATCGAATGGGAAATCAGTAACTAAATCTTCAGCTTATCCTTATCTTGGGGCAAAAGTCAGGGTAGATGATTTTCAAGTTCTTTGTTGGTATTTTTTAAGCTCATATGTATGGTAACTGAATTAATTATTCAGGTTACCTGGTGGTACCAGCAGGTACCTGGTGGTACTTGATTGTGTTTACATTCATATGAGAAATATCCAAGTTTTTCTGGCTTTATCAGAGCTGCTTCTATTATCAAAAATAGATAAATTACTTGATTCAGGGAGGGAATAGCATGAACCTGTGTCGGGGGGGTTTGAGTTGGATATTAGGAAAAGGTCCTTCACCCAGAAAGTGGCTGGGCACTGGATGGGCACTGGACAGGCTCCCCAGGGAAGTGAGCACAGCAGCAAGCCTGAGCTCAAGAAGTATTTGGACAACACTGTCAGGCACACGGTGGGATTCTTGGGAATGTCCTGTGCAGGGCCAGAGGTTGGACTTTGATGATCCTTGTGAGTCCCTTCCAATTCAGGATATTATATTATTCTATACCCAAGGCATTAAGAAATACTGATCCTAAATCATATGACTGTGCCTGTATGGATTTCTGCAAACTCAATAAATGGGTATATTCAGCAGGGAATTAACTCTATTAAGTTAAAAGTTATGAGACTCAGTCATTGTGCAGAAAGTATATTCAACAGCTAGAGATATCTGCAACCAGAAATCCCTGAAGTTTTCCTTCTCCTGCCTGATAGCGTGATGTACAACCTGATACTCACAGATTTATCAGACTGGTTATTCATCTCATCTCATGACTACTGAAGAATGAATCAGAGTGGGCGAGAAATAAAGTACAGAAGAAAGAAAGAGCAAAATGCACCCAAACACCCATTTTAGGAGGAATTAGAGTTTGGCAAGAAATAGAAGAGTTTTCTAAAATTAATAAAAAAAAATAAACCAACCAAACAAAAAAACCTCCCAATGTTTAAAGGAAAATGTTACTCACCAGTCATTACAAAGCAATTGAAGGCTGACACATCCAGACACTTCACACAACAACTTGCTAACAGGACTGAAGGGTATGTGATGTGTAAAGAATCACAACAGTACCAAGGATTTCCTACACAGGAAGATTATTTTTTTTTGTCATTTATGAACATCAGTGTGGGGTTTTAATATCAAAATACTGGGGGTTTGCCACTATTTAACTGCCAAAAGCATTGGAGAAGGACATTTGGTAGTTCCCAGAGACCCAACAAAACCTGGAAGGCCACTATGTGAGGGGCTGCAGACAGCTGAACATGCACAGGCAGCAGAAATGGGAGACAGACAATTGTCAGGATATCTGAAAGTGATTTCCTTGCATTGTGTTTAAAAGAATAAAAATCACTGGACTATTTTTCAAAGTTAAATTTTGCTTTAAAAAAGAAAGCCTTATGAGGCAGCGTAAAAGGAAAATGCTGAAAACTGAGGCTAAAGAAAAGTAAGAGAGGCAAATGAAACATTTGCCAAGTAGTTTATTAGTGATGTGGGGTGCAGGGCTGAAGAGAAAGTGAATTGATTTCACTCTACTACACACATTAAGTAGAAATAATGCCCTATAATATGCCAACTATTTTAATGGCAGTCCTCTGGTCAGCCATAACAGCTTTGTAACAGATGTAGCTTTTATGTAGAACTTATTAGGGAAGAGAGCAAATACCTGACTTTCATTTAGCTACTAAGAAGGTAACATTTCATATGAAAAGTACAACCAAAGCTGCTTATCTTATTTCAGATTACAAAGAGAAATGATTAAATGATGCAGCTGTTCAAGGGAGGCAAAGCCATTCCCTGCTGTAGGGACAAACATGCCTCTGCCTGGGCTCGGTGGAGCAGCAACTTGCAGAGCCACCTGAGCTGGTGGTGGCAAGTTATCTCTGGAGCCAGAAGCACCAGGGCTGCCTCAGTGTGGTGCTTTGAATAATTACCCTGGCAGGGAGGCAGAACTAATTACCTTGGCTCGAGCCCAGATGGATATTTTTTCCAGGGCTCAAGCCACCAGCTCCACAGGGAGCTGGATAAGCTTTTGTATTCCCTTGATTATCTGTACCATGGCACTGTTAGTTTATAATATCCTGGCTGATAATTGGTGCAAATGCCACAGAACTAAGGGTGCTGAGAATATCAAGGTATTATTTGTAGGATAGAAAAATATGTATTTGCTATAGCTACAAGTCTCTCAACAGGTATAGCCATCGGCACATCTTCTCTAGTACTGATTGCCCATCATTCATATGAAATACCAACTACAACTTTTAGTATAGAACATTATCAACACCCAAATAAATCCCTCTGAAATATTCTTGCCTTCCAGCACAGTGTTTGTGCTGTGTCCATGCTGTGAGCCCTCTTTCTTTCTGTTGGTGGGATGAGTCTGGCAGTAACACAAACTGTGCTAAGTCAGAGCCCATCAGGGGCTGAAGTGACAGGCACCATTACTTAGAGCCATATGGGAGTGGCAGACTTCTTTATAGCTAGTTTCACTTGCCTGAGCCATAAAAAGCTCATTATCCCAAAAGCTGCACTCTTCTATTATCCTGTAGACAAAGTCAATACCAGGAGAACTGTCTCACAAATACTATACTGACTAATATTTGATCTAACATATTTGTAATCAGCAAAAGTCCTCTTCTCGAATTTTTCTTTTAATTGCTTTCCGCCACCTTCTCAGTGAGAGATAAATGACATTTTAATAGAATTTTATAGTCACTCCATTAAAATGTTCAAGGTAATATTTAATGAGGCATACAGCTCTTGGCCACACTCCCTTGATCTTAATTATAATCTCAGCTTTTTTTTTAAAATGACTATCACTTTACTACAAACTTTCCTGAAGGTTGGGGTATACCAGGGCAGAGAGAGTAAATAAGCAAGCACAGAAAGCAATACATGCCCTACTTCTTGGCTTGGGGAGTTTAAGTCTAAAAATGAATGAGCAGCTTTGACCAGTTTTAATGCAGTGACAGGTGTAACTGTCATGATTCTCTTTGGGAATAAACCAGAAATTATTATGTCACCAATCCTTTCTGACTTAATATTTATTAACTATTTTGGTCACTGGGAGAGTCTTCAGAGAAAGATCCCTCATTTTTATGAGAGTAGCTCTATTTGCAGCTGGAAACAGAAAAATTTGGGATTTACTTTTCAGTTCCCTTCACCCTAGCTGCTGAATTTTTAATTTGAAGCAATTAAGAAAACACATATCAATAAAGAGAACGTCTTTTAAGCTTAAAAAGATCAGAAAACATTCTATTGCTTTCTTTATGTGTGTCCAGACAGTAATGCAATGCATTAATTCAAGTGCTTTCTACTTTGTATTCATTTTTTACCTTATTTGTTGTGTATTAATCAACTCCATAATGCACTTCTGAAGGTGAAGGATTAGAAGGAGAGGAGAAAAACAGAAAAGTCCAAGGGAGTTCAGCCTACATATAATTTCACTCTGGCAAGGGTAAGAGCACAAATGTATTCAGTGAACACAGTCAAATGCATTCAAAAAAAGCAGCCATGACCAAGTGAGGCTTCGTAGGGTATTTTGTTTTCCTGATGTTTCACTCAGAATAACAAACAACTCTCCACCATGTCAGGGCTTGAATATCTATCCAAGCAAAATGCTTGATCTCTTTGAACCCCTTGAGTAACCCACAGAATCTTCTACAAAAATGGAAAGAAATATCCTAAAGAAAATATGCAATGCTTTGCAATATGCATCCTCCTTGGACTTTTTTAATTCTTAATTTGGGGGGTAGTTTTCAATTTTTTTCTCCTTTACAGTCTCCATATTTTAAAATTAATTTTGAATTTAATTTTTTAATTAAATTCACTAGACTGTCCCCCCTTACCTGTCTGATAGCACTAGTTGCCTGTTTGTCAGACACCACGTGAGAGGAAAGGCACAGTGAAGGAAAAGCTGTTTCTGACTCAGGAACAGCAATTTAAACTCTCTCAGAAACCTGATGTGCCTCACACTGAGGGAAAAAAATATACATTGTCTTTTAGATGCCTCCATTCTCTCTGCATATGCCATCATCAGAGAGTATGGAATAAGCTGATCATGGTGGCTCTATTTTCTTTTTATCAGTGCATGTGGTTCCTTCTGAGCTGCCAGGAGAGCTGACTGCAAAACATGTTCAATTTCTTCAGTCCAAATGTGCACATACTTCCTTATCTCTGCTTTTTAACAAATAAACATAAACAAGACACAAACCCTTTTCCAATAGTATGGTTGTATTCTCTAGCTATGACCTAGTTCTAAAATGCATTTATTTTACATTTCAGAATGGCTTTGCCTATAATACTGAATAGTTTTATAAATTCTTGTCTGGAAACTTCCAAACATGAGCAATATTTTTAGAGTGCTATTGCTACACTCTTGATAGTATTTTTAGCATTTGTCATTGGAATTGCAAAAACAAACTAACAAGTTGCTTTATACATGCAACACATAAAAGTCTTAGAATTTGAAGTGAAGTATAATGTCCAAATAATCTTCTCAAGCATCTGGATTTTATTTCAGCAGGTCTTAATTTACATTTAAATACCACACCCAGAAAGTATTCTTTCCTATACTGACTAGATGTTCTAAACTTCACATATATATATATATATACACACATACATATATGTATACATACACACACATATATATATATAAATTATTCTTTTAGGGCTCACTGTTTTGCTGTAAATATTCTTCATAGGATATAAAGCTGAAAAATTAAGAGCAAAGAAGCACCAGAACCCCAAAGTATTCACTTTGCTGCCTGCCAAATTTCTGTCATCTCAGTACAAGTCCAGAGAGGACTCATTTTCAGCAGAGGCAGAAAATCAAAGTAGATTATATAATCCAACAGATTACACGTGTGGCAAATACGTAATTATTTTTGATTTACACATCTGTCAGTACTTTAAAAGGTATATTTGCATATATATACACACATGTATGTGTAATGTGAATTACCACACTTTCTGGAAGGGAAAAACCCAGAAATCAAGCTGCATTGTCAAGGAGCAATCAAGCCACTCAGAAGGAAATCTGTAGTTCTAGAAAATGGTAGGAATTTTATCTTTTTATTATTATTAAATAAGCTGTTTTCCAGTGTGTAGAAGCATTCCAAAAGTCTTTCAAAGCAATGTATGCAATACTAATATGGTTTAAAACTATGTGTCACTTCAATTTAAAAGGGTAAAAAATTATTTGCTTAATCCCTTAATGCAGGCTTATGTATTTAATTTTTTTACCTAAATTAATTTCAGCAAATTATGTGATCATTTTATTTATTTCCAGATCTTTTTCTGAACCCATAGATGTTCTTAATATATGGAAAACCCCGAGATGCAACAGGTGAAAAGATAAAGAAAATTATTGTAAAGAAGGTAGGGATTCTGAAAGGCAGCAAAATTTTCAGAAGCCCAAACTTGCAGATTAGACAACACAAGAGACAATTCAGAGCATCTGTGAAACGAAAGACACACAAGAGATCGTTAAAAAAAAAAAAAAAGGAACTGAAAAATCACCAGTGTTTTAAATTTAAGAACAGCTAAAAAAGGCTGTTTAAAAAAACCCCAAATCTTACTTGCAGTATTATTTTGAGAAGGCGATAGCTCTGTGAACAAACAGCAGGAAAACCCCACAGATAATTTCAGTCTGACAACCAACCGAAAGCCCAAGAAACCATCTTCTCTTTTTGGAAAACAACAAGAGGAGGCTGGAGAAGCACCAGAGGCACATCGCACCTTGCCTGCCAGTGACACCCTTAGCGCTGCTGCTGTCCAGGGTGCTGGACTGCACTGAGCCCTTCGTCCATGCAGGATCCACAGCCTTGTCCTTGCCAATGCTCTGCTGCTTCTCCCGGGGCTCACAAACCTCCTGCCCTGCCTGCCCCACCACCAAGGTGAGCTGAGCGTGGGCAGCAGCTCTGCCACAGCAGCGGGACAAGAGCTCCAGCTCCCCTGCAGTGTGGCTGCCAGAGAGTCAGGGCTCTGAAAAGCTTTCAATACATCATTTTCCTCTTTTCTTCCCACGAGAAAAAGTAACGAAATGTTGTAGAAGTTCATATGCAAGAATCATTCGCCTATTGAGCCCGCGCTTTTCCCCTTTGAGAATGAGAACAGTATTCTGTTTAAATCAGTACACTGAGATTACTGTTAGATAGATGTACATGATTCATAAACTGCTGAAAAATACTAAACTGCCCTGGTTATTATCAAAGTAGTCTATAAATATGCACACATTTAGTTACATTGATGCAGATGGAGAACTCTAACTTGTTCTGTTGTAACTCAGACCTATTTGCTGCCCATTTTCTGCAGTGTGTATGTGATGAACATTTACCCATTTTCAACCAACCATCAACCATTTTTGCATGTTTATTAATCATATAGCATAATAACATTTTATTTTCCAGGTGTATATATTTAGCAGCTACAACATGACTGCAGCAATGATTGCTGCCTCAGGACTATGCACTATGGAAAATCTAGATTTTCACGTATTTGAAAGGAGGAGGGAGCACTGAATATGTAATGGACAATCAATTGAGGTAGTTAAGAACAAAAGGTGACTTTCTGAAACAGCAGTCATGTCTATTATCTGCACTGGATTAGTGTCACTGCCTATGCTCTTAAATGCTCTGTCATCCAGGATAAATGGAGATTGATGGCAACTATTAGTCTATTTTTTTCACACTTTCTGTGGTTCAGTGCCTTTCTACGTGAAAATGTTGTTGTGCAATAAGGCAACATTCATCAGCTCTATTGTCCATTGGTTCAAATCATATGTTGATGAAAATATCAGTGTAGTGCTATTGACTTAAACCAGGAGAGCAGAAGAGATGTCTGGGTCACCGCGTCAAACCTCTGTAACCACAGTCATGAATGTAAATGACATTACATCCTGAAAGTTCTTGACTATACATCACAAGCCATGGCAAAACCCATTAAACTAAATCATTTACTTACAGAAGTCCAAAAGCCGTGAAATATATGATGTGCTTCAGAAAAAGAGAAAGCAAGAGGTATTTCCAGTGTCGTTCAATCCTTCAGTATTAGAAAACTTTTTAGGTACTACAAATTGTTATGAGGACTTCTCCAGGCAGATAACTGCACCCTCCAGAGCAAGGACTTCTGTTCCTGGGGGTGCTGCTTCACTCAGTGGGTACAAAAGAACCCTTTTCATGCTCAGGTCTCAATGAAGGTTATCCCATCATCCTTCCATGCAATTCAGGACCTTCTCCTCCACTCTTCCAGCCAGACATCATTTCCAGTTCCTAGAGCATACACTCTCTAATGCACTTTACATTACTGAATTTAAACCTGGTTTATTACTACAAGCAGGAGGAAAATTTTTCTTACCATACAGTGATCTAAATGTCTGCATGACTGACAAACTCTCTTAACTTTGTGTCAGTCTCAAATTGCATTTATCTCTTGATTCTGTTTTCTTCATTCTGATGCTGTTCATGGTATTAAGGTCGAAGTAGGAGGTTTGTATTTCTTATAGCTGAGTATCTGGTAAGGTGTTTGTACTTTCACATTGTAATCCTCTATCCACCATGTCTAACCAGAAAGCTAAATTAGTTCCAAATTATGAACCACCTAAATAGAAAAGACAATTATTAAGTGAAACATTTTGCCTCCCCAATGGAGGATTACAAACATTATGGAGTTCCAGTCCCATGGTGGTGATCTAATGAAAGGCAAAATGCTGAGAAGACAATGAAGTAAATTAGTGGAATACATAAAATTTAAGTGTTTAAGAACCACAGGGAAGAGTAGGACTCAGGGAAGTTTTACATTAAATAATTGTAAACAGATAATTATAAATATTATAAATTCCTATAAGAAACAGTAACAAGATGGGAGTGGTCAGAGGAAAATTGGCAGAAGTCTGCCAGCATTGGTGTTACCCGTGTGCTCCATATTAAAATGGTTACAAATGCTTACACACAGTCTTGCACACGAGGATTTTACAATACAGTTACCACTGTGAGTGTTTGGTATGTTCTCATATAATTCAATCTAATCTATTTCATAAGATGAATTCTTTAAGAAAGCTCTGCTTGCTGAGATGTAAAATGATCATAGCATTTCACATGTTTGTGATGAGTTTGAGATATTGCTCCTCTCTTCTCACACGGCTTTTTAATAAAAATGCTGCCAGTTCACCAACCTACCCCTCTTCAAGGTTAATGGTTTGTTGTCTGCAAATTCCTTTCCATGATACAGCTTGGGTTATGAACTCCAAAATTGTCTTCTCTTGGCTCTCCCTTCAATTTGTTTTAGGCTCAGAAAAATGCAGATTTCACAATAGGAAAAAGTACTAGAGAAATGAAAAGAGATAATGTTGGCTTTAGAAACTTACCTCTTTGTTCCAGAAAAAGACATACAATTATTTCAGCTGGGTGATGGGGAACAACTGCTGTCATGTTCTCTAGTAAAGCTGAAAGCCTACATGACTGCAATTTACCAAACACTGCCCTGATTCCTTTCCCTTGCACACAGAGTCTCGAGGCTAAAGATGTTTCAGGGGAAATAATTAGCAACATTGCATTGTTGTAAATGTTTATAAAGATGTTAATAGTCAGGCAATTTATAATGTGCAGTCTTTGTTATCATTATGGAGCATCTGTTACTTAAGAACCAACCCCAGAACAAACCACACCCTGGCATTTTGTAATTCTGACACAGTGTAGAAGGGGAAAAGGAGAGATGAAATTAAGTTTGATCTTGAGAGGCAGCACATATATTTGAATCCCATTGAGGACAGCACAAGCAGGTGTTCTTCACCACCCTGCAGCTTCCATATCCTTCATTGACACATCACATAACCCTTTACCAGTTGGCCCTTTCCACCCTTTAAACTTTGGGAGTGAATTTTGTAAAACACCAATGAAAAGTTTCCAGTAGCACGTTATAAGTCTCTATCCAGGAAATACACATTTGGTTTCAAGGTCTGGAGTATCTACAGTAAAAAAAAGCAACTTCACTGCTTCAAGTTGTGAAGCAAAACATTAAAAGAAAGCAGAAGAATCTCTCAGCCTGTCTGACTGTTGTTTGCTAGAGATCATTTACTTTACATGATTCTGTTTCAAAAGGAATGAAAAATCATGGAATAGTGAAGCAGAGCTTTCTTTGTGTATCTGTGGTACCCTTGCACATACAGTATTGCAAACTGCTTGATTTGCTTCATTTTGTATCTATTCCACTTGTTTTGAAGGGGTTTTGAGTGACAGCTGGCAGCATATTGCAGAAGTGCAAGCTGAAATGACTCTTACCACTTTATAAACCAGATAACAGAGGCCAGATTTTTACTTACGGTTAACTAATAATAATTCTATTATTGCCATTCAGAAACTGCTGAAATCATGTCAGGTCGTTCCAACAGTAAGGCCAACCTTTTTTTGTCCAAGTAGTTGGGAAAAGATTGCTAATTTTTATGTGTTCCACAAATACACCCTCCATACATCCTTCTCACATTTAATTACTTCAACCATTCATTAGGTTGTGCATCAGGGCACTGTCTATGTGAACTCATTTTTAGTTTCCATTCCTTAGTCAACAGCTATGATGCAATATTTCTTCTTTGTCTACAAATCTTTACTTACAGCCATTTGTGCAATGTCTTCAACCTATTTCAGTCCAATTTTATCCAACATTAGGGAAGTTTTTAAAATTGATACTCTTTTAAAGGAAAAAAAAACCCCAGACTTTATCTCTGCTTCCAGGGGATTGCTATTCCTCTTCCTCCTTTTTTTCTTACTGACATTTAATTTCCATTTTTCTCCACAGTGCACTGGAATTGTGTATTTAAACTAACAAAGTCACAACCCCCCATATGCTATTTCTGAGAAAGAAAACACCTAACTGTAAGATTTTCAGCATAATGTAACACACAGCCACCTTTGACAATACATTCCAAGAAGTAATCTAGAAATTGTGTTTTAAAGTAAGATTTCACCATCACAAAGCATCACAGTCATCTTATTGCTTCTTTTTAGCTTTTCCTGTGTTACCACCAGTTACCTGTGGACAGAAAAAAATCTTTTTGCTCTCAAATATAAATTCAACTCCTGTAACATTTTGCTGAAGTGTATATTTTAATTTGTGGGAGTCTTGTTTTCTCAGTTATTTAAGCTACTCACAGTGACCAAATCCAGGGTTTCTATACTGTTAGATCTGGTTTTCAACCTATTGGAAGAGACCAAGACCTGTGAGAGCACTTTAAGCTTAGAGCAAAACACTGTCAAAACCAGCAGAGGTTTGGATAATAGTAAAGTAAGACAAAGGCAATAAACTTCCCCAAAGTGGCACTCAACTTCCATCCATGTTCCGAGAAAGGACTTGCAGAGAAGCAAAGTTAGAAACATCTTTAAGTGACTTTACCTCTCGAAACATTGGCCTTGATAAGAGCTCCCAGTTTCTAATGCAAAACTTTAAAGCACTCAAGCCTGGTTTTCCAACGTGGTTTAGGACATGAGGGTTTCAAGCTGTTCTGCCTAAGTAAAACGTGCACTGAATTTAGCAAAACTTCCTGAAGAGACAAATCTGATAGTGTTACCCTAAAACATCAGCTTAAAAGCATCAGTGGCCCATTATGAAACAGATGTTGTGAAAAGATTAAAAGCTTTAGGGTTAAAGGGAAAGAACAGGTTGCTGCAGCGCTGCCATCAGAGTAAATCAAACTATAAATTCTTTTACCACTATGCAAAATTTATTCCAGTTAAAACCCTAAGTCTTTCATTATCTAAATTAAAAGTATACAGTGTTTATTGAATTCGGAGATTAGCTTGCTCTTATACACTGAAGTCTTACTTTGATGTGTCGGGATTAATATTCATGAGGTTTCAGACTATTAACTACACATGTACAACATCTAACAAGAAACATATCTTACAGAGTTCAATTATTGTAGGAATGCTCTTAGTTCTGATTTTATCTTTCATTTTGCTCTGGATTCCCATGGAGCTTTCATCCTGTCAATTCTTTAAGGTTGGTTCTGGCAGGTTTATCATATGGATGAATCTGCCTAAAACTTAGACATTCAAATCCAAAGGATATCTTTCAGTTTCTTTCCAATTTTAACTAGTTTTACATGAGTGAAAATTTTCAAATTCAGTTGCCTGAAATGTCTGAACTATGAGCAGAATTGAAAATCCACAGAAACTCCACTCCTCAATCATTCAGCCCAAAAGATGGCACGACGCTATTCACACTATTGGTCAACACTGTGTCTCAGAGACAGGAAACCTTTGTAAACTGTGGGCCCCACAATCAGCCATCTACGTGAGAAATTCCAAGGTGCTACTTTGATGGAATTCAAGCTAAAACTCAACCCCAAAACTCATGGAATGCTTGTATGGCCATTACCATGCACGAGACCTGCTGTGCAGAGAGCACTACCCCGCTCTGCCTCTGTGGTGCTGCTTAAAATCTTCTACTTCTTTCCTTTAGTGCAGGAGAGAAAGTCATAAACTGCACAGCAATAGCAACAAACAGCAATACCAGAAGCAAATGTCAGAATTTGAATTGCAAACTACATGTGAGCCTTGACTGCTAAAACTGAATGCAGAGTTAACATTAAAGGTTTGAAGTCACTCTGCTGGGACCAGATGTTGTTTCTGCTTGTGCCTTTAAGAACCTGCTGGGCATTACAGGCACACGAGAGCTGGTAGTGATGGAATGCCATGCCTAGAAACTTTCACAGGATACAGAGGAAATATTTACTAATGAAATTGAAAATATATACTAAGTTACTCCTTATATAATAGTTCTTTTTCTAATAGAGTTGTGGTGCCAAAATATAACTTTCTAAAACAGAGACTAATTTCTTCTGAAAACAGAAGATACTTTAGACCCCACTGTGTAAGCCCTAATTCCCACTCAGATCTGTGCATTTAGAAAAAATTCAGAATTAATGTTTTGAAAGGTACTGAATTTCCCACCAATTTGATTTTGGGAGCTTCAGTTTTTCTGGTTTCCAAATTAGATTTTCATTTGTTTGGTCACTGCAAATGCATGTTATTCCTTACCATGAGTAAATCTACTAAGTTGACTGTTTTGTTCTAACACAGCAAAGTCATCACACAAATCTGGTTTCAGTTTTGCTCCCAGTGTAAAAGACTAAATGGAAACGAAATAAACGTCAGTTTTCAGTCCTACAATTATTCCCTGAAAGCTTGATGGAGAAAAAGACTTGAAATGTCCAAACACAATGCGGTGAAACATTAACTGCTAAGAACAGTTATTTCTTCACATCAGAGATTACATGAGGAACCCTTGCACAGCTCAGTCTCAAGCTGGGCATAAAAACTTCATATTAACTCTGTAAGAACTCCTAAGGCCAAGGAGCAGCATCAGAACTCTCAGCACACACCTGAAACGAACCTGGCCTATGTAGGAATCCAGTGTGTGCTCAGGAAAACTAGTTTTCTGAGAAAGGTATACAGAACTGAGGGAGCACAATGCAATGGTTCTTAGATTTTTAAGGGAAAAATACAAATTATTTTATCAGGACATTCTGTTCTCAAGGAGTAATTCTGGAGAGATTAAGAGGCATCTCTTCAGAATTAGTGTACATATGTCACCCTGGTCTCCTAAACCTCTGCAGTATTTGCAACAGCTTACTGAGCTTTCTGTTTTATTAATAAAACTAACATAAAGCCCTGCTTGAAAAGCAAACTCTTATTTTCACCATTAATATACCGAATGGATGTTTTGTGTCAATTCTCCCCTAAACTCTTGGAGACGTACAATAAATTCATTTTTGAGAGAAAAGGAGTAATGCTATAACCTTTCTGTGCTGTGTTTCAACCTGTGGGTTATATCAATAGGGAAACACTTAGAGTATAAAATAATTGTTTAAGATTTTCTTTCTGATACGTTTTTCTGTGCCACAAGCACAGTACAACAGTGCAATTGTTCTGCCACTCAAACCAATTGTTGTTTTTCCCAGCTTTGCCTGCCCATGGGCTGCCACGTGCTTTAACTCCCCCTCAGTTAAATGAATCCTCAGTGTTGGATTGGGAGGTTTCAGGCACTTCAGTGGAAAACCAAAAGGATAAAAGCTGGAGCTCATCCCAGGATTCGAGATGCTGCTGAGGGTTATAATCAATCCTTGTATTTCCAAGCAAATTCCCTTAAAGGGCTTGTTTTGGTGCAACAAGGTGAGGCCAAATGGACTCCCATTACAAGCAAATAGGAGATGAAAGTGTCCAGGAGTCAAAAGTTGCTCACAAAAGAAAACACGGCTGGGCATTAAAAAGACAAATATAAGAACTGTAATACACAAACACAGACCTGACTTAAATGTATAGCTGTGTTCCTTAGCAATCCCTGAATTTATAAATATTTCAGCGTTACTCTGCCTGTTACTGGGCATCAGAGGCAGCTTGTTCTGACATAAAAATCAATGCAATTCTCCCAATGATTCACCTCTATTAGCCCATCTTTTTGGAGTAATCTCTTTTTTTGATCGAGTTGTTTGCTGCCCTTTTCTTTCTCTATGCAATTTTAAAGGAAATCGCCACTTGCGCTTGTTTCTACCTTTAAAAAATACATGTTTGAAATCTGGCGCATTTCTTATTCAGACAAGGAGTGCAATTGGGTGTCTGTGTTTAGCTGGTCAGTGCAAACACCTCCACAATGTCCAAAGGCAAAAAGGGAGCAACCCATAAAATTGAATGTCACCTCAATTTAAAACAAGTTTTGTAAACATGAAACTACTCCAAACTGCAATGCATTTAGAATAACACTGTCTAATTTATCTACATATCCAGGTGCATAGTTTTTCAGCACATTTCAAGCTCTGCAGTATGGACACTTCAGCTCTTTCCCTCTGCTCTGTCAAAATGAAATAAAGTAAGAATTATTATTTAAAGAAAGCTAACTTGTTACAGTACAGGGAAATAAGGAAAAATGAAGCCCAGTAGCATCTTCAGTTTAAGTTTCTTCTTATCAGCTGACTCAGAGAAAGTAAATCCTCTGATGGAGTAGATCTATTTGCATTTTAAAGAACTGAAGCCTAAATTCTTGGTTTTCACTTGGCAACACAGGCTTTATTACTTGGTGCTCAGACTAGTGTATACCACTTGTAAGGTGAGATTTTACCTCAGTGGGGATTAAGGGCTGATTTTTCTCCGACAATAGAAAGAGTAGCTGGCATAGTATTATGGGCTTTTACCTTTGTAATAATAAAAATTACTTCAGCTCCATCTTACAATAAATTTCAGGGCATACAAGAGTGCTTGTGAAATGAACATTGGAAGTGAATGGTGGCTGCCATCAGGTAGTGAATGTTTATAAAAGAACCAAGTGGTTTTGTTCAGAGATTATGCCAGTTGTCTGATGTGGAAAATGTAGTTTGATTTGCAGTTATTTGTATTTATATGATCAGCAGTTTGGTGTGCATGTGGTGTGAGATGACAAACAAGCTTGTGGTTAAGACATCCTACATACTCCTTTTGATGTATGAAAACTACAAGGCCCATCTTAAAAGTCCTCTTTGTCTTGCTTTTTCTTCTTGTCAAGGAAATAACAGTATTATATTTCACTCCCTTTCCTTCAATAAATTTATTTGTACCCTACAGAAACTCCAAAGCAATCCAATGTGGAAACCAACACAGACAAAAGAAGGCATAAAGACAAAAGCTGATGAGGGTTGAATTAGTTTATGCAAAGTCCTTTCCTGCATCTTCCCACATTTGCATTTTCAATGAAATATGTTTTCATTTCTTCTATAAAGGCTACGAAATAAATCTTCATCCCCTGTCCATATTTACAGACTTTGAACAGCATGTTGTAAGAGGCTTAGCTCTATGGATTTAGTAACAGTTCTTTCAAAAAGCTGGAGGCAACTTACCATGAACAGAAGTTTCCACCTGAGCCAAAAACTGGTCTGTGTGAATAATTTAGCCATCCTTTGTTAAATTGCTAACTAGGATTCGTGTCCCTCTTTCATTTGTGTACACTTGTAAGAATCACTCAAAAGCCGCAGGGTCACCTTTGTTCTTGCAGCCTACTGCCAACTTGTCACCCTCTACCTCAGAAAGCATACACGTCAGAAAAGCAGGTTCTAAATTTCAGAAATTAATAGATGGTTAGATAGAGAAGCATCATGACTTTGAGGACACAGTCATGAGATCTAGTAAAAAAAAGAAGGCAATGTAGAAGAAAAATCTGCTTTAAATACCAAAGGCCAAATTTTCTGAAAAATAGATACTGTGGATAACACAGATGGACTGCAGATCATGTTACACTGCTCTATCCACCTCATTTCTCAATCTTAGGGAGCATTAGAAACATTTCAAAAGTACACTGAATATTTTTAATTTATTATATTTTCTTCACCAGCAATGTCTTATGTAAAAGATATGAAATAATTAGGTTGTAGATGGTATGTTCTATTACCATCGGATAAAAGATAAAATATGCAGAAGACAATCCATCTCTAAATGCAGTTTGTAGCCAAAATAGAGCACAGGTCACTGTGCCTTTGGCTGGGTGCTAATACCATTATTAGCCTGTTGTGACAGGGTTCATACACTTGTCAGGTATATCATCTATGAACAATTTAGTTTGTCAGACAGAGTTATTCTTTTTCTGGATTAATTAGCCTGGGAGAGTTACACACACACAAAAATAACACTTTAAGAACTTGTAACAAATCCCTCGCATCTTATTTTGCAATTCTTCAAGGGAAAATACAAATTTTTCAGTCTGAAGAGAATTTAAACAAAACTCCAGCCCAGCTTTTATGTCTGAATTTTACTGCGTTCTGAATACACTACAATGGGAGTAAAGGCCTGCAAGCTTCCCTTCATGGTGATGGATTCTTTAACTAAGAGAGCAATTCTACTAATCCTGTGAACTAATACAGAAGTCAACGGAATATGTTCTTTTAGCAGATTTGCATTAGTGCAGGGAAGTACTCCATGAAAGAAAAAGGATCAGAAATCATCACTCCTACAGAGGGAATAATCATAGAAACATCAGCATTGCAAAGGACCTCTGGAGATCTCTAGTCCAACCTCCCACTTGATGGAGATCTATTGCCAGCACCAGATATGGGGAGTATGAGCCTCATTTCCTGCTCACCTAATTTGCAGTTTTCTCTTTCATTAACAAGCAATCAGATCAAACTGCAAAGACACTTGTCATGGTCCATAGATGTTTAACATTAGGAAAAATTTGAGATCTGGAAGGTACAGTTAAAATCACCTTCTCGTCATTTGCCTTATTAACACATGAAGATATATCAAAATACAGCAGAGCCTCAAACCACTCGTCCTTCTGCACAAATGCAGGAACCCAGCAGGGAACCAAATTACCTTCAGTCTGCATTATGGGCATAAAGTAAGTTGCTTTGTGGTCACCTAGACATTTAAATAAAGCAATTCAGAATGGTTTAGTTTTCTACTTTACAGAAAGAGTAATAAAATCTGTATTGGTCTCAGTCGCCATGTACATTAAAAAGCATGCTATAAGCAAGTGTGGATTGAAAAAGGGTGTAATAATTAACACCTTCCTGCTGGCTGCATTTTCACTCACTATGATTTGCATGGAGAGGGAGCTCTTTCCAGATTTTGGTAAATGGCAAGTTTTCTCACACTTTTCCTATAGTACTACTATTTCTACATGATTTTGCTGAGCATTTTAAACATAAGTACACATTTCTTTCATGCATATGACAAATAAGCATGACAAAATAGGTTTTAAGCAGCCACAGAGGATTACAGTGAAAGCCCTCTGGTTAATAGAGTTAAAACTCAAACAAAGGTGGAAGAAAACTGAAGGCAGGCTGAGCTGGATTTTCCAGCCTTTGACAACTGTTGTACAGTTACACCAACAACTGTGGACCTGCATTGCTGTAAGACAAGTTGGTATATTTGGAATATCTTTGACGCAGCCTTCAGTAGCCTGAACAACACTTATTCAAGCTTTCAGGTAATTCAGCAAGTGCTACAATAGTTTATAATCAGAATTGCAAAGAATTTTTTTCTTTTCCATCATAATCGATGGAGAAAATCAGGAAACATTATAGAAACACCCACAAAAATAAAATAATAAAAAAAACCAACAGAAATTAGAAGTCATCTAACCCTCTTTCAAACTAAAGAAGAGTCTATTTTAAGAGGCCTGATTAAGAACTATTCACTGTCTCCTGCCATAGCCTCCAATAAGGAATTTAAGCTGCTGAGTTTTGATGTGCAATGATAAATATCAGAGAGCATTCCCTGTACTTTGACTGACTGGAGAACTTAATGAACGAAAGTGAAAAAAATCTAGAGTAAGTTCAGTTGTAGGTGTTTTTTTGGGAACATTTGGTGTAACTAATATTCATGACTATTCTGACAGCAGCAATGCAAAGATTCAGAGATGCTGCTGTGGGGGGTGGATGGGGAAGAAAACCGTACAGGCCTAAGGCTGGGAAAAACAGGTATTTATTTCTTGACAACTTTTATCCATGATAACTGTTACTGTTTTAAAAATGACTATTTGTATTAGACGAGACTACCAAAGCCATTCTAACAGGAACCCCAGCAGACAACAACTGCGCAATTGACTTGCACTGGATTTATGAAATGTCAGCAGTGGCAGATTAACTGCCAGTATGGGAGAAATCCACTGCCCAAACCAAAATTTAAACATGGAAAATCTATTTGGTCAAGAACAAAGGCCACGTATCTATTGTGGATGCCCCAGAGTAGGATCATGTTACCTGCTGGTCAGCTACAAGTTGGTTTGTGGGCATAATATACAGAATCACATTTCATTGCTTAGCTGAAGAGATACTTTGTTTCCAATCAGATTTTGAAGGGTACAACACGGGCAGAAAGGACACTCTACCTGACTGTTCCGGGTCAAGTGTTTGGTATTGGCAGCACTTTATTTGGTTCTTGCTGTTGTTTCAGGTTACATGGCTCTGGCCTCTCATACATTTTAATATACTCAGAACTAATTCTTGCTGTGCAGTAAAACAGAGGAGAAACCACTCAAATGGAGACATTCGTAGAAAAAATAGGAAGTTCTTTGGATAAAAATATGAAGCCCAGAAAAAAGGACTTTGCCATGCCCATCACTATCCGTCACGCAGTGCATGCAGGGAAACAAAAGTCTTATTTTCATCTTGTCTCCTTGTACTTATATTTTAGTTCATCTGAATAATTAAAATAACAAAAGATGAAGCCATTATTGAATCACTCTTCCTAAGGAAATGAGACTTGGATTACAGTGTTCTCTCTCTGTTACTCATTAAAAACACTTATTAATTCTCTATTAAATTCAATCGAATCTGACAGAGAAACAGACATCTCAACCACAGGATGCTTCCTAGATGAGAAAAGCAGCGGCTGAATAGAGAAATGAGACTCAGATTAGTGGCTCCAGCCCCTGCAAAAAGGGGCCTCCAGGGATGTTAGATGTCCTCATATTCTCTACAGATTTTGTAATAGGAAAGCATGCAATACATGTTTAACAGCATTAATAAATTTATAAAAGTTTAATTCATATTCTTTCTTAAAAGAAAAAGTCCATTGAATTCAACTGTATTCACTTCAGTTTTGGGGCCCTTTTTATTCAGTATGAAATACCTATAAAGCTATCCAGAACAGAGTTCATTTTTACCTCAGCATCACTCCCTTATACATGGCTCCAAGGCAAAACAGCAAACATTTGGAGAAGGGGGAAAAAGGTTTTTTTGCTTCTGTTTTTGCTTTCAAGCATCAGCCACTTGGAGATGAAAAAAAAAAAAATTGAGGTTAATTCCAAGGAATTGAGTTACTAGACAAGTAATATAGGCACTGAGGAAGTACATGACATGGCTCTCAGATCTGTATGGAATATATTAGGCATCTGCCTTCTCTGGGTCTGCTAGCTTAGAATGGAAATTTCATGGCAAATGCAAAGAAAAAGGGCATTTGGGTTTAGGGGGAAGGTGAAGCTTGGAAGTTTTCCTTCTCATTTAAAACTATAGTATAGTATTGCAACAAAAGCAACAAATTGAATTTTACTACTGAGCTTTGTACTTTTGTTTTTTCTTGAGGACTGGCTAGATAAAATAAACACAACCATCAGCAACCCTGCCAATTGCTTCACTGAGAGGTTAAAAAACTCAAAAACAAACCAACCCCCAAAAACATTCTTTGCCCTGAAAATTTGAATTGTGGAAAGGAGACAATTTCCTTTACCTATTTAACCATCATCCTTGCAGGTACAGCAGGAGGAATTTATACAAGCAAGGAAACCATTCATGGTACAGGAAGGGACCCTGTTCCTGACTGAAACCTGATTATGCTGCCAATCAAATCCCTGTCTCTGGGAAGGGTTCCCTCCACTCATCCCTGTGCTCATTAGCAATCACAGCATCTTGACAAATGCTCATCATGCAGAAGACTTCTGCTCTCTGTCACAAAATTACCAGCACTCTGTGGCTGTTCAGCATCCTGCTAGAAGAAATACATGCACATAACAGCCACCGAGCAGCAGTGCCACCCCCTTGGATAAACACCACCTCAATTACACCAGCAAACAGCTCCACTGAGAAAAAGATTTTGTATAAAAGAGGATGTAAATTACTTTTTATCCATTAAGAGACAAAGGAAGAAAAATGCATGTAATTAGCAGAAAGCACAGCAGTAAGTAGCTCTTGCCCATAGCTATCTGTTAAGAACAGCAGGAGAAGTGTCTGTGAAGGCTTCATGTTGCTGGGCATGTTCCTCTGCTCAACAAGCAGCCCCATTGCACATCTGGTTCTCAGTACCTTTAAAAGAAGCTTACATTTGTAATGCCTAGTCGATGTTTGGGAATGAAGAGACAGAATAATGGTGGTGGCCAACACCAGGGTGAAAAAGTTCATTCCAGATTATAATTCAGACGTCCTCAGTTGTAGAGAAGCAGAAGGAAATCAATTTGCTGCTGCAGGGAAGCAATAACCTCCTTAATGGGCACGAGGTCTCCGTGTCCTTCAGGGGTTTGCAAGGGCATGCACAGCTCTGCTTCCCTCCAGGGCAGGCGGTGGGACAAGGCACTGTGACAAGGAGACATTCAGACACATTTCAGGTGCTCAGGGATCAGTGATCAGGTACAGTTGTACAACATGAACATTAACACAACTGCACTGCTGAAAGCATTCATACAGGACTTTGGAGATGCAGAAAACCATGCAGACAGAGCCCATAAAGAAATTACAGTTCATGGATTAAACAGCAGAATGTTTTGGGTCAGAATACACCTGACCTTCTGATCGAGCCATTTAACAACCCAAAACTAGGAGCACTGACCTTCTACATGAGCACAAGCAATGTAGAATTGACCCAAATACATTCCTTCATGTATTACTGACTTTGGACAGCAAGCTAGAAGCTTTATTTGGTTTCTTCTGGACCTGAATACCCCTCACTTTTCACCTACATCTGACCTCTCCTAAATTTACTTTCTACATCTGACTTTGAATTTACAGCCCTTACCTATCTTACATGAATCAAACAAAAAATTTGCTATCTTTAGAAGTTCATTCAGTGCAGTAATAAAACTAAACTTGTCATCAGTAGGATTCCTATGAATAATCATATTCCATATATTACAAATTTTTCCAGGTCTCTGGCAACCTCACAGTCACTGTACCTATTTATAGGCAAGTTTAGGTTAAATAATCTCAAAACTGTGATTTTCTACATGTAATTTAGGGCATAGGAAGTCACCTGGGCATTTAATTTATGCCTCTCAGTTGCTGGGCCATCTTTCTATTTCAGCTCTAACTTGTATTTTTAGCCAATAAATCTGGCACAATTCAGTTGAAATGTGGGAAGCAAAGCCACATTCCCCTCCTGGACAGCACAGGTCTTTATGTCTATGTTTCCTTGATGTTTTCAAAACATAAGGCTGTATTTTTGAAGTGCACAGAAACTGCAGAAGCCCAATGAATAAACAATTTGTTTGTTCACTTGCAAAAATATAAAGGACAGCTCTTTTATGCCCACTACGAGCATAATTTTTAATGACATCTAATACTAAAAATATTTCAAGGCATTCTTGCTGCTGCAGCCACTCCTGTTGCCCCCATTGCTGGATCATTTTGCAGTAATTCACTACTGAAATCTGCTTTTGTGCAGGCAGTGAGCTATTACTGAAACCCAGACAGGATATGAACAGAAATAACATGCATTGCATTGAAGACAAAGTAGGAAGTTTCCCTCACTTTTGCAGATTCAGAATTGACAGTAAGAAACACAAAGATAAAAGAGACAAAGATAACCTGTGTTTTCCCAGAGTAACTCTTCTGCAGGTGCTGACAGTTTTGATGTTTATTCTGAGCACTAACATTCTGTGTTTACTGTTGCATTTCATTTTATGGATTTCTTTTTCCCACATTGAGTTCAAACAGAATAAACAGAATTTTGAGTTATAGCATGTAACATGGTCAGAAGGGGACTTTATAGAATTAGATCAATTCTTGTTTCTTATCCACCTGGATTCATAAAACACCCATATTGACTCTCTGCTACCATTATCTTTGTGTTTGGTTGCTCATGTTTCACAATCCATTACAAGATAAAGGAAGAGCTTTTTATGAGAAAGGGAAGTCACGGGATTTTGACAGCGCTCCTCTCTCTTCTGCACTTTTTTTTCCCTGAAGCATTTTGGGAAGAGTTTTCAATCTCTTCTTTTTTGCCATGTATACACATTAAATAAAAGTCTTCATTGAAATTAAAAGAAAAATAGTTCTACGATTTCACAGTCAGTGAAATCAATGGAAATGCATGTCTCCAGTTAGTTCAATGAAAAAATAGACAATTCCAATGAAAGCATGAAAAACTGGACTAACTGTATAAGTGATGACAGGAAGTGAATGGTTGCAAGGAATCCTGCTCTAGACAGCTCCAAAGGGTCTCTTGTGAGAGCTCAATGCACTTTTCCCTGGGTGACACAACCAGGAAGCAGAACTGGTGCAATATTGTCTTCTAGAGTGAACAGATGGACACGTAATTGCCTATTTAAGTGCAGGAGAAGATAATAGATCCAAGGTGTTTCTAAACAGCTAATTATTTCTTAAATATTAATATTAGGTATCAGGAAATTCCATTAAAGATATAGTTCTAGCTCTCAGATTCTTAGAAAAATTTATTAACTGTCATTAGTCCCCTTTATTTTTCTTAGAAACCTGAAAAAATAATGCCTTGAATACAGTATAAAAGATGCAATTTCTCTCTTCTTTTGCTACTTCAGGCAAAAATTAAGCTGCTTGGATTACCAGTCTGGCTCTCAATATGTATGAAGGAAGAAACAATGCTGCCTGTGATTTAATAAAACTCATTATCTGTAATGAAAAAGCTGCGACCCCTCTGTAATGCATCTAAATTAGATCTGCACAATAAAAAGGAACATTTCTTCCTTCTTAGCTTTGCCATCCTGGCTGAGAGCACCAACGTTCCAAGTGAGACACAGACAAGCCCCTCACCTACAGTGAGAAGGGAGCACAAAGGTGCAGCTGGAATTCCACCTTCCTTCTCTGTGTAACACCCAGCACACGCTCCAGTAGGAGCAGGAGGAGCTTCTGACTGAAGAAAGCTTGTCTAGAATGTGCCTGCAACAAAATAAATAAACCAATACACAAAGTCACAGGATCTGGGCACATAAATCACCTGGGTTTCTAAAATGCTGGAAAACTTGGTGGTTTTTTTGGGGTGTTTTTTTAATTCCCACAAAAATATTTAGGGTTATAACAGTAACTGCAATGCAGGATCAAAATTCAAGCTTCTGTCAACCAAATTAAGGAAATTTGTATTATGGTTGAAGAGAAGTGCAACTTCTCTGAAACTTCTGAAACTAGTACAGAACTCTTCTATGTATTCAGCAAACAGCGTTCTACAACCCTACTACTACATTTTGCAACAAAAAGACTTTTGATAAAAAAGTTGAGGAAATGTTTAAAAAAACCCCAACTGACCAAACAAAAAAGCCACCTGAAGACAATTTCATACAGTTAAGAACCAAAAAATCAAGTTAAGAATACCTTCCATTCTGGAAATTCTAAGTGGTCTTGGGGCCAAAAAAAGGACTCTCATGAACAGGATGCATCAGAGGGGTGGTATATGTTTACCTGAATGTATCTACAGTGATGCAAATTTCCACTTAATTACAACCCTAACAATTTAATTACTAACCTCTGCCTTCGTTGGCAGCCTGGGAATTGTATTGCCTTTGAATTTCCTGCTATATCTCAATTTCCTGTCTCCTGAAATAGGTGAAGCTGCTACAGGAAAGAACAACAGGGGAATCTCTGCTCTTACTTGCTCAGGTTACTGGCATTTCATGGAAAGGTTTTGTTGTGAATTTTGGTCGGGGACTCTGTTTAAAAAATACAAATAACCTTGACTGAGGAATAGAATAACAAACCCATTCTCTCCATGCAAATTACTTCTGGTTTATTTCTTGTGTTAAGGTTGACTCAGAGTGGTTTTTCAAAAGATGTCTGAGAAATCCAATGATTTATTTAATTCAGTTCATGTGCTCTGAAAAGGCGACTTTCATTGTCATTTTAAAATTACTACCTTTATATAAAAGTACTAAAGAACTGACTAAAACCCAGTCCAGCTGTATTTGGTTTTAAACTATCCTGTTGAAATTATTAGAAAATCTTACCCCCAGAATACTGAATGCAATCGAAAGTGTAAATAAGTGTTTAAATTTTTGGTGCTATTTCTATAGGAATACATCATACCTTCCAAAAGCAATCTAAATGACATCTCCCAGATTATCAGGGATTTAAACTCCCTCACCTTGTCACAGTTAGAGCTCATTAATTGCTGGTGAACAAGTGTCTCTTCTATCTCAATTCTTCAGCTCCTGAGGTATTTCTAGAGAAGCAGAATTCCACAGTTTTCTAGCACAGTCAAAAACCTTCATAATCCTTTATCATCATTTTGTGTTTTGCTCAGTCTCTCTCTACTGTAGTCAGTATTAAATATTACATTTTCTGTTCAGACCAGTATTAAGATTCATAGCTTTTTTTAATCTAGCACTGATTGCCTTCACCTCCAACAAATTAGTAACTTTATATTAAACTCACATAACCATAGCAATGAAAATTAAAGGAAATTTTGTATTTCTCTGTGCTGGTAGAGTTACTCAGACTGTCACTATGTTACATGAAGGGAACTTTTAGCAGTAAACTCCAGAAATCTGTCAATATTTAAAATAAACAAACAAAACCCGAACCATAAAAGAAGAGTTATGAGCTCTTGCTCAACAGAGGAGCCAGAGGATTTTGATTTATAACCCATTTCCATTGCTAGACAAGAGATACTTCTGTACTTAAGAAAAGGAAGATATCTAAAAACAAATGGAAATAAGCTGTCTGCACATCTCCAGCCTAGAGCTGTATCTATTATTTCCCAGCTAGTTTCAATAAGTGGCAATCTCCATCTCCTCAGTGCTGACTCACTCATCATAACAGCCAGCACTAGGCTACTGTGTTATAGAAATGGGGCTCTCAGCCAAGAATCAGGGCATTGCTAGACACATGAATGACATAAATGTAGTTAATAAAACATTGCTTACAAGCAGATTAGCTTCCTCACTATTTGTATATCCAGGAAACTACACAAAGTGAAAAGAAAATTACACTTGCCATAATGCCAAGTGCAAGTTTAACACGGGAATTAAGGGAATAGAGTCAGCAAAGCTATAGTTTCATAATCCTGTTGATAGGCAGAAAGCAAATTCTATCCAAAGTGAGTCTGAGCTTTTTAAAGGAGAAAATTTGCCCTCACAAACCCTGGGGGTCTCCAATCCCTGACAGCAGGTCCAGCCCCAGCCAGAATGGTCTCTGCTCCTGCTGCTGGAGGTCTGAGAAAGGGGGAAAGAGAAGAGAAGGAAGCAACTCCTTCAGCAGGAGAATTCCAGGAACAACCACTGCTAAACCTCTGTGGAGATCCACGGACTGATGGCAAAGCAAATTTACTAAAGAGATCAAAATCCCATGCACACAGTAATATTACTTATACTGATGAGGGTGGTAAATAAATAAGCAGTGCAATTTGCTGGTTTCCTCTGTGTGCAATATACAGGCCAGAACTGTTTTGCTAAACTAACTGTGTCCTCCTAGAAAGATTTCCAGTATCAATTACAGCTCTGATTGCATTGCTGCTAAATAGAGTTCCATGGCATGTTTCCTTGATTATATGTAAATATTTCCTAAATTAGACATGTTTCAAGCTCTATTTAAAATGCAGTACAATTGGGTATTGTGTCAAAATCATGCAAGGTACAACATGACTACAAGCACCGTCAGACTAAGATTTATACACTTCAGTTTGAAATGAAAGGGAAAATAATTTATTCTAGAAAATGTCATTTAACAAACACTAATAAGATACTGTGGTTTTATGCTACGGAAAATATGCCAGCTTTTCCAAGCCATAAAACCCCTCAAAATATCTGAATTTTAACTCATGTAAGTCCCTAAAGCCTCAGACATTGTTCCAACAGTAAATTAAAAATTTAAGTGTGTGATATAGGACAAGATCTTTTCCCATTACTACAGTAAATTAAGCTGTTCAGGTGATGGGGATTTCATATGTAAAATAATGACACACAGGGGAATATATTAGTAACACCCTAAAGTTTTCCATTGCTTACCTCAAAATTCCTGGATTATTAATGATGCAAAGCTCTGATCTTGATTTATTTTATTGTGTTAAAATTCTGCTATAGTCATCTTTATAGTCAGCCTCCAGTGGAATGCTAGGAGAGTACTGGAGGATACTGGATCAACAGTTAGCAGCTCAAAATTGAGATGGTTTTACTCTGAACATACAGAAAAGACTAAGAAGCTTTAATTAAAGCAAGATTTTTTCTTAATTCTATGCAAATATGCATTATATCTATGTATTTCCTCAGAACTTACTGATTAGTCACATGTTACCTCATTTTCTGCTGATTTTATTTAGGTTTCCCTGCTAATATGAAAACTTCTCCAAATGTTATTACTTCCCCCAAAATAAGAAAGCTACAGAAACTTAAATTTGTTGGTTTTCCCCACACTATTTTCACCTCAAGGGTTTGGAAGATAAGGATGCACTAAGAAGTTTGCTTAAACTTTAATACCTTGTTTAAAATTTTACACCTTATGCCACAGGGAATATAAATCAGAGTTTTAACATAGCATAGTCTCGCTGTCAGCCACCTAAATATGCTAAGGAAGCAGAAAACATCTCAGGCTTAGGGGAAATTCTTGATGTTAATACGAGAAAATCCAAACTGAAATTCACCTTTAGAGGAATACCACAAAAATGCTAAAAATAATTTGTGAACACTGGTGATCTTCTCAATGAACAGTGACACTTTTAAAAATCTTTTTAGGTATAGTAAGACTTCACTCAAACAAAGGAAATAAAATCAACTTTATAATGTTTGCCAGACATCACACTCATTTTCCAGTTTAACTTCCATGTTGCATTCCATACAAATATCCAACCTATTTTCTTATCAAATGGGAGAATTTCTAAATAGATTTTGAATGGGACTAATTGAATTCTGAATTAAATTTCATCTTTCTGAAGTGCTTAAATTTCATTAAGACAGAAATATGATAGACATTAGAGTTAAGGTTTGTTTTCTCAGGGATACTTTTTTATTCTTCAGTGGGCTAGAAAATAAACTAAGAATGCATACATGACTCTGTGTACACGAACTTCAAAAAACCCACTGGATGTTTCTTTTTTAACCCAAAACTGACAGAAGAATGGAAAAAATCCCACAGCATTCATTCCTCAAATGTTCAGTTTCGTGACACAATTGCTAAAAGCCAATGAGTTCAGCCTGTCCATTGGCTCAGAGGTTTGGGATTAGGAAACAGCAGCAGGACAAAAGATCTGCTTGATCTGAACACTGAGATTGTTCAGGGCACAGAAGGCAAACAAGAGCAAAGCTGCTTCCAGTGAGAGGGAGCAGAAGTCACTGAGCAAAAAACACTCTTTGGTCCTGGAACTGCTGCAAGAAACCCCTGCTGTCAGATGCCAGAGACATGGTGCAGCAGAGGACACGCTGCTCCACCCCGGCCAGAAGAGGGGGAAGGTCACCCTGATGCTCTGTCTGCACCAACCATGAGTTTTCTTTCCACTTTCCCTGCCTGGTGCTGCACACTCAGCCTCCCATGTGTCTGATGGGCTGCACGTGAGCAAAGGGCTGCCTGGCACTCCTGCAGGTAATGAGGCTTCTCCACAATACACCTTGCTTTGAACTTAACAGACCTGCCACACTAACTTTACTTCTCAAAGTGTCACATGGTACCCCAAGGGTACACTTCAAAAATCACATCTCATCAGACTCAGAATTAGCATTTACAGGGACAAAATGCATTTTTGGAGGGTTGTCAAAGCCTAAGGAGCTTTGCTCACAAACAATTTCGTAATAAAAACCCTGTGTAACCTACCTAAGGGTGCCAGGTGCACCTAAATATGGAGCAGTTTGGGCATAATTAAGCCCCCTGTTGCTCCCCTCCTGCTCCTTGTCATCAGCAGCTGCTTGTTTTCTTTCTGTAACAGAGCCACACATGCTGATGGCTCCAGGAGCAGAGAGCTCTTTGACACAACATCTTATGACTACAGATCTCATCACTGAGTCTCCATTTGAAAAATGCAAAAGTGTCAAAGCCCACTTCAGAGAAAGCTGGGGCAGAGCAGCTCTTCATGAAAACCATCATCAGAAAACACTGGCACAGACTGACAATCCAAGACATCAATCAATACTCAATGACTGACATCATTGAAAGATTTCAGCTTTGCAAAAAGCATAGGAAACAACAAAAAGTTTCTAATACAAACCATGAATTGCAACTGCTTCAGCTATTACTCTTTTAAAAAGACATCCCTTTCCTATTGAAAGATCAATATCGAAACCTTCATGGAATGTCAAAATACTACAAAGCTGTACAAAAACCTATTTCATGCTGCTCATCTGAAGTTTCAGTTTCATCACCCTGTTTATCCACCAGTTCACATTTTCAGATTTCCCATCAGCATATTTTAAAATTACTGGGTTTAGAATCATAGAGGTAGGTAATGCCCTCAGTTAGATTTATTTTTTGGGGGGTTTTGCCAGACTTCAGGTTTTTACGAGGCAACTGTTCCTTAAATTCAAAATATTGACAAGTGTATAATTCCTCAGAATCTACTTGTCCACAGTCCAGCTGAACTTGCATCTTTGACTCTTCCTCTCAATAAACCGCATCTAATTCATATTTGTAGGTGTGACAAGGGAAGATACACTACTATCACCTTGCCATAAATTTGCCTCTTCCATTTTCCCCTCAAAAATTTTTTGAGCTTCACTTCCCATATACCACTTACAGCCACTTTGGATAATAAATTAGGAGATGTTACTGTCAAAGCACAAATCAATGAACATTCCCCACTTAAATATTCCCTGCAGTCTTTAGAAGTGTAAAATTAGCTTGAAAGAAAGCCACAGTCCAACTATGCCTCAATTGCTCATTACTAAAATAGAGCAATTGCTAATTCCTTTCTCATTCCCATTTCTCACAAAATCTCTACAAGAAAATTCACCAAAAATTCTTAAACTTTTGGAAAAATGAGCAATGGACCATCCAACATAATTATAAGTGCTCCAGGGGAGTATCTTAAAGACCTAAGCTTTTCTTCCTGGTGGAATTTTCAAACAAGCTTTCTATTCTCATTATGCACTTGTTCATCAGCTGGGTATTCCAGACTTTAAGCCTCAGAATCAGGGTGTGACAATAGTAACAACAACAAAAACAAAGCCTGGAGGAGCATGACACAGCTACAATGCCATCAGGCGGTGACAGAGGATATCAAGCCCTGACCACGTCAGTGAGTGCATCTGCATAAACTAATAATACACCAGGGACAGGCAACTGAGTCTTTGTCACACTCAGTTTGGGAAAATTGCACTCTCTTTTAGATGGGAGGAGAGGGCGGGGGCAAGGAAGAGGCAGAAAACACTCTCACTGCTTTTTCTACCTGTCAGTTTCACTCAACGTTTTCATGAATTAATTCTTTCTTAAACACAGTAAAAGTTAATACTAATAGTCAAAGGCAGGAAATACCCTTTTCTCCAATCCTTCAGTCAGGAGTACAAAAAAATAAAAGCCCTGACATACCACAAGTGAATAAGAGCTTAATTATTTTAACCACCGAAAGACAAGGTCTCATTACCAGTCTAAGTGGTGCTTTTATAATCCACACTTATGATCCTGAATGGATCCATTGCTTATCAACCAAGGACTGACACAGAGGGAAAAGAACTCTAACATCAGGACATGTAAGTCTCTGATAAAGCACTGTGATAAAGTTATCAGTCTTACTTACTAAGAGGATAAGGAGGGAGTTAAGGAACTTAGAGAAATAATTTTACTGCAAATTCTGGTAACAATAATGACCTAAAAGCAATGCAGTCAGGAAGCAGGGTCATTTAGGTAACAATGATAAAGGCACAACAACAGATGAAAATACTCTGGGACGCAGCCACACCGTTAAGAAACAGGATAATAAATACATATCCCATCCAAAGCAGCAAGCAATATCTTTCTCAGCCATGCATGCAAGACCCTGCAGTGCCTAACCAAAACCTCACTACTAGCCCCAGCTATAGCCTGGTTGTAAACAGAAGATCCATCCTCAAAAAATAATTTAAAAACCCCACAGAAAACAAACAAAACTAATAAAACCCACTACACCAAAACAAAACTGACAATAAAGCCCCAACCAACCGGAACAAACAACCAAGAAAACAAAAACAAAGCACCAAAACAAAAATCCACTTGAAATCAGCCCTTGTTAATGCCAGACTTCTTCATAAATCACAGGTCTTTTTGAAAGCTGGGTCTCCCAATTTTCGTAGGAAAATCTGATGCTTGGGTTCCCAACAATCAAGCCAAACTGCAATCTCACCTTATTCTAAACATGAAAGAGGGGACCTGTTGTACAAGTAAAGCCAATAAATATTCTTACCACTCAGTGCTCTATAGCTTCTTAGTACAGGTGCCAATTTTTGACCCATTTGAAATGCTTAACACTTATTGTAACCCTCCCCTTGCCTTTAAACTGTAGGAGGAAACACCTGTGAAAGTAAATCACAGGATACAGGCCTGCTGTACCATGTTTTCCCCTTCTCTCAGTTGGATCTGGAGCATCCAGTGGACTCAAAGTTGGGTGTTTTGGGGGAAAATAGATAACAATGTTCCCATTTACACCCAGATAGTTTTCTATGCCCACCGTGTAGATTAGCAGTGGAAGTGTGGAGGTCTCTTGGACACCCAAGGACCACTAAGATGAAGATGAGGACTAGACCACCAGCTCTGTCCCTCTTGGTCCTTTGCTGTCTGTGAGGTTTCTCTTTCTGGCTTCTCTACTCATCTCTACTATCTTAATTTGATAATCTGATTGGATTTTCAGTAGCCTTGAAAACAAGATTCCTGTTTGTTGGCTTCTCTGAATCAGGTAATATCTATTGCTCCCTTTATATCACTTTCTGGAACTGTTTGTTTCTCTGGACATTTAAAATATGTGGTGTCTAGTGTTTGTCACACTTGAAGATCCAAAATCTTCCCACAGTATTAACGTTAGGTCAGCAAGGCAAGAATTAACTATGCTAAAATTGATATGTCTCATTGCTGTAAATAGAAGAAACTGAAACAGCAAATAAGGCTAACAAGAAGTGACAGCAGAGAATATTTCTGTGCCTAAACCAAGAGATGGTTTCTGTACAGGAGTATAATATTGACTCACCTCAAACAACTATTGGGAAATTTATTAGGCAAGGAAATTAGGGAGATTTCAAAAACAACAGAAAATGGCACGTCATTAATCTGAACAGAAGTGTTTTCATGAGTGAAAAGCAGCAATTTTTTTCTGCATGGAGGAGATGGCATGCAGTAGGATTTACTTATACTCTGACTAATGTAGCTGTCTAATCTGATTTTATCAGCTCATACATCTGTTTCCTGCTAGACATCTGGACTCGCATCTTGAAGCAGACAGCAAACTGACAATAGAGATGTGCTATTATTTCTTGATTGTAGATATTCTCACAAAAATGACACTGAGCTGGAAGAAATACATGTTTTTACAGACTAAAAATATTACCTAGGATCACTTTCTTCCACAATTATAGTTTATCATCAGCTTTCTTACAGCACTCTGGTAAGAAGGATGCAATAAATGAAAGAAAAGAAGTCTTAAAGACCTCCTTGGTCGCCCCCTTCAGTCTTTTATGCCCAGCGTTTCCTCTCTCTTCTGAAAGGTACTGCAAAGAAAAACAAAGAAATGAACATCACAAACCTAAAGCCCCAGAAGACAACACTATGTACATCCCAATCTTGCAAGTAGCAACCCTTCACACATCACTACATTAGAGCTGCTGCCCAAACACTGCCGTTCTGCCCTCCCTCCAACAGTGCAGGTGGAACCTCATGAGCAGCATAAAGGCTGTGGCATCACTGAGGTGGAAGAGGACACACTTTCTCTCGGTCTTGCAGCTGCTGCTCCCGACGCTGCCCTGCAGATGCTGATGGAGTTTGACAGGAGCTGTGAGGAGCAGCCAAAGTAAGTTCAGAGCAGGGAACTCCAGCACAGGAGAGAGCTCTGCAAAGCAGGCATCTCACAACCCTTACCAGGCAACAGTTAGCAAAACAGAAAGACTGAAAAGGAAATAAAAAACCAGATAGGGCTAATAAATTATTCCAAATCTGGATTTTTAAAAAACCCCACACATAGAGAAACACACAAAATAAGGATTTCCAATTTTTGTTATAATTGGCTGTGTGGAAATGGTTAGACCTTCAAGATAAGCCTTTAAAACAGAGGAGAGACACTGGACTCTGATCTGTCTGGCCTATTCCAATCCTAGTTGTAAAATCTGCCATAGACCTATGGGAGGACAGGACCATATTATCTTCTTCCCCTCCCCATTTCTTTTGGCCTTTCTACATAAGTAAGGAAATGCAAAAGTTTGATTTCCCCCATGGAAAACTTTAAGAAAAAATGAAATATGGTTTGGCCTGGACAAGAAAACCACCAAAACCCATCAACAATAATGCAAGATTGCAAATTCCAAAGCCCTCACCTAGTTCTTTGGGTCAGTAGATCCCTAAGCAGATGCCTGGCCACATAATAAAATCTAAAGCAAAATTCTTTGCTGTTAAGGAAACCAGCATTGCTTAATTGAAGTCACTGACATACATTAGTTCAGACCACCCCAGAAATAGGTCTCTAACATTATTATTTGCATCACCTTCATATTTTAAATCCTCTACCAATTTGAATTAATTTGTCCCCTCTAGGCTCACTGGCTCAAAGCTCTTTGAATAAAGAGCAGGAGTAAGGACTCAAAGAGGAGGCAGATTTTTTACTCCAAGCTCAGTCAGCTTGAACAATTCTAGCTAAAGGGGAGTTCCAGGGTACTGAATATTCTCAATATTGTTATGTGTTTGGTTTTACTATCAGGATTCTGTAGGGGATTATGTTTCATATGGGTATACTCATGCTTTATCTCAAACCTTGAATTAACCAAATTTTGTTTCTTCTCAGCAAACACTGTAGGAGCAAAAAAAAAAAAGCTCCAAGCATAAGTACCAATGTGATAAAAATTGTGGAGAAACCTGTTTGAAACCACATAAAAAAGAAAGGATTGCACAACTGTCCTCTGCAGAACTGCAGTACTCATTGTTTATGGCATCTTATGCAATCCATATTGCATTGACAGTCTTCCCCCTTCAGCGCTGGCCTGGGCTCTCCCACAGGTAACTCTGACTCCTCTGCCAGCCAGACACAAAAACCTCTAAACTGATCACAGAGGGCGTTTTCTGTGGGCTTAATCTCAGTGGTCTGGGGGTATAAGGGAAAGCCTGAGTGCTGCTTTCATTGCAGGGCGTAGCTTGGAGAGGTTTTCTCAGTGCAAGTACTTACCATGTGCCTTCCCTATAATTCATCACATGTTCAGAGGCCAAACAAATTATCCTGTAATCCAGCGAGAAAGGATCAAAGCTGATACCTTCTGCCTTCTTGCATTTGCTTCCAGAAGTCAGAGAGGGTGTATCTGTGATAAGAGTACAGAGCAAATGATCACACAGTAACTCCAATATGGCTTTGAAGCAGAGCTAAGTTAACCTGGGTGCTGATTTCTTTTTCAAGGGAGATTTTTTTGAGCACTGAGTAGTAGGGACCTCTGCTTCCCACATGGATTGTCAGAGCAGCAGGACAGTGCTCTGGGCCAGTGCAGGGAAGTCTTTTCTGTATTCATAGTTCTGTTGTTCCAGTTTAAACTGCGCAGACTGTGTAAGAAAAACTCCCTAACTCACCTTCTCTGTGAAGTGAAAATTTGGGGGTGTTTTTTCGTTCAATTAACTTCTGAGGTGCCCCAAATCAGTGGAACAGGACTTGTGCAAAGTCTGCCAACACCCAGTTTTGCTACCAAAATGCTGATAAAACAGTTGCTGGCACTCAGATTCTCTGGTGCAGCTCAATGAAATTGTTAAAATATAGACATACTTAACTATATAAGCTTTAGAATACCACTTGAACATTGTATCATTTCATAGGCAGAAAGTAGAGTCACATTTTTAAATTCCCATCATTTTCTAGTTTCTTTTTTTACCTGTCTAGGCAGAGAAATGGAAAACAAGAATAGTGGAAGTACCATAATGGTTCTGCCTTACAGCTGAGATGTTATGATAAATCTTAAACTAACAAGATGAACTAACTCTCAGCAGCTCAGATCTCTGCCTGTTAAATTCCTCCCTATTTATAGATCAGAACTTATGCAAGATCTGAGGCCTAAAATATTAAACAATTAAGGCAGGAGAAGCAAGTTAATTCTACTGCCGTTTCCATGTATTTCACTTAGTGATAAAGTCACCTTTCTCTCTTTTTCTTTCTAGTTCCATAACATAACTTTTCTCTTCAATCCATTCTTCAGCTGTGGTAGAAAACAAGAAAAAGACCACCCAGACACTGTAAAGGTGGAATACATTAATTAATTTCAGACAGTTTTTATTTGGATCATTTTCTCCCATTTGGAAAACGTATGCAGAAGGGGACAGGCCTGTGGATGTCATCAATTATGAAACAATCTTATTCACAGGTAGCACTGATTGCACAGTCAGGTTTTGCTCCAAAGTACTAGACAAAAGTGGAAATCTGACATTTTTAAACCAGGGATTCATATCAATGTAAACAAAGGGACAATAAAGCATGCACTACTGAAAAACATAAATGTAAGCATTCAGCCCTCTCACCTTTTAATTTGCTGAAAAGGTAATCAGCAAAGGCAATTATGAGATAAAGGCAATTTATTTTATGGATAATTGCACACATTTCTAGTGTGAGTAAATTTAGAATGGTTCACAAAAGTATTAAAGCCATTCATCTCATAAGCTTATTTCCTGACTCTTCAAGGTTTCTTTTCCCACTCAGTCTCATCTTTGCCAGCCAACATTCAGTGGAAATTTTTCCCCATACTTTGGGCATCACAGCATGGCAGTTACAAAAGCCTGATGTAAATTATCTCAAACTACACATCCCATTATACTGCATGAGGTGTTCTTGGAAAGCAGTAACACAGCTCAGCAGAGAGTGATTAACTCAGGCATCCATTGCAATGGCAGCTTCCCTTTACCATTTAGCAGGAAAATATAACATGAAACAAGATCTCCTTCAGAGTTTGTACCATTTAGAAAACCTTAAACTTATTACATGACCAAAGCAGTGCTGATACCACCCCAATTTTCTGGCTTTTGCTGAACAGGGCTGGCTCAGCATGAAGGGCTTCTCTGCTTCTCACTCTGCCCCCAGAATAGGCTGGGGGTGCAGAATAAACTGGGAGGGGCAAAATCAGGCAGATAACCCAAGTTAAGTGAAGAAATACTCCACACCATATAGTATCATGGTGAGCAACAGAATGGAAAGGAAGGGATTTTGGGGGGGTGTCAGCCTATCTTTTTCTTGAGAACTGGATGGCCATTGATCTACCCATGCAAGGGTGTGAATACTTCCCATTTCATATTTTGTTGCCTTCTTTCCTCTTCTTCCGCTTATCCTTCACTTATTAAACAGTTTTTTCCAGTGCTTTTTGACTCCCAAGTTTTCTTACTTCTGTTTTTCCTTTCCTATTCTGTCCCATGAACAGGGTAGGGGACCAAGTGAGGGAGCAGCTCTGTGGTGCTCAGGTACCCACCAGGGTTAAGCCACAACACTAAGCATTGAAAAAATCATTAATAGGTGATGCAGAGGGCTGAAACAGGCAAATTTGAGACAAACTCCAAGTGTCTAATTATAGAAAAACACCACAGCAATATTCCAAGGAGCCATAAGTAAAGAAAACCCACAGCAAGAGGGCAAGGAAAATTGGAACGACAAATGTGCTTACTGATGTATTTGGGAGGCAGTTTGTCAGTGTGGTGCTACGATAATAAATAAATAATACTATATGATATTTATGCAGTGCCCTTCAGTGACAGACCAAGGTGCTTTGTCAGGTGAAACACAGAGAGCAGCAGCAAAACACTGCTGGCACATCAGTACTTTTTCAACACAGATGTAAAAATGCCCAATAGAACTGAATTAAGTAAAAACTATTAAAAAATTAGGGAAGTCATTACCCTGGGAAATAAACAGAACCTGCTCTTGACAACTTCAAATTAGAATCAGAAAACATTCAAGGGAGGGAAAAGGCTTGTATAAGTCAGTGGCATTAACAGCCAAGATCAGAGGTGATCAAAGTAGGAAGCAAATGAATGTTTATGCAGTTATGCATGTAATGCTGTAATGAACTAATTTAATACAGCAGCTTTCATGCTCCAGGTATTTCCTAAGGAATAGATGCAAATGCTTTAATCCATATTAAATACAAGCACAAGGGCTCAGAGTCGGGCAACAGTGTGGCAGAGAGCAAAAAAAGGTTGGAACCATAAAATATAACATGTCCACTCTAATTAGCATTTAACTGTTACAAAATGTGCCCTGGAGTTGGAGTTCGGAGTCCAAGACCAGCTTAAGTGGCTTACTGGTGCTGTCCATGGTTTTAGAATTCTTGATTCCACTTGAAAAAGGATTATAAAAAAAATCCTATGATGGTTGACTTAAGCAGCATACTTGTAACTATTTGTCTGCAAAGGCTGGAGGGACAAATATTATAAACAAAGCTCTTCATTTCAAATTTCCAATGACACACATTACATTTGTGCAACTTCCAATTACATAAAGTCAAGATGATTTCATCAATACCATCCACCTATTAATACAACTGTTCCTGTAGACTTTTGTAATATAAGGTCGATACAACTTTCAAGGATGTGTGAAAATCCTCAGAAATACAAAACAACTACTAGATGAAAAGAAGTCAAGTTGATTTTTGAAGGAATAACTGTCCACAATTTGTGATTTATTGAAGACCCTGAGCTATGTCCCATGAGTCAGCACACCGTGGGCTGAAGGCAGAAGAAAGGGAAAAAACTCTTGGGGGGCATCAAGGTCCTGGCACTTGAGGCAGGATGGATGAGTCTTTCGTTTGATCTATTTAATACACAGCTATTTTATCTGCTCACTTTTGATTAGTGCTGCAGTTTTCACTTTGTACTTGGACTAGAGAACTCTGATGAATGCAAATGGGGTGAAAAAGTGGATCATAAAGGTCATGAGAACTAAAGATTAATTTCAATAAATCAAGCAATATGAGAAGGTGTAGCAGTCCGGTGGAGTTGCCACTGATTGGAAAAGGGGATATGTAACCCTGATTTTTAAAAAGAAAAAGAAGGAATACCCAGGGAACTGTAGGTTTGTCAGCCTCACCTCTGTGCAAGGCCACCCTGGTGACTATGCTGAGGCACATGGGAAATAAGGATGTGTTTGAGAACAGCCAGCATGGCTTCACCAGGGGAAAACTGTGCCTGACAAATCTGGTGGCCTTCTACAACAGTGTTCCAGTGTTGGTGGATAAGGAAAGAGCAATTGATGTCAATGTCCAAACAGAGAGCAGTGACATTCCTCAGGGGTCAGCACTGTGCAATTATATTCTTTTATTCCCAGGTTTCAAAGCATTGAAATACAGACAATCCAAGGGCAGTAGACCACACATTCTAATTCCTACTGTCCAAACTGAGATGCCCTTGGCCAGGATTTCCTTTCATACTCATCTCTAAGTGTATCCACTCCACTGCACTACATTGAGAGATTCTCCACTACTTTACTTTTGCCTAGTCCATTTCTGGAGAGCTGAGATCCAGGAATATAAGGGTAGTAACTGCTAATCCTTAACCTTTGCCAAAATGCCAGAGACAGTCTTCTGTTTCTAGTGAAACAAGCACATTGCCTGTCTTTTATCACATGTTTCAAGTTTGTCTTGTTTTCTTCAGATTTGAAAAGCATAGAAGTTGTCATTCTGCCAGTCCTGTTATATGAATGTTATCACCCAACAACTACACAGAGGGCTCAGCTATTTGGTTTTCTCTGTGTTTGATATGTGAGGTACTTCTTCCTCTATTTGACATGTAAAATTTGAAAATGCAAAGCAGCTTAATATAATAGTATACACACATCCAAATATCACACACTCTGGTTTGGATTCATGCCACCCATCTGAGAAATGAGAGCAGTCACTTCCAGCTTCCTCCTCAATCAAAGTCCAGAGGGCAACTCAGTGCATCAAAGAGAGGACTCTGTCTTTGTTTCCAAGTGCAAATGTCACACTGCAAACAATACTGCAGTGTAATTTTACATCGCAACTATACTCTCCTCACATCAAAATTTCAATTAAAAAAAAAATCCCAAGCCCCATGCTCCATCAAGTTAATTAAAGAAGACTGATAAAACCTTGATAAAATCTCAACTTGGCAATTTGGATTTCAGGAAAATTTGCAGGTCTGAGCCTCCAGCAGGAGGTTAACCCTGTGCAGGGGTTTACTTTTGTGTACACTTTGTGTCTAACATCCTCTGGAGAACCAGCTGCTTGCTGAGATTTGACATAATCATGCCATGCACTTTGCCCAGGTGACAGCCTATATTTCAGCAGTAAAAAGAGACTTGGGAGAGATCCATTCCAACTGAGAGTGCTCATTACACACTAAGGACTCTCCTGGGCAGTCAGACCAGACCTGCGTCCTCACGGAAGACACAGCCCACTGACTTTTACATGAACACGTTAATACGACCTTCATATAATTTCTTCTTTGGAAATCCTTCCCACCTCGGAGCCGACTCGGGGGATGCAGGTCGGGGTTGCTGCAGGCACAAGGTGGTGCTGTGTTCTGTCGTTTGTGCCACTGCTCACTCTCAATTTCCTAAAATCTGCCCAGGGGTCACCACGTTATGTTCTCCTGGCAATCACTGCTTGCACATAAGCAAATTCAGTGCTCATCGCTATGCTCTGCCATCCATCCCCAAGCTTTTTCTACCCATCAGAATGGCTGGCGCTACTGAACTCAATATCATGCTTAATTTTAAAATAATGCTTGTCTGCCTAAGCCCACAGCTTGCCTCTGGTTCCATTTAGAACAGAAAAAGGCAAAAATTAGAGATGAATTTTCAACATCAGAACAAGGCACAAATACCCCAGCCCTACACAAAGACTTAATGACTTTTCTTCTAAGGGTGCACCACGGGTATTTTTGGAACACAGGACTGAACGTTAGAACAGTAAATCTATAAATTTAGTTATTTGCTTTCACAAAAACTGTGCAGTTTCTGGCTAAAAGCTCACACAATCCTTCCTGTCTTCTGCTGTCATTGTAACAGTCAGCTCAACAGGCCACAAGCAAAAAGGTGATGAACATATAATGTGTATCTAGCACAAAAACAAAGAATATGGAGTAGGTTTTACTCAGAGGAGCTTTTAATCCATTAAGCCATCTGCTCAACACTGAAGCAAGCAGATCAGAAGGAAAAGCAAGTCTCCTGATTTCCAGCCTATCATCTTTCCTTGTTGACCACCCAGAAATTTAGGATAACAGAATTCCTCTTGTAACTCTATCCTATTGTGTCAGCAATTAAGTTTTCTGTGCTTGCATACTTGTGCATTATCTTAGTATGAGGCTAAAAGCCTTTGGGAGCTATACTGATCTGTAAATATTTAATCAAAGAAAGCTTTAGTCTCTGAAAAAAAGCATGTATTCATGCTTTAGAGACAGTAAAAATAATTTACAAATGGAGTTTGCCTCTAACAGACAATTTATGTTAAACTTGTGGATATTTATTACTAAGTTTTCCTTTCAATTTCTTCCTCTGTGTGTTGACATCAGTCAAGTTACCACTCAGTCCTGAAGAAGAAAAGCAACACATTCTCACCAGACACACAAAACACACACAGAGTTGCACATACAGCAAACCTGCCCAACACATTGGCTGCCACATGATTTCCAGCTCCAGAAACATCAGGCAGAAATAAAAAGCAACTCTGGAATGGCTACAGCTTAACATAAAACACGTTGAGAGTTGCGCAGGGCACCCATCAGAGTGCAGGAGTGCAAAACAAATGGTCTAAATGCTCTTCCTACCTGTGTCAAGTTGCTGATTGAACTCAGGCCAGTCACTGGTCCTTCCTCTGTCTCCCATCTATTCAAATTTTAACAGGAATTTTATTTCCCGCAGGATATCTACAGCACAGAATATAAAAAACATTGTCATAACAGTAAAGGCTCCTTAGGTGCTTTCCTAACAATGTTAACGTGCCTAAATCAATTTTGCATACTGATTCCAGTTCTAAAAAACATCTCCTGCCTCCACTCACTCCTGACTTTCCTCTTCCAGCATTTCCTGCAGGTTTGCAGCTTATCTTTTATACACATCGATCATGCTTTCAGCAATTTCAAGTTAGTTATTTTTAACATTAACAAGGTTCTGAAGTCAATACGCACTGAAATCTGGGCATGACAGCCAGAGAAATTAACCCAATGAAGCATAAAATAAAATTACGAAGTTTACTCATTTTAAGTCAGTCATGAAAATTTATTACAGGTGTAAAATATCAGGAAACTTTCAGAACTGAAATTGCCTCCTTAGAGCAACAAGCTTACTGCTCCCGTTATCCTGAAAGATGAGAAAACCCACTGTAATGGCCAAAATATCTTTGTTTTATAGAAATAGAGAGCATGACTAGATATAAAGGAGTGCTTCTGAACTGTAACTTCTGAAATTTAATTTTTGAAGCAGCTGGAGTTCAAAAGAGGAACCACAGTTCACAATTCAAAGAAAATGTTTGCATTCAATTTTTCTATTTTGTTTTATATTGCGGAGAGATTAAAAACTATATTACTAAATAAATCCTTATCACTTTTTAATACCATATGTATATGTTGGGGCTTTGCCTTGAAATGAATATTTCTTCTACCTGCCACAGGCACATACAACAGCAAGGGAGTGAGAACGCCTACAGTGCTGAAGTCTGGAAATTATCCAGCCACCCAGTGACTTTATAGACATGAATCAGAACTGCGGGAATCTTCTGTGATTCTCAGTCATGGCACTCAGCATCCCTCATTAACAGATTTACCAATTTTCCACTCCTCAATAGGAATATTTTTTTGGCACTTCTCTCTCTCTCATATAAATTATTCCTAATTAATTAAAATGAAATTCTTAAGATGGGTGAGTTCATTAACTCTGTTAATGAGAAAGAACATTTTGGACCTTATTATTAGACTGTCATCAGTATCTGTTAGACAGCTAAATTAATAAAGTGATTATATTCAAATAACTCAGGCATTTGCATTTTATTTTTAACGTTACATGCCTCTCTTACTTGTTCTGAGACTGGGGGAATTTTGCTGTACATGCAGAAGTACAGCCTGGGTGGATTTCAGTGCACTGGATGCCTGGATATTAAATGTATTTAGTGGCTGGAATAGCCAAGAGAGAGCTATGTCAGGTCTACTGGAGCCTCAAGGAAGGATTCAGGCAAGCAAATACAGTACAGACATCCCTTGAAAATAAAGATATTGCAGTCCTTTTACTTCTGTTAGAAAGTAAGAAGCCTGAAAAAAAAGTAGAGAGAATAGACATTTTGTATCCTTGAAAGCATCAAGATAAAGCAAGACACAGCAATAATTTTCTCCTGCCCTGCACTCCCGGAATACCACTGACAGGCTGTGAAAAATATCCACTGGCTAAAAGTAATATACAAAGTGAACTGGAGCTCCAGATGTCTCCTATTCTTGTGAAAACCATGGGTGTTTTGTAATGATCTCGTCATGCATCTCTCTCAGAAATGCTCCTCCAGCTACGCAGGGGCCCTTTAATGCTTTTCTGGGACACTGATGCAGTCAAGGCACACTGGAGAGACACACAACCTTAGTTCAAAAAGAGAAATGCTGCTGCTCTGAAAATCATATGTCAGCCAGAGGGGAAAAATGGTACCAGATAAACCATAAATGCATAGATCATTTTAACTCAAAGTCTAGGTTTGATTTTCAGTAACAGGGATCCGCTTCATACACATCCCTTGAATTGAAATATCAGAACTGAAATTTTTGCCCCCAAACTTCATTCATTAGCCAATGCAAACAGTTTTTTTTCTCCACCCCGTCAGCACTAAAGGAAAAAAAAAATATTGATTTTTCTACCCTTTGTCATGTTTCTCAAGTCACAAACCTCACAAGAACAAATAATAAAAAATAAAAAAAGACATATCCGGTCTGGCTCCTGCATGAATCCAATTACATTTAAAATTTTGTAATCTTTAAAGCCAAACAAGATAAACTGCTGCCTTGTGAGGCTGTTAGATTTACCATAGCCATGGAAAAATTGTGAGTTCAGCAGAGAAGTACAAAGGAGGAAAGTGGAAGATTTTTTCCAATTCAATTAGGAGATAGTTCTGTGTCTCAGGCCCTGGTGCCTTCTAGACTAGTGCAGCTGATGAGGAATTTAAATCACTGCTTCTTCTACTAAGCCTCCCTCACTTACAGAACTCAGACATTTATAAAGAGAAATTTAGCTGAAGAAACAGCATAGCACCTGGACTATCTTTCAAATAATTATGCCACAGCTTATTTCTTTCTCTGAGGCTGCAGTTTAGGGGCACAGTTGAATCCTGCAGCAGTCACAGGGAGACTCATCCCAGAGAGAATGATGAGAACTAAGCTACACACATTGGAAATGTCATCGTTTGGAAGTAGTGTTGGATCCTTTGCCTTGAGACAAGGCTCACTATCTGTTTGGAAAATGTGGTGGTGCTGAGGGAGAAGGGACCATGCAAATACTGTGGTATAAATTTGAAAAATCCAGTGGGAATCCCTGCAGCAAACACAGGACCCTTTTGAATGCAGCAAGGTGGCAGCTAAATAAAGATGAAATCCAAACCAAACTGCACTTCAGGTTCAGGTGTTCCAAAGATGGCACAGATGCAGGGGATGCCTCCAGAGCTTGGAACCAAACCCCACAGGTAGGCAGGGAAGTTCTTGAGCAGAACATGACAATTTGCCATGCTGGAGGACCCTGATTAATGGGACATCAACCCCAAGATTAGGGCACTTTAAACATTATCTTGCTCCTCACAGTACAGTCATACAGCTGACCAGTAAACCTATTCAAATATCTACCAACAATCCATGCTTCCACTACTCTAAAATACAATATATTCTTCTCTTTAAAATAAAGAAAATCTGATTGATTCAGTGACAGATCCACTTATACACAGTAAAGAGAGAAAAGTGTGTGTGGGCCTATTTACTTTTCCTCTCACTGGGAGATGCAATTGAAATCATTCATCCAATTACATGTTGAAATCAGCAGTAACAACATTGTATGTACAGCATTGCATCTTTGGTTTTCTATGGGAAAAACACCAATAGTACATAGACTCAAATTTCCAAACACAGAAATGTAATATCGTAACTGAAAATTAAATGAAACAATTGTTTATTTCCATAGAAATGTTGCAGGTTCCTGGGGAGAGCGGTGGTCTCTTCCACAGTAGCCTTCTGTGAAGTATGGAGTGTAACTGCACTTAATAGGGAACAAGGATTTTATGAATGACCTTAATTCATAGTGAGAAGTCATTCAGTTTCTGTACACTGCATTAGCTACCTTTCTATTGAAAAACTGTTAAGTGCAATGACATATCTATCTTTAATTACTCAATGAGGAATATTAAGGTTAGGCTGAAATTCTCCAACCTAACTGAAATTAAAGCATGAGGAACTTGTTCTGATTTAAAATAACATTATATTTCACAAGGCTTTTAATAGGCAGGTTTAATTTATTGCTTAAAAGAACTACAGTTCTTCAATTTATAATACTATTTCTTGTTACACCTGTGATATACTACATGTTCATATCCTTCTCTGTGCATCAGCTGGCTTTATATTAGAGTTCTACCAAGTCTTACATATTGCTAGTTACTGAGTTACATGCTTGCATCCAAAGTGGATTCTGTCATTCCTCTTCAGCAGGTGAGATTTACATTTATTTTTACCACAGCTTTTAAAGCATCAGTCACTTCAAATCCACCATTTAAGAAAAATATTGTATGGAAAAGCTGAAATAATTCAACTTTTATTAATATTTTATGTTCTATAAATATTCAAGTCAGAGAACTATCAGGTTTATCAAGCCATTTTTGCCAGATTATTTTCCAAAACACATCAGTGGAGAGCTAATGGTTCAAGCCCAGCTACGAAAACAGTGATTGGAACTCCCTTTGAAAAAAAGGCATCTCCAGAAATTGTTTCTAAAAGGTAACATTTCATGTTTCTGAAATGCAATATCAACAAAACATCAAAATGAAGAGCTTCCACATTTTCCTATTACCATCCAACTGTTTCTAGCACAATTCACACAACTTAATTCAAACTCTCAGGTAATTGTTAGTAAGCCCTAACTTTTTCTTTACAATATTTTATATTTCTCATTTTCCCACAAATCCCAACCTGAAGCTCTCCCAACAAACATGACCTCTGTACACACACACACAGTGACAAACCTTGTGGATTTCACTGCCTTCAAGCCTTTTGACACTTTCCTTCTGAGTCTTTCTTTATGCTATACAGCTTACCTTCTATAGCAGTTACCAATATAGGAGAAAACGAGTATAACCCAGTTTTTACACTGATTTAAAATAAAAGGAAAATTTGACCAACAGAATATCAGCACAAATTAAGGCACAGTAAAAAGTATCACCAACATTTAGGGCAGACCCAAAACAATTATCTTTAAAACAGCTTAGAGGGATTACAAATATGCACTTCAGCAGACAAGAGATTTAACACTGAATAAAGGGAAGATGCTGAACCCTCCTTTTGGGGCTCTGGAACTGTGTTGCAGAAATGCAAAGTGAAGAGTTAAATAACTTGTGAATAGAGCATGGAGAGTGCTTTGCTTAGCAGGAAACAGTAAACAATTATCTATTTGCATTATGAGCCATTAACTGGGGAGCAGCCTTGTAGGTTCAGAGAAACATTAATTGAACAGCTGTCAGATAACAGGATGGCTGCAGAAATATGCATTTTGCCATTTGTAATGTTGATGTCTCCATGAGCATCTGTCTGCAGATCAGTCTGATCCAAAGACCACCAAAGAGCACAGTAATCTTCTCAGTGACTTAGGCAGCATTGGTGCAGGCTCCAGACAAATTTAAATCAAGACCTCTAGATAGACGCTGCTGCTAAATCCGGTTAAAATAGATTTAATGAGGCTTAATAACCTGAATTTGTCCTTAATGTGTTAGATGAGTTGTGCTGCTCTGGCATTCACTGTGGTGGGTTAATACTGTGGTATTAAAGTAGCTTTCTCGTCTGCTTAATGCAGTGCCATAATCCTTCACTCAGATCATTGTCATGGCTGCACATCAAAAACAGAATGGTTATATGTTATTAGACAAAGTCTTCTATAATGTTAGATTTGGCAAAAGTAGTTTCTAGTGCTTAAGTAAAGACTTGCAGTCATTTTTTCATCAATGGGTTAATGACATCAAGCTTTGTTTTAAAATGTTTGTCATTTGTTTGCAGTTTCTGTGAATTCATTTGATTAAGTGTTTGTTACTCAGTATGCAGAGGACAATTAAAAGAGCACTTGAGATGTTCGTGGGCTATTAAGTATGAAGAAACAATGCCTTGCAGACACCTCTACACAAACTGTCAACATATTGGTACTACAATGCTTTAGTGTAACAAATTCTTCTCTCCAGTTTCAGTATTTTAAAACATCCTATTTTAAATTGTTAACATCTTTTCTCCACCCAGTGCTGCATTAGCTACCACTGGTGTACAGCTGCTGCATCACCTCTGCTGTTATCATCTCCAGTTGAGCAGGCAATGTTATAGTCTAACAATGGGCAATATAATGTAAATAACAGATATACTGCCTTCTGCATGTGTTACACATCAACTATTAATGCTATGCTTGCTTTTTTGTCTAACCAGATAAGCAATCTGACAACCATGAGCAGCGTACAAAGAAAGATCCTATTTTCTTGCTTCCAGAACTCATCTACGGGGAATGACAATATGGGGATATCAGCTGCACAAGGAAATGTAAGACAAGACAGGTGAGAATACACAGCTGATTGTTTCCTGTGCATGAGCAAATGGGCAGAGCATGAGGCAGCATAGAAAAGAGTCACTGGCAGTGGAAACCCAGGCAGCACTTAGGACACCGTTAGTACACACACTACAGTTGCAGAGCGACAAATAAGGTCTTGTTAAATCTTATTAGGCAAACCCTTTTACAAATCATGCTCTGTCTTAGTTTGCAAGGGTATCTCCCAAGCCACCACTAAGCCTTGTAACCATCACAACTTGTTGTGTGAGGTCCATCCCTACCTTGCCCCTTTCTTTTTCCCCCCCTTTCCCCTGTTCTGCAGCTATGAAGACACACTGGAGTCACACACAGCACTTTCACCATCACTGTGGTTTTCCACCCCTAGCAATGGTTGACAATAATCCTTAGAGATACCCGATCTGGTTTTGTTTTACTCAGTGGACTAATACCAGAAATGCCAGAAACCATGGTCAGTATTACTGATATGATGTATTTTTGCTTAAGTGTAAATTCCTGCAACGGAGTGGAATAGGGTATTTCACAGTTTCCTTCTTCTAGCTTGCTGTTACAACAGTATTTTTATAAATATGGCAGTATTTTATAAATATACAACAGTATATTTATAAATACGGCATATTTCCTTTGCTTCAAAAACAGAGTCTTTCAGCATCTGCTTAAGAGGCTGAATATTTGAATTTCTTTTCTTTTTTATTTCAAATCTCCAGCAATCTCCCAAGGTGATATACGACACCCAAAATTTTGAACTTTTGAAACTCATTCTGTGTACTGAATAGTGTTTAAAGCATACAGAAACAAGAAACATAAATCCCATTTTTTATGCATCCAACACATGACTGAAAGAGACAGGAAAGTGTTATTTCTATGTATCTGGAATGACCTTGTTGAAAAACAACAGAAAATGGTACCTCATCTGGAATTCAAAACTGCACAGAAACCAAAGGAAATGCCTTTTTATGTGAAGTTCATTCTACAGAACACTGTAAATTGGACAGCCATATTGGTTTTGCAATTCTTTATCACTCAGTTTTTTACAATATAGTATTACAACATACATAAAATGTATAATGGACATATAATGGTTTATCTACAATTATATCGTTTATATAAAATGTGCAGTAATTCAATGTTATAAAGAATTCAATTACAAAGAACTATCATTCATGCAGAATGGTTGTGTCTAAATGTGAAGAGCATCTTAGACAAAATTTCTTTATGCAACATTCACTTTCCTACTTACAGAACTCCAGTAATAGTGAGACTCAGTTTTGTTCAGCACCAGGGAAAATAAATTAGGCCCCACCAGGGATATTCTCAGCACTCTGTTCAAACTCCCAAACAGTCCTATTGCACCATTCCTTGCTATTTATACTATACTGTGTCTATTCTGAAGCAATAACAATTAGTAGAATGGTACATCATTCTTATGACATACAGAGTGCAAAAAAACTCAGAGAAAAACTCAACAGAAAGAAGGGGAGAAAATGTTTAAACAGAAATTTGTACTGATGCAGTAAAGTCACTAAAACTAATTTTAAGCAAATTACCTTGGTAACATCAAGATTCATGCTGAAATGACTTTTTTCACCTGGTCACCTTCCTTTCACTGATGTTAAAAGAAATCCCCCTAACCAATACTTCTTATGGCTTGAGAAGAGTTGGCCATGCCAACATGCACTCAGTAAATTTCTCTATTGATAAAGCCTCTAGTTAGCTTCATACTTCCATATCTTACATCCTGCAACAGTCTTATCCTCCAGACTAAAAGGATTCTTGCTAATAAGCACACACTTAAATGGTATATTGTAGCAGATCCAAACCAGATCCAAATATCTACATGCCTAGTGCAGGCACCAAATACAAATCAAGCCACCCATGAAAGGCACAAAAAAGTAATGCTTTAAAAGTAGCTATAAACAGTAGGAAATACTTAGATAATAGGGGAGATTTATGCAGATAGATTAGAACTGTAAACATTCCAAAGAGCTCATTTGCTTTCTATGTATTAAAATCCTATTATATAGGAAATTAAAGGAAAAGTACTAAGAATGCTAAATCTCAAAAGCAAAGCATTGCAAGGCATACGAATTAGCACTAAATGAAGAGGAACTACTGCACAATCCAACAAAAGAGTGTAGTTACGTTTCTTCTGATCCAGTGAGCTGAAATCACCCAGCAAAAGGGTGGCCCAAAGGACAGGAAAGGACAGAGGTGCTGGCCCTGGAAAGGGGAAGCAAAGCTCCTTCCCAACACACAGTGCTGTGCAGTTCTCTCACTGGCTGAGCCAGAACAAGTCACATTTATAGAGCTAGTCTTCCTTACTGGAGCAAGTAGCCATTGCACAACCACACCAAAGCAATTTTTTTACCCCTTTATTTTCTCACTGGTGCTCAGAGTAGAACCTTCTGCAATACGTGCATCCCCTGAATTCAAAGATCCCAGAACAGCCTTAGGATCAGCCTGTCCCTGGGAGAATTAACTAGAAATAGACGGGGCACAGAATTTAATGACAGTGTGAACCAAACACTCTGATTGCTTTTTTGATGTGATACAATGACTAAAGCAAACAGCATCAGTTACCAAAGAGCAAACGACTCAAACTGCAGCAGGCAAACCATGGGAGGGAGAGGACTCAAACAAGGTGCAGGACTGTTTTCAGGTTTTAAACAGTAAAGTAACAGGTCAATACCCAGCCCTTTAAAAGTCAAGGCAGAGAGATGAATGTTATAATAATACTACCAAGCAACCAAAACCTGTCTTCCATGTGACACCTGAAGTTGGATAATGGACACCAAAAACCTGAAGAAAGAATGATTCTAAATCTACCAGTGGCTCAATAAAAGATGAAGAAGAGGGAATAGGGACGGTTTTGGCTGTGGTGATTCATTAAGAAAATTCTTGAAAGCTTTGCTTTAAGGTGTGGACAAGTAGTAAAACAAAAAAAACCCAGTAGTATAAGAAATAGGTTTCAATTAAAGATATGACTCTTTCAAGGTGTGGAAATACAGCTTCAATTTCAGGGACAAATTTTTTATATATATCATATATAATTTGGTGAGTGCAGGAGGTTCCCATGAGAGGAACAAAGAGGTAAGACTGGGCAAGGCCTTTGGCAAGTGTTCCTTCTAAGGGTCTCGGGTAGCATGGGAAGAAAAACAAGCCTAAAAAAAACCCAAACAGAACTTTCAGGATAACCAAAATAAAAAAACTTATAATCTGACAAGTATATCTTGGTGGCATCAATAATAGCACATGAGAGGAACTACAGACTCAAGACTCCATTTCCTTTGCCGTGGAAAACATACAAATTCTGTCAAGGTTAGAGTCTCGTCTTGACTCAGTCTCTGTTTGCTAAGGCTCCTGTTTACATCTTCTAGCATTTTTCTTTCTACAGAATAAATGACAAGGAAAATCTACTTCTGAAAAGTTTGATATTGCAGAGAGGGTTGTTCCCTGCAGGTCTCAGCTTCAGCGTTTCACCTGTTTCAGACTAATGCTTTTAGAGTTTTACTTTAGAATGCAACAAAATCAGTGGTAGGTACATAAATTGGGCTACAGTATCATTTTACAATAGCTTGAGCAGTTTAGAGAAATGGTTGTCAAAGGCACTAATTACAATTAGATGTTTCTCTCAGGCAATCATTGCACATAACTGTGTGCACAGAATATTTAGCCCAATGGAATCCTAATTTCAGACAGCACCTCTTTCTGTAAGAGCCACATATACATTTCTGGCCTACAACTATTATAACACAGAGTAAGCAATTACCTGGACCTCTTATAGCAAAAAGCCAACTAGCATAAAGTCATGTAAAGCCAAGCTGAGAGAATACAGATCTAATTTTAGCGAGATATGGAAGTCTGGTGAGCAGTCATGGCTGTTAAACATCAAACAGTGATTAAGTGGAAATGCTTGTCCCACAGGGTTTTGGCTGAAAAGAAGGTAAAAATATTAGAGCACTAAAACTCCTGTAGGTTCAAAGTTCTTAGATATTCCTTACATCGCACTCTTTATATTAAACTATGAACATGGCATTTCTTGCTTTGATTGCCTTAAATATAATAGAAAAAATAATTACCACTTGAACACTTCCAGTAATTCTCATTCCAGTGTAATTAGATGTAATGATTAGAATCTCTTTTCTATTGCATTGCAGTTCTTCCTTAGCACCAAAGAACAGTGATACGAGTTATTTGCATAACTCTCTTCAGTTAAATGAGGAACACAGCTTAAGACAAGAGTTGCCTTTGCTTTCACTGCAGCTCCCACAGCCTCCTGCATAACACTGTAGTACTGCACGATGACTTTGTAAACTGTTTGTCACTTCATTATCCATAGAATTATCCAGTTAAACACAGTCTTTTCAAACAACTTATCCATAGGGTGGCTGATCCCTGGTTCTCTCAGGGCAAGAGCTCCTTTACACCCCAAAGACCCAGAGTCCTGCTTTTATATGAACTCCTTGTAGCCTGCCTGCCTCACCCACCAAGTTTCAAGCACATGCAGGACTGCCTTGGCTTCTGATCCTTTCCTAAATCAAAACTGGATCTCTGCATCTAAATGTATCATAAACAACTGATGTATCATTAGCATTTAGAGTAAACAACAGCACTCCTAGGAACCCCACTGAAAAATTTGTAATAAAGTTCTCATTTGTCAACATATATGAACATTTAGATTCCAATTTCTTGGGCAATTAATCCAAGGTTTTTTCAAGAAACTACATCAAAAAAGGTTCTGGGAAAAACAACTAATTTAAAGAATGATTTTTGCTTACCAACTTGTTAAGAACAGAAACAATGTCAGCACATGAATTGTATGCCAATAAAGCAATAGACTTGAATAACTTTCCAGTCACATATTGGAAGCTTGAAGAAATGTGGACAATTTCTTCACTCCCCAATCCCTGCTGAATGTAGCTGAATGACAATGATGCTTCTGCTCAAGATCTAAATTACATTTAGGTCTGTGTGGTCTGTATCTTCCATCCCAGGACTGCAGATATTTCCCCCAGACTTTTCTTTATTTCTTTCCTCTTGGTAATACTATTGCTAATTTGCCCAGCAATTGATCTCCACCTCCACCTAACTCATTTAGCATTGCCAGAGCAGTAAGTATTTCACCCTGCAACAAAACTCTTTAACCAGTTACAGCTGATGTTTAGATGGAGGGAGGGCAACCTGCAAAAGCTGAATTCAAATCTTGGAGCACTTTAAATGTCTGTAGACCTGCAGTGGGAGCTGAGCTGCCCTTTGAGGCTGCAGCCACAGAGCAATTGCAGCAAGAGAGGTTTGCCTGTAACCTCCAATGCAGACTCTGAGGGATCTGAGGAAAGTAGCCCAGTTTCTGTGCATCTATTATTCTTCGCCAAAGCAGGGAGAAGCATTTTTCCTTTTCTCCTGAGTGCTGCACGACATGAGCTTTTTGTGCATATCATGTCTCAGTACTTGTACTTACTGTATGCCCAGCTCCTGGTGAAACTCAGCTGCAGTGGGGAGAGAAGAGTTAGATGCTTCACATTATGTTCTGATGTTTCAGAACCAAAAAGTACAGCAATAATTGGTCTGGGAGGAGAGGAAAGGAAGTGGAAACTTCTTATGTGGTGGAAGTTTCTTATACAGAGCCAGTCACATGGCTGAAGGTTGGCACATTTCTATTCCATGGTGGCAACAGGCTTCTTTCAGACATACACGAGACAACAGTAAGTCCACACCAGGGTCTGTACTGCCGTTGCAATAATGCCAAGAAGATCCAAATCAAGTAATTTAAAGTTAAATATTTATTAAAAATCCTGGATATGTTCTGCACCATATATGATGGCATTCTTGGCAGTTCTAAGCCAGCAGGTCTAAAGATAGCTGAATTTTACTGACATGAGCTGTGAATGCTATCTCTAAATTATTTGAGACATGGACAGTCTGGTGTTCTCATGCATTTTGCCAAGCATGAGCTGACACAGCTCTGTTCTTAGTTCATGTATCTAGTTTATCTAGTGTGTGCTATAATATCAATAACATGGTTTTGGTACAGATATTTTTTGTAGTTTAATGTAGCTTTTCCCAAAACCTAATTTCATAAGTGCTTCAAATTAAATACACAGCTAGGCACAGCATGTAACCAAAAAAAATTATTCTTCTCCCACACCCTTTTCTCTCAGTCAACTGCTGAATTAACATGAGCTCTCTAAGACTGTGTCTAATTTCTGTCCTTCAGTCATTTGCAAAAATGAGCTCCATTTCCAGGCTGAATAAGACCTCCAACATACATTATATAAACTAACCGTCTGTAGAGAAAATGCATTGAAGAATGACCATATTTCTGTGAATTTTCCTCATGCATGTGAAAAGAATTGAGGCAATCATCCTTTATCCAGAAGAGCAATTATGTATACTCTTACTTCTTCACGATGAGATTTTAAAGAGTTTAAATTTCAGTGATTTGCTGAATCCAACCAAGCCCTCTCCTTTTGCTAGCCAATTCAACATTGGAACTTTTTAAAAAACAAATTTCTCATTTATGCAGCTACACAATGAAAATTGTTCCAGTAAACATTTAAGCCAGTGCAAAGGAGCACTCAAAAGCTGCTGCAAGAGGAATTCCCTGCTCAGACCAGGAAAGGAAAATAAAACAGAGATGTGAATCTTTAAGGTCTTTGACAAGGGGCTCAATTTCAGTGAAATTCAAGCCTGACCATGCAAAAGGAGACTGCTAGTTGGAAGATGTCAAATACTTAAAACAAAACTAAGCAGTCTACCTCCTAATTGCAGGTAGGTAACCTGGCACCGAAAAGGACATCTGGCCACAAAATCTTTCTAATGAAATCTTTGAAATAATTTCAAAAGGCAAACATCACATTAAAAAGAAATAAAGATACCCTAAAATTTTGCAACAGGCACTTCCAAGTTGGTTTAGCCTTTCCAAATTAAAGAAGTTGATGATTCTATTAACATCATCACTTTCTCAATTTTTTAACTTGTGCATAAGCAGGAGATTGAAAAACAGCAGGTTAGATAATAAGTGAAATGCTCTAACAAAGCACCACAAGACATTTATGGTTCAACAGGTCAGGATGAATATCAATTCAGAATAAACCTCTGCCCTCTTACATCACTTACTCAGCTCATTACTCATTATGTAACTCTATTCCAGCGTATTCTGCTTTTCAGAAAAGTTCCTTTGCAGCTTACATTAGTCAGGACATTCCATAAATCCTGACTGTTCCTGCTCTTCAGTCTTTATTTGCTCTCTTTGTAATAACAATAGTTTAGTCACTGAATTTCTGTACTTTTTACAGATCTGCTCTTTTTTCCCAGTTTCTCAGATATTGGAAAGTATTCAACAATTTCTGTGCAAGGCCCTTTTCATTTTATGTGTGATTCAAAGCAGCTGGCTACTGATATTCACACAGTAAATCATAAAGTATATTTATTTTGAAACAGACAACATAAACGAGCCAGTCAACACAATGCTGAGCTTTAATATAAAAGTTTTAAAGATTTAACAGTTATTTAATTAGAGTCATTGCTCAAGCCCAGAGTACTTTTGGCAAATGTTTATGCCAGCCTGGAAAATCCAAGCCTGGTCCTTTATGTGGCTGTATCTGTATACTTATCTCAGGGCATGAGGGAGACCAGAAAACATTCATAGATACCACACACATCCTTGTGCTCTCAGTCTCTAAGCCCTGTGCATGTAGTGCAGGGGACAGCTCCCAGCCTGCTGCCCTGCCCCTGCTGGGATCTGTTCAGGCTCAGCCCAGCACTGACTGTGGCCCCACAGGGTTTTGTCAAGTTTGGGGGCAGGGGGGACCCCACATCTGACTGCAAAGGACACACACACATCCCCAGTGCACAGAGGATGAGGATCAGGCTGAAGTGCCTGCTTCCTCATAGCCATTCACTCACTCCTGGTTGCACTCTGCACATTTGGAAAGGTTGAAAGGTGATGAAGGACTAGAAATGTTAAGGCTAAGGGGAAAGCCCAGGCCAAGGATGCTGCCACCCCTTCAGTGTTTACACTACACCAGCTTTGGTCAAACACGAGCTATGGGACTCAACAGAGGAGCTACTGTCTGAAGTGCTCTCTAAATGAGACAGATGATCTAACTGTTGCCAGGAGGAGGTGCAGCAAAGCTGGCAGAGACTGTGACATGGCTTGTTTCAGAAGAATAGACTGGATTTTCTCACCAGGCTTACAAAGGGTCAAAGTGTTTTCTGAGAACATGATGTACCGGCATTCCCAGGCCAAATGCAAGTACTGCATATGAGCACTCCCAGCAGCATCTGTACAACACCTTTTATTGCCAGTTAAGCAAAAGAAACCCCCACGTTTTCCTACCACTAAGTTATAGTTTCAACAGGAAACAAATATACCCTTTCCAGTCATCACTAGGAATTCTTGTCACATCAAAACTACGCACTGAAACTGCTGGAATCTGTGTGACTTGAACAAAACACTTTGTTTTCTTGATGTAATTTACATCAAGATGTGGGTGTTTTTAATTTAAGACTGAACTTCCAGGAAAAAAGTCAGTGCAATTTAATGCATTTTTGTTATAAATCTTTTCACCTTTCCTCAGAATCGCTTGCATCAATAGGAAAAAAAAAAGTTCTTTGTGCATTGAATCATCACAATCAACCCCATTTTCACAATTTGAGAAGGAAAAACTGAAAGAACTATCATAGTGTCTCACTTATCATAGAGAAAGAAAGCTTACCAGCAACAATGTTTTGTTTCCCATTCCAAAATGGGCTGCAGCTACTCAGTGAAGAGTGTCTTTATGGGCAGTCTGTGCACTTTTGACTGTTTAATTTCTTACTGTTTGGATAAATGACACAAAAACCTCAACAGTAGGAAAGGAATATTTCATATCCATACAGTGTTTCTTCCTGTGCCTGGCTGAGAAGGTTCACCCAAGGTAGTATCACTCTCTCTAAGCTTTATTCTACACCTGCTACTGGTCACTGTCAGAGAAAGGATATTGGACCAGGCAAACAAGTTCGAGAGTTTGCATTTGTAAACCCAAAGTAAAGTAGAAGTGGCACTTCCTTTGATTTCTTCCCCTACAAAAAGCACTAATGAAAGCTAAATCCTCCAGGCTTTGCTTATATTTACACATGCAGTGGGAAAGAAATTTAATTAAGTCAGCTGAAGTATAAAAAGCAAGGAAGTCTGCTGTCTTTCTTGTTACTGCTGCTTTTTTCAGCAAGAGATCAAAATATCTCCTAACAAGAAAAGCACTTCACATAAGTACTGTGTCTGTTTTATTGCCTAAACCAGGACTTCTTGTTGTGTATCTAATTTTTGCTGTATTTAAAAACACATTTTAATGTTCTAACTGGTGCTAGCACCATTCTGGGAGGTTTCAAACATAGCGACCACCCAAGATCTGCAATCAAATCTCATGACTAGGCTAATCAACAATTTTTTCTTGTTTCTTTCTGTGTCATTAAATGTGTTACTCCTTCCTATTGTCCCAAAGAAGCTTTCCTAGAACTGCCTCAGAGATGTTCCTCTATCAGCTGCTTCACATGTGATGAGATAATCAACTCTTCTATGAGATTACCTTTATTTGCATTTTAGTGTGCTCATCAGCTTGATTAGGGATCGAGCTCCCTAGAGGACAGCACACTCACTGAAAAGCTCTGTATTTGACTGCTATAATCCAAGCAGGTTTAAATATTGTATTCTGAATCAGTCAATGAGTAAACCCTTTTTCCCCACAGGCTCCTCACATCCACACTCTGTGTCAATCAAACACTTATATTCCTCAGACTTTGTCACTGAACCAGCCAATCCTGAGTTGTATAGTTCACACTTACTAGTTCACTATTGCTCACACTTCATAGTTTAAACCTGATACTTGAGAGAATGTTGTTTCCAAATATCGAGACTTTCAGGAAAAACAGGCTAAAATGCTACTCAGATTATTTACTGCTCTTAAGTTTGCTGCATTTAGTAAATCAGCAGTAAGCAGAGCATGCAGGTCCTCCTTGCATAGTAATTTTTGTTGCCAAACTAATTCCACGGGAAGCTGTCCTTGCATCTGTTGGCTTTAGGAGTTGATATACAAGTTGGGTATAAAAATCACTGACTCTGAAAATATTTTTTTTCAAGGTTTTCTGAATACATCTCTGCCAAAACCACAATGACAAAATGCAAAGCAGACAAATGAAAAAGTGTGATCTGTTTTAGAAGATGCTTGGAGCCTCCATTCATCTACCAGAAGACTTTCCAAGGTAGAAACAATTGTGAGCAGAGCAGCATCTTCAGGGTGTGCAGTGTGTCTCAAAAAGTGTTGGTTCCACAGTGGTTGCAGTACAGAGCTATTTATCCCTCCTTTAACAGTCCAGAGATTAACAAGTCTCCAAAAGTTAAACCCTCATGATAAATCTTTAGGAAGTAACACACTTCAATTGAAAAGTCACCTTTGAAGTGCTTTGAATGCTGCGAAGGCAAGAATTATAATTTTCTGTGCTCTGTACAAGCACAAAAACTCAATTGTCATTTTCTGAAAGAAAAAAAGTCATACTCCAATTTAAGATGTAATTTTTCAGCAGAGCTGATGAGCTGGAGAGACCACACAATTTTAAACCAGAGAAAACCTTTTCATTCCTTTTGCCACTTTTTGCTCCTTACATTTCTGCCTTTAGGAGTGTTTAATTAATATTTTTCAAAAGATTGGTCCAACTTCAGAGTAACCAGTCAAATACATCAAGCAAAAGCCAGGCAGTGTGTTGTGTTCTCCTCTTCATAGTTACACCCTTGAACAACTTGCTTCCTAAATTAATGAGCTTGTCAATTAAGTTTAGAGCTTCAGTAAACCACCTATATTAAATATGACTTGGATGTGAGGGAAGAGTGTCAGACCAAATGAAAAGGATTAATGTGGTATTCTCAGAGCAGACATATAATCTGCTGAATTTTGGGTGAAAAAAGTATGACAGGCTGTTCATTAGCCTTTGTTTGGAGTTACACCCACCCAGGGCTCTGGATTTGCAAGCATCTCCAGAGCTTGCAATCTTTATTTACTTTAGGAAAATAATCCTTTTCTAATAATTTATGAGACTAAACATCAGATTTGTTTTCACATTACAATCTTATGAACTAAATTGCTACAACTCATTTTTTTATATTTCATATTCTATTGCAACTTAGTGCATCAAAAATCAGGCTCTTCATTGTGGTTTGATTGTGAGGGTGTGTTTGGTTTGTTGGGGATTTTTTTCAAAACCATACACTTCTGTTGAGCCCCTCATTACACATTAACCTGAGCACTTTAACCTGGCTCATTATCTACCAAGCCATGTTGAGAACTAACTTGGCTTTTTCCCTCCCCATCTAAGCATCTCAAGCCCTGATTCTTCACCAGCTCATGCACATGTTTAAAGCTCATACATGTAAAGAGATTCACCGAAGTAAACCAGATGACAAGGATACCTGAGCTAACCATATGGATGTCATAAGTCTTTAACAAAGGCAGGAAACTAATGCATTTAAATCTGATATTTTCCAGTAGATCCAATGGACTGCCTAGTCAAAATCCAGGTTGCAGTCTGTATATTCCAGTGCACTACCTTCCTGATTTGACTGTACATCCATGTTCAAATTAATTATCAACAAAAATATGTGTTGGGCTTTAACTAAGCAAGGAGAGATTTGCAAAAGTAATCTAATTTACATCACTCAAGACATTTTACTTACTACCTGTGGCAAAGCAAATTAGCCTGTTCCTCGGCAGGAGCTTCCTCAATGAGAAGCAACAAATTCCTCACTGATGGAAGGCTTTAATGTGTCTCTCAAGAGCTTAGAGTTGCCTGCAGACTGTAATTTGGTTTACATGGCATTTTAGCTACTTTCCACTGAGGACTTTATTGTGTACTTGCTTAGCTTAAAAACCCTTGCAAAACAGACCTGAGGTAGGACCTGCCACATAAGTGTGAAACCACCAAGTGCACAAGAACTTAAGGTACTTTTCAGGTACCATTTGATAATCAGTCTTGAGGAAAAGAATAAAATCTACAACATTCACAGTTTCTTATACCCAAAATTCACCTTTCTTTTTGTTCTTTAGTTCTTACTTATTACACATAGCTGGTGTCAAAATACACCTAACCCTTAACACACAGGTTCATGGAGACTGTTTCTGGCAAAAGTTTTGGACAATTTCTACCATAATCACATAAATTCCAATAGACATCTGCCTGTTTTACAGACAAAGAAATCATTTTGGATAAAGTTTCAGGCTACAAGTCCTAGATACTTTTTAAGCAAGTCACTACTTGTTTTCCTGATGAACTAATAAATTCTGTTGTCTCTCCTAGAGTTTAGCCACCATGCCAACTCATCCCCAGTTGCTCTGAAAGAAACCATCAGAAACTACTCCAACCTGCCACACAACTATTTCTGCACTTGTGCTTTCTATGCCTTTCCTTGAAAAGATGATGCTCATTTAGGCAGATAGCCCTTCAGGCAATTCTACCAAAATGCTTCCTCTTCAATACTTTCTAAGTTTATAAATCGTTTCCATTTACCCAGATCTTAAAAAAACTCAAGGGAAATTTTCTACTATTTAAGGGATTAATTGAAATTTCGGAATTATTTATAATTTTTACAAATCATTAACCTCATAAAAGAGACAACTCATTAAAACAGTCTCTTTATTTCCATATGCAGTTCCATGGCTCTATTGATAACTTCAGAGAACTCTGAATTATTTTTTTGCCCTCAAGAAAAGCAATGAGAACTGCAGGGACAAGGTGACCTTTAACTCCATGCTGCACATTCACAGCTAGATGAACTGGATTTTTGTTGACTGTGAGCATTAATTGTGTAGTGATTTAATTTACTGAAAGACCACAGGGCATCCTCCTGCACACAGTGCAGTAGCAATTTCACTTGGCTGCTGCTTGCCGAGAAAACATATGGAAATCTGATTCTAAAAAAGCCTAAAAGATTAACATTTTATATCAATCATAAAATGTTAATTACAAATGCAAGTTAATATTGCATAACTATATTGGTAAAAGTACATTACTTAGACTGAGGAGGAAAAGCTGGACACAGGTTATGACTTGCTGAAGTTGGAATCTAGTCAGAATGTCAGGGAGCAAGTGATGCTTAGAATAAGTTGTCTGGGCCTTTGAATTCACACACTGAAATTCAGGATTCAGCATCACACTTGATCTTAAGAGCAGTATTTCCAGAAAAGTACAGCACACATTACTAGCCACTGTTATTCTGGGGGAATGGTACTACTGGATCACCATTCCTCTTTTTCTTAAAAGCTTCCTCGCTCTTTTTCTGACTTTTTGGGTGGTATTTCTCAGAATTGCACTACCAGCTGTTATTGCTTCAGGCTACACAGGGGATTTGCACATCCCCACTGACAAGTAGCTGGGAAGCTACTGTAGGAATGCTGTTCTGTTATGTATTTGTAGGTAAATTAATTCTTAGAAAAGATACCCTCCGTTATGACTCATTCCTCCCTTAATAGGTACACTATTATTACAAATTATAGCTCTCACAATGTGTAAGACCCAGCTAGTACACTGTAATTACAAATGAAAGCTAATGATTCTTCTAATCTTTGGCTTTTTTGTATGGTATCATGCTATTTAAGATCATAAGGAAAGTAATAACAGACCATGAATAAGAGGCAAAGCTACATCCATCATTTTAAGAGAGGCCTCCTCCCTTCTGTCTCACTGACAGCAAGAAGCAGACAAAAGGAAAGAAAAAACAAATTGTCATTTCACATCCTAAGACAGCCCAGAATTGCTAAGCCTGTTCCCTGCCAGAACAGAGGAAACACTGTCAGGTAACAAAAGCTTGAGGCTTTGTCCTGTATCCTCACTGCAGCAAACACAGGGCTGCAGGCAGCTGCACATCACACCAGAACACTGGGTCAAAGGCTGAGCAGCCCAGGATGCCACAGATACAGGGCAAATGAGTGTCACCACCCAAGAGAAGGGGACTCACCCTCAGCACCTGAATTTGGTCAGTGCTTATGATTATTAGAACTTTAAGTCACTCAAAGCCAACCCCAAATAACAGTTCCCAAAGCTCAATCCAAATAGGTGTGTGTGGTTCTAGTTGTGGGGGTTAGGGGAGAGTTTTAGGGGCTAACTTGATTTAGTTATTCAATCCACCATTGAGGACTGGCTCCATCTCTGTGCCTGCACCTGTTATCTTTATTCCAGGCTCTCAGGACAGATGCAACCAGTGCAGGTGTGTCCACTGTACTGAACTGCCTGCTCCTCAGGTACCCTTTTTGCATGAATAAAGGAAGTATTATAAAATACAGTGTTGTGAAAAGAAAATATGGCAGGAGCTACCTTTTCTCATGCTATAACCACTGACCATCACAACATAGGGAATGACTCACAGTCGTGTGAAATAGCATCACTAGGGACAAGTGAAATGGTAATTTCCTTTCATGAACTTTTGTGTCTCTTGGAATTTCAGGATCAATCACAGCTGGATACATCCAACAGGTTATTTCAATACATTTTTGATGCATGCTTTTCAAGTTTCCTGTGACTTTCATATTCAAAAGAGGCCACCACAGTTCTGCAGACAATGTGATATATCTTAAAAGACTTAAGCTTCATACCTCTAAAGGCTCACAAGCTGTAACTCCATAATTAAAAATTCTTTATTCAGTCTGTGCAGCATATTAGACATCCAAAAACCTCTCAGGATTTAGCTTTAATTTGGGGCCAACAAACATTTCCAAGAACTGACTGCCTCCTGAAACCACAGGCTCTCCTGCCTTCCTTCCACTTCTCAGACAGAGAATTCCCTCCTCATTTCTGTGGCAAGGAAGGGTAGTGGCACAGACCAAAGCACAGTTGAACTCCACTCCACCAGGCAGCCCTGACCTGCATGGACTGAAAATATTGCATCAAGCACAATTATGAGCTCAGCACAAACATTAAGAAAGGCAAACTCTTGTTCTTGGTTAGCCTATCATAATCCATTTCACTTATTGGGTTGAACCTCACCACACATTGCACCAAAATTGAGAGTCGCACAGGAAATACTCGCAAATTTACTGTTAAAATTCTTAAAATAGTGACAGCAGATAATGTACCCTGGCCTTGATCCCTTCGACCATTTAACTACTCACTTAATTGAAGCATTTGGGACCAAGGAGTTAAAAAGAGTATTAAAAAAATGGTCAGAGAAACCTATAGAAGATTTCAGACAATAAAATATCATAGTGAATAATGCATGAGAAGATTTGCTGCATGTAATGTTTATTTAGTATAATAGTACATCTGAGTTTGCAATCTCACTTCTCTCACAGACTAATTTAACTCCTGAGGTCTGACTAATCTCCACTAAATCTCTTGGCACAAGTTAAGGAAATCTCTACTAAGTAGAACATTTGCTAACACTGTCCCCAGTAAGCAACAGCCATTACTATTCAATCACATTAAGCTACAGCCACTCCCTGGCAGATGTCCTAGTAAAATAACCCTCCCAAATCATTACAATTCCCATTAAAGGAATAAATAATATATTCACTATTGAAATTAGATCAAAATACTGAAAGATTCATAAAAGTCCTCCCACCTCATTTGGGGAACAGGAGATAGACATTATCATAAGCACTTTACAGTATACTGCAAGACTTTTGCTAGCAGCACATCAGTGTCACAGCTGAATTATGATATTCCAGAAATGCCAGCCCTCATAACTGCAAAAGTGACCACAATTTCAATACACTGGAAGGACACATCAAGGGCTATTTAGCATCAGGATGAAAGGAATATGGTATTAGCCTTCCACTTCTCCCCTGCTCCTTCTCGCCATAGCCACTTGTTTGTATTTCAGGATCAGTTGAAGTGAGGGTGAGCAACTTGTCTTTAACAGACAGATCCATCAGATACAGCCCTGCTGCTGAACCTTCAGTGTCTGATTTCACACAGTGCAGAGCTCCCAGTTCCCCTGGGGAGCAAAAGGGGTGCAGGGAAAGCAGGAAGGCTGGAATGTCTCAGCAAGGTGGGCCCTGGGCAATGCCACAGGAAAGCAATGGGTTTGGACTGTGCTCCTCTAAATGAAATCACAAAGCTTGTTTTCCAAAACAAAGGTCATTGCATTAGGCACTTGAAAGAAATAATCAGGTTATAAAAATTTACAAGAGACCATGAATTTTTAGTCTGATCTTTCCATTAGTATTAATTGTAAGCAGTGTAATAGTCATAAAGCCGCTCCAGAGAGAAAATCTTCACTTTAATTAATTGTGCCATTTGACTAATAAAATAATTTATATTTCCATTAACAAAACTGAATGCAAACAGAATTGATTTTCAGCTTTCTTTGATGTAAACACAGCTTATTATCTTAATTAATCCTTCTCCAGGCTTTGTTTTCTGGAAGACATTTATCTCCAGTAAAGCCACACATAAGCAGTATTTTCATCTTTATAGCCTCAGATATGATGTAGGAGCTGATCCAAGAACACATTCATGTTGCTAATGCTAAAACCACCTTGGAAGCAGGTCCCTGTTAGAGAAGTGGCTGTATCAGCCCTGGGGCTCTCTCCCAGAGAGCATCAGTTTGTGGTAAATGGCCTCGATGTTCTGATCCGTGACTAACTTGAGGGAAGTGCTCGCTGCCAGCAGGGCAGCCCCGGGCACGCAGCCCCTCCGGCCAGTGTGGGATTTGTCATTCCCTTCCCATCTGGAAAACACCATTATTTTCACAGCCCTTTCAGAGTTTTACTGTGAAAAGGTACCAAAGTGAAATCCTGTTTCTTCACCTTTGTGAAGCCCAGGCACTGGGGGCTGCTGGGATGGGAGCCCAGGGCTCAGCCAGGCTGGGAAAGGGCAGTTCAGAAAGGGCAAAACCTGCACAGAGTAACGAAAAAGTGGGAGAAGTGGCCCTGTGAGCAGCCAGGTCTGAGCAGGGGGAGGAGGAGATGCAGGTGTGGAGTAGAGTCCCTGAGCAGTGACAGAGAGACTGTGGGGAAGAGACACCCACACTGTTTCTGGGGAGGACCCCATGCCAGGACAGGTGGGTATTCCCTGCAGGAGCCCCTGCCCATGGGGAGCCCACACTGCAGCACGTTTACCCACCATCAAGTATTTTGTCATCTTGCCTCTCATTCTTCTGTTTTCTTTCCCTCCCCTCTAACTGTGCTGGCACAGAACATGGCCAAAGGGCCACCTGCATCAACATCCTCTTTCAAATGTTGTTTCAAACTCCTCAGAAGAGTGTGACCATCCCAACATTTACAATTAGGCTGAAATACCTGCCTTTGGTGGCAGTTTATTTCAGACTGAAGAAATAAGTGCTTTTTTAATTCTTCTATTTGACTAGCCAAAAATATATATATTTTAACTATACCAACAGGCAATACCATTCAAAATCCAATCTGATTGTGGTCTCAGGCCTTTTGCCCTCAATTTGGTAAGCGCATGTGAACAGAGAAGTACTTAAACACACATTTAAGTGCAGAAGATAACATTAAAAATCAGCAGGACTGAAGCCTACATATAAGTGCTTTCCTAAATCAACTTTTGAATCGAATACCACACTGTTTAATTAAAGAACTTCATTTGCATTCCCACCTTTCACTGCAATTACAGAACATTGCTCAATTATATTTTCTAATCATGACAAGAGATGCAAAATCTCGCTCACTACTTCTATTCCTCAGTGTGGAAAATATATTTACAGTTTGCATAAATCTCCACTGAAAAATAACAGAGACACTGGAGATGCCTGTGATTTCTGTGGTTTTGTGTTTTCTGAACATACACTACTCAAATTAGAATTTTTCCAAATTCCTTTCAGACTCATCACAAAAGCAGGACAGCACAGTGGGAAGTACAGTGAGAGTTCAGATAAGGAGCATATAATTCATATTAAAGAAGGTAACTTTGGGATTCCTGAACTCACCAGGTCTGCATCTGAAGTACCACAGTGCTTCTGTGATAAACAGATTCAATATATTCTTTACCTTAAACTGTGTTTAAAGATACTGCAAACTACTCACTAATTTAGAACAAATTTTGTTTCCAGTGCCTTGCCTTGAAATCAGCCATTGCTTGCTCAGCAGCATAATGATGTTCTCTTTTTAGAAACTGCACAGAGCAGCAATTCCATCATTAAACAGAATCATAAATAAATTGCCTCAATTTTTTTTCCACACAACTTTGCTTTGATTGTTATTCTATAGGTTCTATCATAATTTCAATATGTAGCTTTAACAAATACGTTTTCTTGTGTTAATCTTCTGTCTCTTCCAGGGTTTTCAAGCCACTCTGATAAAGCTGCTGAGCAGCCAAGAATCCTTGTGCAGGTGGTTCTCTCCACCAAGGATGACCTCATGCTGCTTCAGGCCAGAAGGGCCTTTACACAGCTCACTTTTATTTTGTGTATATTCCTCCTCTTTATCCCTAGGGGTGACCTGAAGGGCTTCACACAATCAAATATATGGAAATCACGATCCATTTCATCCCTTCTCAAAATTCTTTCAACTGATGCAGAAGAAAACAAGGGCACGAATACACAAGGGTTTGCACTTCTAGTAAAAGCACTCCTAAACCATTGCCTGCTCTTGGCTGAGCAGCAGTAGCTGGGTGGGTTCCTTTCTCTTTCACTGCAGTACAAAGCACATTTGTTTGAATATATCTATTATGGAGGCTGCCTGCTCTCCACTGGCTTGTCTCTGGAGCACCACCTTTTATTCTCATTAGTGAAAGGATACCACTGGGAATTAAGTCATCTCAGAGATTAATCTTGAAAACAATTTGGGGGCATTCAGCTTAATACACAAAACAAAAGCAGGAGACTGTCTTGGAAGGAGCAACAAATTATTGTGCTTTTTATCAAACATGACAAATAAACATCTCTGAATCCTTTAGTTCATTACAATTTCAGATGCAAATAGAGATAAAAATTTTAAAAGTATAACCCTTAGGCTTTTGTTCCATCTCATAACCAGGGGAGAGAATTAAGACCAATTAAGATTGTTGTCAATAAGTAGATTTAAACCAATAATGAAAGGAAATTCATTGTGAAAATGTTGATTGAGAGCATAATTTCTCAAACACTACTAGCAATCAGAATTTAAATACCTTTCCACTCATAGTTCTCAAAACACCTCACCAAGTATTATTTTGACCTTTGTGTTACAGATGAGGCAATTAAGGCATAGATTAAAAACCTCTGAACTTTCTCAAAAGTTCTGCTTTGAAATTTTTACCAGGAAAAAATTGCTTTTTTTCATGTGAAAAGCTGAAATCAAACCTCTTTGCAGCCAAAATGCCCCCCAAAAAGAAGAATGCAACAGAATGAAAATGAAAATTAGAAAATACTATAACTATCCTAAGACTTAAACTACCTCCAGCTCAGCATCTTACTAGAAACCTTGGTAAACACATAGACCTAAATTGACTCTCACTGCTTACATTTATTTAGATATCTGTGTATGCAGCTTTCAGAGCATTTTATGGATAATTGATGACAATTCTGAAGTTATTTACAGCATTATTCCAATCTGCAGAGGCACAGACACACAGCAGTACTGTATCTGTAGAAGCAATACAACACTATCCATGCAGAGCTGAGCCAGGGAGCACTGAGGTTTCCTTGCATTTAAGGCATTTTCAGAAATTTAGACCTTTAATACTTTCAGTTTTGCTTTCCCAGATAAATTCCTTTGTAGAATTCTTAAGGTAAACTTATCTGAGCTCACATAATCCTTTTAAGTCTACAATACAGTGTTGGCAAGGAACATTGCTTTTCCTCAACAGCTTCACAGACAGCAGTGACAGCAAAGATGTCACACATGCTTTGCATAACATAGTTATTTTTCCTCTTCATATATGAATTTAGTACAGACCCAAGACATCAGCTTTATTTCAATTCACTTACTCTCTCAAACAGAATTGATAGCCAAGCTGTTTCTCCACGACAAAAAAATAAGAGCTTTATATTTCATCCAGACAATTTTCTATCTCCTACAATAATTAGCTCATCTGTCTCAACTATGGAAGTTAACTCTTCCAACTCGCTGTCTTGATTTCACACTCACCCTTGTGAGCACAGTTGTAGAAAGTCATGGCTTGGCTGTAACTACATCAGTGAATTCTTGTAAAGAGAGGGCAAAGGGGAGAAGGGTTACCATACTAATGACACCTCCAAAAAACCCCTGCACCTGTACCCACCCCTGCCTCCCTCTCTGATCTTTTCTGACTTGCACCAAGTGCTGTCTGCCAACCCCTCAAACCATTCCAAATGAAACAACTTTCAGAAAGCAGGGTTCATCACTTGCATTGGAGTGGTGCTTGGAGACCTCCTTGGGTATCAAAGACTGTAAAATTCATGCTGTATGTACAAGAAATAAATCTTAAACATTACCAGATGGAAGAGGGTGAAAAACAGACGTGCCTTTTATAGCTGGAAAACAGTCACTGCAGGATTAGATTGTTTGCCCAAGGTCAGTACTTCAGCCTTGTAAACTGAAAGGTTGACTATTTGGGTTCCTAGGCCAGCCATTAAATACCTTAAGAAGCCATTCTTTCACTATTTTTGGAGAACTATTCTTAATATGTATTTGACTTGGCACATGTGAAGTAGAGGAGTAACATTACATATGTGAAGTGACTAAATACAGCTCCATTCCAAGATGCCAGAGATGATGGCTTAGATCTCCTGCAAATTTAATAATGATGTGTCAGAGTCAGTCAGAACATAACTCTTTGAAGTTTAATGTTATAACGACAGACAACCTCTGCTCTTCTCCCCAAGCAATTATCCAGTCGTCTTAGGATATCAGGGACCACTTAGTAGGAAGACAGCTATTAAAATTACAACAGAGCTGTGTTTATGTGATCAGAGACGTTACACTGGCAATAGCTTTGCCAGTAAATATATGGAAGGGTTCACTTCTCCTTGTAGGAAGATGGATGAGCAGTAGCATCTCACCACAACTCTTCAATTTAAAGTGATTTAGACAACATGAAGCTGCATCTTCTTAAATGTAGAGCTAAAGTGGAAATTCACTTTATCATATTACTTAAATGTGCTCAGGTAATCATTACCATTGCACCTGAGCATCTCACACACACCAACAAGTGTATCTGGAACATCTAAAGGGACAAAATATGCATCGTACACCTCATATTGCAGAATGGGTTAAAGACAACCCAAATATTCTGTCACTGTGAGACTGAGCTAGATTTCATTTATTTAACCTTCATTTTTTACCCTAATCCTGCCACCTATGAGAAAATTAGTATATCATAAGAGCAAATCATTCAGTCCCCACCACCATAATTTTTCATGGGATAGGTCACACTATAACAAGATGTCAAATACTAAATAGTTATCAGATACAGCAATACAGATCCAGCTTGAACTCCTGAACTTCACCTTCCTGTCAGTAAAGTGAGCTCTCATTTAAGAGTCTTTAGCTCATGCATTTCTACAAGATTTGTGGAGAGCACAGTATTCCTTAAATTGAACTGAAAATTGAACTAACATCTCATTACAAAGTACTATATCAAAACCATAAAATAGTTCTTACAAATCATTGAGTTATTTATGATCTTCTAAAGAGCAAACTCCACTGGCAAAACATTCCTTTTAGCAAACCAAAGTACCTGTGACAGATAAAATCACAGAGAACAGAAAACACAATCCTAAGAATAGACAAGACTACAGCTACAGACAACTTTCTGCCCTGCTCTTCAGTCAGATTCCAAGTTCCAGATGATCAGAGAAAACAAACCGGGAATATAAACCCAATTTTTTTGAACTAGATATGAAAAGCATGCTTGGGTTTTCATTGAATATCTAAGGATGATTCCCTTTACCCAGCTTATTGCAGCACCCATCAAAAATTTCTATGAATACAAATCTTAAAAACACTATCTAGTAAAGTGCTGGTAGACACTTTATTTCACAAGAACGTGCATCCCTGACTGGTGATACGTAAGCAGAGAAGCTGTTGTTATTTAATTTAGTTATCTCCTATGTTCAATACCAAACAGAGAATAAATGCTTAAATTTTAGTTAACTTATTAGCAGTCTCTTCCTTTTTGCTGTGAGATTAACCATCTTTTTCCTTGTGCCTGCTGAAGTCAACAGAAACTTGGTTTGAGTAAGAGAAGCAGCATTAAACAAATGCTGAAAGAAACAATCAGAATAATGGACACAGGCTTTCTTATTAATAGATAACACCACCAGATAGATCATGAGATACAACTTACAGCCAGAGTCTATAATTACAGAAATAATGCTGGCACACTCAAACTGTATTATGTGCCAGAAACATTACTGACCAAAGACTCAAAATGCAAAAAGAAAAATATTCCTGGACACTGTCTCTCTATCATATTACTGTACCTACTGGGATTCTGGGGAGATTAGAGTTTCCAGAGCTGTCTTCGGGGGTGGCTAAATGCAATAAATATCCTTCCGAGTACAACTTGGTATTTCTGTCACAGGATTTACTGCAGCTGGCTTTGCAGCCAAGGTATATTTGTCAGACATTTATTTGTTCTCTGCCCATCAACATTAAAAAATTGTGAGTGGTTAAATAGAACAAAGGAAAACAGCCAGAAAATTCGTATGATTTAATTAAAGAAATCAAAAGAATTACAGCCAACAAAGGAAGCTTAAATGAAAAATTTACTACCTCTGGAAGTAGCTCCCTGCAAAAGGTAATAAAATACCTGGCACTTGGGGTTCGTTGTGAAATGAATCATCTATTTTCTGCTCCATGCTCTTCATACACAACTCTTCCATGAGCCTCTGAATACAATCACTACCTCCAGCAGCTGCAGCTGGATTCTGGTTTAGGCTGAATAATATTTCTGATATTTATCTCATCTTTCTATCAATACGTGAGACCTGTCTAGACTGTCTGTCAGACCACAATTCTGGCTTCAATTTCCTCTTGATTTTCTAAGTCACTGATGACAGAAACGCTGGGTTTCCACATTCTCTGACATGGAGGTAGACTGGGCTACTTTTGTTAATTCTCCCCCAGGAAGCATTTATCATTTCATGATACTCCATCAGAGTGGTGGTAGTCATATTTCAATATATTAGATGTCTAGTTTAACTAGTAGCTGTACAACTTCAATCAAATAAATACCTATCAATGCCTGGTTGTATTCCTGTGAAAAATGGAGAAGTTTTTTGTTTTCTCAAGTTTCATCCAATATGGAACAAAACTTCCTGAAAGCTTCTACTATCCCTCCTTCAGAACTAGCATTGTGGTCTCTTCTAAACTGTCAAACCACGACCATCACCCCCTGCCACACACACACACACAATAACATTTTTTAATCAGTCAGACTAACTCATCTGCTGTACGATTTACCTTCACTGTGTGTGCCCTGACTCTGCACCTGTAAGCACTCATCTTCCTGAACAAGCTAAACCAGGGGGAAAAATAATAAAAAAAAAAGTCACTTTTTCTACATATTTGTTTGGAGGGAAATCTTAGTGATTTTAATCAATTTAGATAATAGACAAAATCCTGGGCTCATCATTAAGCACAGGAATTCCACTGATTCAGGAATGCTGCAATTTCAGCTGCCACAGTGCTGGCAACTCCGTGTCATGGTGTGAACATAGTGATTCTAAGAGTCACAGCTCTTTCCTTTGCCATTAACACTGTCTGGATCTCACTGCCAAAAAATATTCTTCTGCAGCTCAGTTCAGCCTCTCTCTATATGTGAATCACTTCTGTATTTATCTAATACTTATACAGCACATTGGTTTAGATATCATTCCTGGAAAGAAAATATCTCCAAAGCTGATAGAAGTGCTTAACCTTGGTTTCCCATGGATTGTTTTTTTGTGGAATAAGCATGAATTTTTTCATTGACATCAAATGGGAATCTGATCAGAGGCATATTTCTATTCATTAATGCATGTCCAATGAGATCTACATTCCTCTAAGTCAGGGAAGCTATTGGAGAAAACCAAAGAGTTAATATGTTATAAGAAAGGTCTCAAGAAAAGCCAGAAGTGAAAGAACCAAAAGCTGGTGACAAGCAACCAAAATAACCAACAGAAATAATTGAGAAAGTCAGATTCTGTTTCAGTTATTGCTGCCAAATATCATTTGCACATAAAATTGAAATGCCTGCAAAAATCCATATTTCCTTGCCAAGATCTTAAATCTTTGGTGAAAATTAACCTTAGATTGCATTTCTTATACTGAGAAATTGATTTTTAACCTAGTTAACCTTGTTTCTTCTAAAAATATTCTCTACATTATAAAAGGATCTTTCTATTTTCTTTCCCTCTGAGCTTTAATGCATTTGTTTCTTATTTCTGCTATTCCACATTAAAAGGTTTTTTCTCATTATTGCCCTGCAGAAGTACACAGGGAACATATCACATCAGCTTCCAGTAAGCAATAATAATCAGAAAAGCCATGGGGATATTTGGGCTAGTATGCAGATGGGAGGGCCCAAAACCACCTGAAAAAAATTTTCTCTATCAATTAGAAGTTCATTTAAAAGTGAGAATGCCTCCTGTGTGGCACTGATGAATTGGTTTTTGATAATACCATACTTCTAAATTAAATGTATGCTTTAGAAAATTTAAGTCTTTACATGGGTGGAATAGTCCACACCACTTGCCTTCGACAAACACAGAACTGATTACAGTGAAAGTATGCAAGCTCTTCAAAAACTCTCTAATTGAGATCAAATAAAGGAAAGAGATGATATTTACTATAGTGAAAACCCAGTTCTGACAGTAATAAACATGCAAAAAACTTCAATTTCACTCTCACTTTCATTCTCCTTTGTGCCTGGTAAGTTTTGTTTATGCTTCGGAGTTTTCCTTTTCTTTCAAAATATAAACAGCACTGTGGTTTCTGATCTGAAATTTCTTTATATGATTTCTGTCACCAAAACCTGTGAAAATTGCAAAGAAGAGATTGCCAGGAGCAAGGGGTACTTGATAGCCAAGCTTAGAGCCCACCTTTTTACAGCAGCAACATGTGGCTTTCTGACCACTCCTGCTGATGCTGAGTCATCCCAGTGGCTTCTGCTGTTCGTAGGTGAAGATCTTTTAACACATCAATTAAGTGCAAACAAACAGGAGAAATCTAATTGGATTTGATTTATCATGTAGCATTAGTTATGTCCTCTTTATCTAGCAGATTAAAAAGGGGATAGGGCTACAAATCCTAACAGATCCACATGGATAATTTATTCCTAATGACTGCTCTTCTCTGCTTGTTAATGCAGAACTGGTGGTTACCACTGGAGTTAACCTTAATTAGCTCCAGGTGAAATGTAAATCTCAAAATCAAATGGTTGCTGCAGGAATACAGTTTCTTTCCTTCCATTTCTGCCTTGGATCTTGAAAATTGAAAGTTAAAAAAAACAAACTCCTTTCCTGCTATTTCATTTTGCAAAACTGTTCAGAATAGTTGCTCTCAAAACTTCAGGTGCGCACAGATATTTTGGAATACTGACATAGTAAATGAATGCTATGGAGGCTGCTTTGCTTCCTCCCTTTGAGAATGTTGACTTTAATCTTCACAAACAAATCCATCATTTCTAACCTCAGACACACTGAGGTCATCTTATGCTGAGTTTGAGTGATGTCAGGTCTCTTACTTTGTAGACATCCATGAATCAGTGAGCGAAACAAACTGCAATAGGTCAGACTAGATAGTTGTAAATGTTCTTCCTGGCTTGTTACTTCTTATCTCTAAGACATGACTTTCTGGGAAAAGAACGCCAAACAAATAAAAGCGGGAATATCAGGCATATTTTGGATGGGTATCTGAAGCAAAGCTTCAATACCTGGATGAAGACCTTTAAACAACAGCTGTGTTTTCTGAAGGGCAGCAAAACTAACAGCTACAAGTAATCTATTAAACCACTCCATTTCAATATGCACTTCAGTTAAAAAAAATGGGAAAGCAAATTCTTCATCATCTTACAGATATTACTACATTTGAAGTCTAAAAATATCTTGGTTGGCTGATGATAAACTCAAAAGGAGAAGTAGCATGTCAAGCTGCATCACACCCAGCTCATTTCATCTGCTTTTCCTCAAACTGTGTGCCAGCCCTCGCACACGACAGCCCACAATGCCTGGGGAGGTGTGAACATCCAGTCTGTGACCAAAGGAACACAAGTCGTCCAGAGAAGAGTTTATTCCTCATACTTGACTATTTCAAATTTAAAATTACATCCTGTATAAGGGCGTGGAAAAGTTTGATTCCAGCATTTGATTCACTGACCACATGGTTCCAGACATTCTTATGCATTCCATGGTTGTTCTGGAATCCTGGTACTTTACAACTTTTTTCTACCAAAGTTTCCCAATTAAAACAGAAAAAATATAGCTCACTATACAGCACTTTCTAAATGAATGTACAATTTAAGTGTTATTGTTTCTTACAAAATGGGTCTCTCTGGAATATACAACAGTGGTGGTTTTTCAGGGGAGTAAGAAGAATATGCGTAACATGGCAGTTGTAGCTAACAAACAACACAACTCTCTGTTCTACACATACAAACCGAGAAGGTTGCAGCAGAATTATGGGCAGTATTTCTAAAAGAATACTCACAGTTAGAACCCTCATTTGACATTAAAATATTTCTGCTAGTAAATATCTGTGGAACTATTTATCACAACTTGCATGGTTTGCATAGTAATGTTGCAATCACCAGAAAGGCAAGGTACATCTCAGCAAGCAGAGAACGTGGGACTCTGCACAGAACTTTAATGCCAAGGGAAAAACACTTCTTTCATGGGGAGTGGTCTCCCACCAGGAGCACCAAGCCAGCAGCTCTCATTGCCTTCTGGCAGAGCCCAGAAAGAAGTGCTGCTCCTGGTGAGCAAGGAGTTTTCAGTACAGCACCTGGCAGTGCAGAGCATTTCTCTGTTCAGCAGGAGTATTGACAGCCTGGGTGTTATGTGTGAATGCACACACACCCCCATAGACTTCTCAAGAGGAAAGGGCATCCCAGAAAGCAGAGCCCCTTCCTGGCTGTAATTAAACTGACCTAACTGCACCAACCTCTTACAAAAGTCAAGCCAACAAGACACAGTTAGCAACCTCTCCTTTGTTTAGATTCTTTGCAAAGGCATTTCCCTGTGACACTGTGCAGCAAACAGAGCCATGATATTCATATTCTTAATGGGGCCATTAGAGATTCCAAATGCCTCGACTAAATAACTAATTGCCAAAGCCCTCATCTTTTCCTACAGTTTTTACAGCCTTGCCAACTGAGTTACCTGCGCTCTGTGGGGCTCATGTGGTGAATGAATCAGACTCTGGGTATTGTACAGACAAAAATGCTAATTCAGATCTCAAGGACTAGAAACGTTACAAATTTTTTAATAGAAAGAAACCAAGGAAAGAGGAAAGAGTGAGGAAGTAACATGGTCTAGAGATAAACTAGCATGATTCAGGAAACAGGGATTCTCAAATCAATTACTACAAAACAAATAAGATGCTCTTGCATTACATCATCAAATTAATAATATCCTCATAATAACTTCAAATGTTGAAAATTATGACAAAGTTACATTCAATTTTAGCTTATAGCTGCCTACCTCATTATTACACCCCCATCCAAAAAAAGCACAGAACTTCCTTAGAAGTTTTTGTTGAAAGTTAATACAGAAGTAAAGTAACCACCAGCCAATGTAAAACTGTAATATACAGAGAAAATGAAGTGTAAATATTTCTTTTTTTAGTAGCCAAAACCAGCAAGAAAGAAGTATGAAAATCTCAACATAATTGTTGCATTATACAACTGGAGTTCCAGTGATGTTCCTGCAATGCTCTGTGCTAAGCTCACACCTTACCTGCTGCATCCCAGAGGACAAGCTGAGCTCAGCTCAGGTGTAACGTGGCCACAGAAAGTGAATGCAGTGAGGACCCTTTATAAAGCCTCCACAGATGCTCTCACTCACTTCATCATGGGCAGAGTCCTACTGCACCATAATCACAAATTAAGTGATTGATATAGAACAAAGACATCTGTTGTTTTGTAGCTTATAAGAACCTCCCATTTCCTCTCCCAGGGAACATTTATCTAATTCTTCTATATGCATGAACTATGGGAATCAGCAGGAGTTTTTCCAATGACACCAATGGGGTTTGAATTAATTCTCGTTATTTACAATGAAATTTAGCCTGTCAAATCCCTGCAGTTGTATTTCACATATTATGTAAACTCAATGTGTTATGTGATTAGAAGATTAAGTTCTTATTAGGATATGGAAACACTGAAGGTGTAAATACTGGGACTAATTTAGCAAAGCACTTCAGTGCATGCTTAATGGTAAGCATATGAGTAACCCCATTAGAGCTGGATTTCAAATTAAGTACATTTTAAAGTATTTTGCTGGAAGCAATACTCCAATCAGTGTCCTAGAACCAGCTGAGACAAATGAATTATTTCTTCATCATAAAAGGGTCAGTGAGACAAAGGGAAAAATTATATAATTGGATTTAGAGTAGAAAATAGATATGCTTTCAGGGTAGAAAGCATTATTTGCTTTCACTGTTACATTGCATTTGAGCGACAGTTGTCACTCCAATATTTTTATATCTTGCAGCTTTTATTCTTTTTTTTATTCCTCCTCTCTTTTTTTTTTTTAATAATCACATCCCCTTGATACTTACCTGTTCTTTATATATTCACCCCATATTCTTTGCCTGCTATTCCACCCTTCTTTTCCAGAGAACAAGACAGAAAAAAAAGGCAATGTAAAATTTACACTGTGCCAGGTCTTAAGATCCTAAGGTTTGGTATATGACTTTTGTTTGTTGAGTGTCTGGGGCTCATTATATTTGCCTCCCTTTATGGATTCTGGATACCTGACAGTTACAGACTGTAGAAAATGGCCCATGTAGCAGCTTCTCAAGTGCACATCTCTACCCTGGATTGCTGGGGTTGCCATGAGAGTTTTCTCATTTGCACTTTCTTCATGTTCTGTGGTTGTTTCCTTAACACAGGTTTCACCTCAGCATTAAAAGCTAATCTTTTTTTCTGATAGGTCCCATTTCCCTAGAATCTGACCATTTCTTTTAGGATCTAAACAATAACCTTTACTGAGATAACATCAGCTGCCTTCTGTGTTTGGAGAACTGAAGATGGGTATTAGTGACCTGTTCTGCTCAGGTACTACGGGCCAAAGCAAGAATCCTGCAGTGATGTTCATGTTCAACACAGGGATGGCAGATTGTGGTGTATGGAGGTTGGAAATTCCCACTGGGAAAGGGAGGAGTGTTTGTTCCAGCCACTTGCAGGTACCTCAGCTGAGCACTTACAATACATTCCCCAGGCAGTTATTTACTGAACAAAAGTGGTGTCTCCTGCATTTGCAATGGCCTTCAAATACAATGTTAAATTCCCTGCACTCTTTGGTGCTCCAGATCTCAATTAAATGCTGGCTGGAAAAAGGAAAGCTGCATGTGAGAGGGATTGTACTTGGCAGTTCTTAAGCTATTTGTCAGGAATTGAGTGAGAGGGATAAAACCCAAGAAAATAGGCATGTGCTGTGTATTTGTGGCAAGTACAGAATTGAAATGCCATCGTGCGGACAGTCAGTGTGAGTAAATTTATTTGGGAGCCTCTCTTAATGCAAGCAGGATCTTTCCACAAGCTGGAATGCAGCCTGCACCAAGACTCTGACACTGCTCAGGTTCTTATGGGGAGCAAACACCACCTCAGCATCTCAGTCATAACATGATCTCCTGTGCACCCCTTGTCATCCTTTATTTTGCTTTTTGTTTATACATTTAGAACTCAAGGTTGAAGAACAAGCTTTTAAAACTCTGAAAGCTTGAAAGGTTATTGAAACAAGGCACTGCAAATTATGTTCCCACTTTTTGCAGAAACAGCCTTGCAGGATCCATTTCCAAGGCTGTGCCCGTCATAACCAGAAAATTCCTGATACCTCCTTTGTTTTTCATGTTTTCCTTTTACTGGAAAAAGTCAGTTGAAAGTGGTGGAGTTGAGTTCAGATGAAAGAACTTGACCTACAAGCATTAAGGCTTCTGTCCTCTTCATGAATGCAGATGATACATGAAAGGATTGTTAGATTCTCATAGGTAATTTAATTCCTTCAGCCTGTAAATAAGGAAAGCTTATCAAAGTTAGCACACTCTATTCATAAATATTAATTAATGAAAGCCTTGTTTTCTGGTTTAGAATAATGTGGAGTTTTTTAAATCCAGAAATTTCCCTTGAAATCTATCCTTGATCAGGCCCACCCTTGCTCTGGTGCAGGATTATCTACCATATTGGTTCAAACACAAAGCTCCTTACACAGACTGCATGAGTCCCAGTTTAAACTCAGAAGTGAGGTATAAGCCTCAAAAATTCATTTTATAGGAATTAGACATGTTTACCTAAAGTCAGTCATGTTTATGAAATGAGTCTCACATACACTCATTTTCATTCATTCTTAGTAATCAGGTAATACATGAGAAATTGCTTAAAGGCAAGTAGCAGGATCCATGATGTACTGAATAAAATCTAGTGTAAACTACTGGAGTAAAACCAGAAAGGATTCTGGAAATATAACATGACTAAAAGAATGTTGTTTACTTCATTATGGACTGTAAGAAAAATCCTTTGTAGTGCTGGATCTCATGAGGAGGAAGAAATGCACTTTTCCTCCTTTCTTTAGCAATGATTTAATTTGGTTTTGTCCCATAAATTTAGTCGCAGCAACTTTATTAAATCTTTCTATAATAGGCAGGGAAAAAAATCATGATAATTCAATCCCAATATAAATTATAACATTTACTTAATTAAGGACTATTCAAGAAGGATTGCAAAGATAAGCCAAAACAATAACAACAGCAGCAGCAGCCTTAGACTTGACTTTATTTTTGTTTCATTTTAACTTGGTGACCTATGTTGATGGCTAACTTGTAGAATCTGGGATTCAGCTGGCTGAACTTAAGAAGGGCTAATGATTTCTTCATGTATTCCAGAGACTTATTTGCACGGATTTCTTGCTTTGTGTTTTTCTGCCCTTTCAAATATTACCTAGAAATAATAAACACAGGCTGACTGTGTGAAACAGATGGCAAAAGTCAGATTTATTATTCTCTCAGAAAGACCCAGGTGTGACATCAAATGAAACACTCCACCAAGAGATGGTATTGTCCTGAAAGAATTCATAAATACTTTATTAAAAACACCAAGGCATTATTGGCATAGCAATACTACAGGACATATACAATTTAAAAAATTTGGTCCTCATACAAACCAGAGAACCCACATCAATCTCAAAGGGGTATGATAGAAAATTCATGCTTTATCTTTCTGGAGGAAACCAGACTTGCACTGAGCAGCCCTGCCTATGTGCAAGTATCCTGTGGCAATGCATTCAAAGCTACTTCACCAGGAGTGTTACTCAATGTTTCAAAATTTAGAAAGTAACACTTGATTTTTAAATTTTTCCATTCTTTTCTTTTTTACTTCCTTTCTTCCTGTGGAGAGGAGGGAGGCAAAGAACCTGCCATGGGGTCAGTATATTATCACACATTAGGGCAGTGATCAGAGTAGAGGGCACATTGTAGCTGTGCTGAATTTTAGCCATTACAAGTTGTTTTCTCTTAGTTTTAATGAACAGCTTAATCTCTTCACATCATTCTACTGGTGTAAAGGCCTGAACATAAGCAAACAAAAGATAAAGCCACAAAGTGCAATCAAAACTCAGCAGTTTAAAGCAGCCAGGCTGCCTTGTTTTCCAGTGCAATTGATTTCATTGCCTTGTGTACTAACACTAAACCACTGCATCATTCAGCTGGAAGCATGAATTTGGGATCTGCTCAGCTCTCTGAATTGTCCCTAGTGCTCTGCAATTACAGAAACACCTGGTTTGAATAATTTCTCTGCACTATACTGTAAAAATTCTGTGCTCAACAGACCAAAATACCCCCTCAGTCTGAGATATAAATAATGTATGTATAAGACACTCAGATTTGTACAGGGCTGTGGACTTGTCCCCTGTGCCCCCAGTTACCATATCCTTTGAGGAACAATTTAAAAGGGCAAATGAGATTTCTCAAACCTTTTTCTGACATTATATGAAATAAGCATTTTTTGAAAGGAGATTAATTTGGAGGTTTGTCAAACCCTGTCTGTTCTGGAGTTCAGCCTGGAATTGTCTTCTGGGAACATGGCAGTTCTCATTCCTGATATAAAGCAACTGAGATGCATCTCAGCCTATCACCTACCATCACTGGATAGCACCAGCACCAGTTTTGCAGGTATTTCTGAAAAATAAAATGTTTTTTTTATTTCTGCATTATGTTCTTCTTTGTGTGATGTTCAATTTTCTGATCACATTTTATTTGATGCTCATTTTGTGTCTCTCCTACGTGCGATTTCTATTTGCAGAACATTGCCATCAAACTCCATTCATATGTTAATGCTGAAACACTCACACAGCTGCAGAGTACAACAAAGATTTTTAAATGTACCTGCAGTAAACCCAACACTAAGAGTTTACCAAACACTTACAGATTGAATATTCAGAAAATCAGCCTGCAGACTTACTAGTTTTGAAATCTTGCACGGGGCTGAGAGCAGCACAGAAAGTGAGCCTTGTCATGTCACTACAGTGACCTGAACACAAGGTTATTTCCCTCTGTGCAGGACAGAGTGGCTGCTGCTGTCAGCATGTAATACAAATGTGCTGATCTGCATACGCAGCTATTTCACCTGTAGCTTCTCCCATGCTTAGGTCTATAAACCTCAGGGTGCTCATAGCAACAAAAAATTACTTTCCAGTCACCATGAAGTTCTTCAGCCCCTTAGTAAGTATTTTCACGTTTCTAAGGTGACAAAAATATATATCATACACACACCATAACCTAGAAATTGGATCACGGGGTACTGGACCAAGACTAGAAGCTATTAAAGGCAGAAATGGAAAAGTTTAGTCATGCCACTTTACCTCCCCTCTCACCTTATCTTTAAGAATCTGCTCCATGGTCAAGAAAACTTCCTCTTGGCCCCTCTTGACTCTTGGCATGTGGACAAAGACACTGTGAAGTAGAGCCCAAAAGAGACAGCAGTGCAAATATTGCTTGGCTGAGCTTACTAATTTACTTCTTTAGGAGCACCCACTAATCTGCAAACACTGGCACATCCTGGGTCCTGTTGAAGGAGGGCAATAATAAAAGGTAACAAATCCCACCTTGTGTGTTTGACAGGTAGGTTTTGCAGACCAAAAATTTCATAGTCATGGTAAGTCCCCTTTGAATTACATGGCAGCAGAAATTTCCATCCATAGTGATTCTAGTGCTACACATAAACAAATAATTTCTTTTTTAGAAGTTTTCATTACAAGGAGAAGTTGCCACCTCCTGATGCATACTCAGAACAGGGTTCCTTGCTGCACTGTATAAACTAAAAATCTACAGCCAATATTTTTATGAAACATTCACTTTGCAAGCTTATTGAATTGCTGCTAGAGGCCAAAGAATTGGTATATTTTTTGTTTCCTGTTTGGAAGAGTGCTAAATCTCCTCTGGCTCAGATGTTCTACATACATATTATTTCTTATCCTGGCAAAAGGTTGTTTTGTATTTTCCAAGAACAATTGAAATGCAGCAAAAATATTCTTTTCTAAAAGAACACAAATCACAAATATGACTTGAGAAAATTTATTTCTAAAGTGCACATAAAAGTAACAAAGTCTTCCTAGAACAAAATCCCACCTTAAGAACAAGCATCACAAACTGCTTCAAAGAAAGATGCAAGAAACAAACAAAAAAAAACCAGCTATGGAAAATGTTTTTAAGATTCTTTTTTATATTCCTCTTTTGGTTGTTATTTAGCTCATGGCATGAGTCTTTGATCAGCACTAAATTTCTTTTTAAAACAAATAAATCTCTCCCAAAGGAGTGAGACATTTAAACTAATGTGAACTACCTTCTGTTAGCCATGTCACTTGGGAGCAAGCTGGGCATGTTTATTATATGGATGCAAAAAGAATTCCCATTTTTTACCTAATGGATTTACCTCGTATGTGCATGCAGTGTAAAAGGAGAAATACAGTTTCTTTTTTTATTGTTTTTCATTGCATCCTTCACTATTGCTATTAATCTTTGTAATTAACTGTTACAGACGGATTTGTTCTGATGATCTAAAGTTAAAAAAAAAAATAATTCAGTGTTCTCCAGATTTTTCTCATATTTAATTCTCTTTTACTACATTGAAAAATTTTTACTTCTGTTAGAATTCCTTAAAGAGCCCCTTTCTCCTCTGAGCCAGTGAGAGAACAAACCCACAATTTGCAGTGCCTTATGTAATAGCTCCTATTGGAGAAATACATCTGGGGCCAAATTCTTAACTGCTGTGATTTCATGGATTAAAAATTACTCTAAGCATTTGGTTTTCTAAAAAATGTGACTGGGGACAGAGAGGTAAAAGCAAATTGACATTAGTATGTAAATTGACATTTAGCTTGGGTGGAAGTTAATGAGCTCTATCCTGTCAAAGCCTGAAATTGCCTGTGAGCTTTCCTAGAAGATGCTTCAACAAATGATTATGAACAATTTTGCAATAAAAAAAAAGCCTCTGCAAGCTCAATTAAAACTTTCCTCCAGGCTCTGAGCATTGATAAACATGAATCAAAATTTACTTCAACTGCTGCTGAGATGGGGTGTGTGGAGGATGCAAATATATCAACCCTTGTATGGGTAAGTGGAGCAAGAAGTGTGGCTGTTGTAGTGCTGCAGGAGCCAACCACATGCAAGACTGGACCATCTCTTTGACATGTGTTCATTCAAGTAGTAACACATCTATTTCCAGCTTAGAAAATGAGCCAAAGCATCAATAGGAAGAAATGTCACAGACCAAAGCCTCTGCTTGAACACCTCTGTCCCATTCAGAGAAAGAACTGTGTGTTGCCAGTGAAGCACCGGGTTTTCTATTATATTTGATCTTGGGTGACAAATTCCCTGTAGTTGTATCAGCTATAAAAACGCTTTGTGACAAATGAATGGACAAGAGATACAATCTTTACAGTAATATCATTAAAGAGAATGATTGCAGCCCAAGTCCTCCTCAATCTCTTTAGCAACATTTTGAAAGAACTATGCAATTCTGAAAGTCTCATTATTCAGCATAGCAACGTGGTGGAAAAGGTCTTGAATGCCCTAGAGAACTGAATGGCCTGGAATGCCCCAGTGGGAAGGCTGTTGATGCTTGAACTTTTGCACCCAAGGATCCCTCACTCCCTATTATTTGAACCGTTGCAAAAGGTTGATTTCATAAATCCTGGATTCCCTGCAATATTAATAAGAGATGCTATGATCTGACAGGACTGTCAGTAGGGGATTGCTAACTATGCCTTTTAAATGGCAACACTCTTTAGCTTTGTACATACATTTAATGTGACACGTAGGGCCTTTATCACATCTACAGAATACACATATTTTAACCCTATGAAAGAACAACCAGGAGCAGTCACACCTCACAGAGGCACTCCAGAGACTTTCATTGCTGCCACAGGTTGTCACAGAGCTGTTATTAACCTACCCATTAGCAAGGGGAAGTATCCCAGATGCGACACGTAAATAACTCCTTTGAGTCCATACGGTGCTGACACATTTTCAGAAATGGAGTTTCTGAAGCCCAGCTTCTCACTAAGCAGAAGCTTTTTAGTTGTAAAAGAATGGGAAAGATGATTTTAAGAGAAGAGCAACACTTTGTGACAACCTTCTGAACCTCAAAAACGCATATGCTGGAAACTGCCAAGTCCCCTTCTTTTTCCTTTGATGGAGAACAAACACGTCTCATTCTATTCCCTTTCCAGCATTGTTCTTTTTAAAGTGACAGATGAATAAATAAACAACATCTGGGTTGCAGAGCAACCATCTGGGAAAGTCTTGGAAGTGAAGTGTAGAAGGGCCCCCAGAGAACGCTGAAGAGACAAAGAATGGAAAGTACCTGCAGGTGCACTCACCAGAACAAGGGGCTCCTGCTTCCCCTCACAGGTCCAGCGAGGAGCCATCAGTCACCTGCACCTGAGCTGAGCTGGACTGGCAGTCACCCTTCACTGGTGTGCCAGAGAAACACACACACAGGGTGGGTGTGCCTCCAGGAGTCTGCCTGGTAAGAAACACAAAGCAACGCAGCAACACCATCCCCTTGCTAGGCGTTCTCTGCCTGTTATTTCTGAATACAGCTCTGCTTTAGACACACATTAAAGACTTTTATACTTTTATATGTATATCAATCACAAACTGATTTAATGCTGATCTTGCCTTTGCCTTGCCCATCTGCAAGTTTCCTGCTCTCCCTCTTGAGCTGGCACCAGCTTGGCTCATTGGGCCCTTCAGTCAGTTTAATCAGGAGGCTGATTAAGCTGAGTATTAATAATTCCTTGCTTTGGGGCCAGACCAGTTTCCTGAGCTGCTGAATGCTTGGCTGCACAAAAGCTAGTTCTAGGAGAAGCGAGGGGACCGGACTGTGGTGCAGGCTCACTCCACCCTTCTTAGCAGCACCACAGACCAAGATTAGCCAGACTTCTTTGGAAAGCACATGGATGAGGGTGATGCTCATAACCAAAGCTTCTGGAATCTCCCTCCCTCTCTGACTCTGCTTAAGGCCTGGGTGATGTGTTAGAATTGCATGAAGGTTATTTTTGCTGCCCTTGCTTCACTGTCTGTCTTGCAAGATTCACAATTGAATTAAATTGTTAATTAAGTATGAAGAAGGAGAGGAAAGTGAATCTTAATATGCAAGGGATCAGAGCAATTACTTAAATCAATTTCTTTTTAAATCACAGTTTATCTGATTGTTTCATTAGACCATCAATTCACAAATATTTTTAACAAAAATTGAGATGGGTTTAACATTTTACACTGTAGTTTCTTACAAAGTCAAACTATGACAGGTCACTGATTTTGTTAAACTTAATTTTATTTTTTAAACATCACTCAATTGTGTATAATTTGGAAAGTAATAAGGTAAGTCCTCTGCAGGCAATAACTCTCTGAAGGATAAGACTGACTTTCAAGAGAGGCAGCAGTTAAGTTTTTCAGTGGGATATCGCTGCCCTACAGTATTTGTCTGAACAGGTTAGTAATATTTTAGAGCTTAGGCAGGAATCGAAAAAAGAAAACAATACAGCTAGTCACTCTTGGAGACCATGACATTTTCTCACAAAGTTGATGGCAATAAATAAGCTTTCATGACTTATTTTTCTTGTACCAAGGGTTCAGCATTATAGCCTGATGGAAAACCAGAACAAGGTTATCCTGAATCCAAAGGAAGAGAAACATGTTGCTGCCAGTTTTGTTTCATTTTTTTCCCCTTGTTTATCCTGTTGTGCACTCTGGTTCCATAGCCCTTTATATATATTTTATATATATATTTGTACATTTGTGTATAAATATATTTGTGTATGTGCATAATACATATCTAATATATTTATATAATAATAAAATATGCAGAGACACACCAAATAGAATGTAGATCTCACTTCCTTGTCCACCTGAGTGCATTGTAGACCAAAATGCTGCCAATTTTTTAAGAGGTGTCTGTCAGAAAAGATGAAAATTAAAGCAGAGGCATTTATAAATTCAAGAGCTAGATACTAAGGTAATATTACTATCAAGAGTTGGAACAGACATAATTTACAAACTTTTTTACTCCTGGGCATAAAGTCCAGATTATGCCATTTCACCTCTGTTGCTATTAAGTATAACCTTGACAAGCAGCACAGCACAACTCATTCCTCCCTCCCCTCCCTGCCAGCCGGTGGCCAAATAACTCAGAGCTTTCACGGAAAGAGCAGTGGTTTCTCTTCACTGAAATTGTAAACTCAGTTCTTCCTGTCCAAAAATCAGCTTACAGTGTCACACGCAGGCTGCATCATGTATGTAGAAAATCTCACCCTGCTAGCCTTATTCTTGTGCTTCTTGCACCTTCTGGGTCAAAACATTGTTTAATACTCAAAAGATCAGTCAGCAAGTGATGATCAGTGAGAGCCTGAGCTCAGCTGGAACTGGTGCATCAGCTCAGTCCTGAGCTCTTTGTTGGTTTACATGCATGAACTTAAAAGCTGAGCCAGAATACAAACCCTTATGAGCACATTTGCAGTTAGTTACAGTCTTCCTGCGTTGCTGTCCATGCAGAACACAGCCTGAAATACTCTCATTATAATTTTATATAAACCAATTGGTTTTACAATTTATTGTTATATCTGGCTTGCAGAAAAATAACACAAAGTGAAATGAAACCACTAACAAGTAAGTGTCTCTTCCAACATCACTTCATGGACTCCTTCAACACTTCTAACTTCAGTTTGATATTTGGAGAATGGCTGCCTACAATTCAGCTTGCCTATCTATTATTGAGTCTAACTATGAGCCAGAATCCACTTGCATCAATCAGATTTTGTGTGATATGCAGACTGGCATTAAAAGACAGCAAACACATTTTTTTGTAATTTCAGTTACAGGTTGATGGGAAAAAAGTTCGTGCAGTAAAATGAGATTTTTGGCATGTTATTTTTACTGCTCCTGAGAAAATAAAAGCTTTGTAATTTATTAGAAACAGAAAAGCCACCTTTAATTAGTTGAGTTGTGCCTCAGAGTCTCCTGATCACTGTCAGCAAGTGCTAAAATGTTAAAAGGGAGGAAATATTGTGAAATGCCACTAGAAGGTAGTGCAGTCTAAGATTGAATACAAGGACTCTTGGGCTCAATTCCAGCCTCTAGAAATTTGCTGGAGATGAAATTCATTTATGTGCAGGCAGCTGTCATGAGGTTACACACACAGATGGAAAAAAAAAAATGTTAAGTGATGCATTGGGCAACTGCACTGGATATGGAGGGTGAAACTCTGCCTGGGGTGTTGATAGCACATTCTTCTGCTCCCTCCCCATCTCCAGGCATCACATCAAGCTAAGCCAGCATTCTGTGAGATACATAATCACCTGGACATCACTGAAGGGGATCAGTGAGTGTGCAACCAAGAGTAATGTAATGCCACCAAGAAAAAATCTTCAAGGAAAAATTGTCTAAGGTTTCTATGACCATGGAACAGACTCCAGGAGAAAACAGTGGGAAGTCTCCATCAACACTTAATTAACAGGACAAAGCAACAGAAATATAAAGATCACTAGGACTAATGCTTCTCGCAGAAGGGAATAAATAATTGAAATCAATTTCTTCTTCCCTCTGTGCTCAGCTGTGTTTGACAGAGCTGGTAGCTCTGGCTTTGAGGTATTTCTCACCATGCCTGGAGGGAGGTACAGGTCTGGAATGCTCCTTCCAATTAACTGTAACTTTCCAGGAGCAACCAAGGTAGGAGTGGGCAAAGTGCTGCTGCTTCTGCTAAAGCCTGGGGGGCAAAACTGCTCATTGCCAGGCAGGAATGTCTGCAGAGGGAGCAGCTGTGTGCAGCCACACCACTGGCCCGCAGCAGGGCACGAGCTCCCTGGGGAGCAGGAGGTCTGCAAATCCCACCCTGGGCAAGGAAGGAGGAAGCACTTCAATTTATAAGGCCCAACTGCAAGCTTCTAGGCATACATGCATATTCATAGCAGCCCTTAAAAGACAATATGATAATACAAATAGTTTGAAATACTAGTAATCCATGCCATAAATGCACCCGGTAATAGCTAGGCAGAGAAACCCAGGAAGTCTCCTCATCCTACCAGATGTCCTTGCAATTTCCTCAAATGCTTCAACTCTATTCTAATGGTTTACCTTATCAACCTTGTCTCACAGAGCAAAGAAATGCATTTTTCAAAGATTATTGACGTGCTGCAGCATACAAAATCTAATGGAAATACTGTCCAATTCATAGGGTGAGAAATAAATGGGGTAATCTTCGTAGTCCTGAATCACTAAAACAGATGTGATAATTTTATCTATGGCCACTATATATATATGCAGCTTATCAGTGCAATTACAGGTAGGAAAGATTATATTTATCTTTGCTTTCCTGTGAAATGGAAAAAAAAGGAAAGTATTTGTTTTCTAAAAGACTTGAATTGAGTGGAAATTGAAGACCTACCTGTTGTGATAAATAAACTAATTTTTTTGCTATGAACTATCAAGAGAGGAATGGTAAACAAACAGCTACAAATTACACCATTAAACCATGCAAATCAAATGGATCTAAACCTATCTAAGCTTGGGATTTTTGAATTCAGGCAATTAAAATGAATGTTTTCCTAGTGCTTAGTGAAGAGCACAGGCAATATTCTGCTAACACCAATGGCTTACAGTGCTGTGCCAAGCCGAGAACAAAACTTGTCCCTTCCCAGCCAGGCAGCAGCTGCAGTTGGCCAGCACCAGCTTTGATATTGCATGCTTGGTTTAGTCACTATCTTGAGAACACTTTTCATCCCAGAAGACTCATCTGTCAATGTAACCTACCCACCCCTACAGTCGAACAGGCAACAGAATGTTCTCTTCTTTTAGAGGCCAGCATAAAACTTGCTGATAGCTGTTAGGGAAAATGTTGCATTCCCAGCACAGTGCAAATCAAAATATTTGATGCTAAGGTCTGCTTCTTTAAGTACAGGGCTCTTCCTCCATGAGAAGAGCCTGCAGACTTGTGCTTTCCACTGACCAGCATCTCCTTTGCCCTAACATCTATGCTTCTCATTCATGATCTTTCTTCTCAGTGTTATTTTCAAAGATTACATTATCTGCATTTCTTCCTCTCATCCAAGTGGATATATGCATATAGGGACAAACTACACCAGCAAGGCACTGTAAGATTCATCTTTCTGATAAGGATAAGAAAATCAAAGAACAGAGAGCTCAGAGGGAAATGAGAAAGACAAATTATTCCTTGTGGTGCTGGATGGAATAGTAATCTTGCAGTGTCTATATGTAGTGGCATCATATAGGACTGCCATTTGTGCAATCAAACAGATCCAGCAGGCTGTTTGGTTTATTCCATGAAGGATTAATGGAAATTTTCAGATGAAGGCTGCTCATCAGCTCTTGCAGATGTGTATTTATACATGCAACTCAATGCCAAAAAGAGTAGCATTACTGTGCGCTTAAATCCAGCAAAATCAACACTGACTTTTTACAACTGACTTCACTAAATAACAAAAGCTCACAAACCTGCAAAAAAAACCCATGTGAAAGATAAATTCTACCAAGGACCTTTGTGAAAAATAGTGACAAATAGTAGATATTTCACCAGAAATATTTTAGCAGAGGTACTGATGTCAGAAATCTTGTTACCTGTGGGCACAAACAGAGCAGGTGCTCAGCCCCATCAGACACTACCATGAATTTTCAGGAATTTGCTCATATTGATTATACAAGCACTGACCATATGTTTTTTAGGTATCCTTTCAAATGCTTTTAACAATAGAAGTGACATTATAAATTTATGGCATGATTTTACAAAACATGTCATTCAAAAATGTTTTAGAGGTGTTCTAAATAGCTTTATCAAAGATTCTCTATGTATTATTATGTATATTTTAGGTTTTGTCTAAATGCATTTGGAGTCTGCTTGCAAAAACAATGGCTTTCTGTGGAGAGCTTGCTGTATTGGGGAGACGCATATCACATCCTAAGCTGTTCATTGAAGAAGTTCTTGAAGCTGGTATTCCCCAAGGATTCTGAACTTGGTCCCAGAGACTGCCTTCACGATTTCCTGTTAATCCCCTTCTCCAACATACCTGAAATTCATTACTATGTACACAGGGTTCTGAGGCTCTGAGTTTCAGACTTAAAAGGTGACTCGTCCTTTGATGCCTGAGGTTAGAGAGCTCAGGACAAAACTTGAAAACATCTCCAGGTTCCAAGGCATTCTTGGTTCCAATTTTTTTATAACAATTAAGTAATCAGATTTTCAAGTAAATTTACAAGGTCAGATGGTGACAAGCATAATGGAATTTGGATCAAAGCTTAACCACGTGGGGTTTTAGGACAGAACTGTACAGAGGGAGCAGTGTAAATACTACTGAGAATTTTTGAAAGCTACACTGTAGAAAGGATTTGAAGTTTTCCTGTTATATATAGATTTAGTCACTATCAGGCATTCTAGAGAGGTTTTTCAGCTAGACAACATGAAACGTGCATAAAAACTTGTCAGGCACTAACAATTTAGGAAATTCCTGCATTCTATAAATTTCCACTGCGTTTCCAGTCACTCCGGCTGAGGACTGTTGCAAAACTCAAAATCTAGATAACGGCAAAGAGAGATTTATCCACTCCCCTGGAATGCTTTTGGTGAGGGTGGCAGCACAGAGGTGTGTTCATGGTATCACTTTTAAGTGTCAAAAGCTGACACTACTGAGGAATTTTGCTTCTCCACAAGTACATTAGTCATCTCCTGGATATTCAAGTCTTGTTTTACCCTGGAGCACACTTGAGGGAAATATGACCGATGGCAATAAAACTAGTTTGAGAAATGTGTTATTGCCAGCAGATAATAACAGAGTTACCTACCTCCCTACAGGCATTTCCCATATACATCAAGATGTTTGTTATGAGCAACTGGCTTCTCTAGAGGAGCCTTAATTCTTTCTGTGCTCCTGGCAGGAGATGTTCTGCCATACCAAGAAAACTCACTTTGACACACACACTGGTAGATGTCATTTTACAGAGTCACAGAACAGTGGTCAGAAGGGACCTCTTAAGATCTTCTACTGCTCAAAGCAGGGTTGAGCAGAGTGGGTTGCTCAGGACATTGTCCAGCCTCCCTCAGGAGTCACTTGCTCTTTGATCTTACGTTTAGCTTCTTGTTCTGTTTCTCCATATGGAATCTCTGCCTGCAAACCTCTATGGTAAGACAGCTCCACAATTTCCCAGTGCTGATCCAGCATCAGGTAATCCTGCCCTGTAGGGAATAAGTGAAAAGAAAGCCCATGAATATGCACAGAGATTGAAAATGGGAGAAACTAATAAAGCTTTGACAAATGAACCATTTTGGTGGGCTGTCCTCACAATATGCACTGGAAGGAGCCCAGTGGGATCACCTTGGAAGAGCTGATTTTACTGATCACTGGAGGGCTAACCATGACTGCATAAAACCTTTTCCCCTTCTACAGGAATTATGTGCTTTTCAGGCAGGGGTATCTACACACCATTGGGTTTATATTCCTCACTCAAACTGACTCCATCAATTCCCACTGAACAAATTTCTGGCATGTCACTCATTCTCCATCTAACCTGATACTTAAAGACTTGATTTCTTTTCCTATTGCCATGCTTAATTCCATGCTGTCAAATTTGTTTATCTTAATTACCAGGGATTCCTATGTAAGTAGCTTCATGGCACCCTTCAGTTTGGGATGTGCAGTTTTAAAAGTGATTCTTGTATGTGTATTAATTAAACTCTTTATCAAACTTATAGGACCTATATTTTAAAGGAGTAGAAGACTTCACACTGAAAACTAGTTGCTACACATTCAAACAAGATGAAACTCTAAAATGATAATCAAAATATTTAAAATTTAAATAGCTGAAGCAAGGGAATACTTAAAGTGTTCATTTCAGTAAAGAAGATTTATTCAAAGTTGGTTTATATTTGTGTGATCCACTCTAATTTTATAGCTTCATACATGCACACAAAAATCTTTTATGAAAAAAGCATCCATCTGGTACACTCTTATACTTCAGGGCCAAATTATCAGCCAGAGCTGAGGGAAATGCCTTAAATTCAGGGCTTAAAGCAAAAGTTCAGTGGAGACACTAATTTACAGATTTGAGACAGGAGCAAGAGACCACCCATTAGCCCACATCGAGCAACAGAATTGCAGTGGATCCCACATTGCTGCAGGCTCTGACTTGCATTAATGACACTGTGATGCCTGGACTAGGACGGATCAAAGGTCCCCTGAGCCTGAGATTTTGTCCTGCAGCAAATGCCTAAGCAAGGCCATGAGAACATATCTCATGATACCTATGTCAGCCTTCACTGCCCAGCTGCACGGGCAGGTCTGAGGCCAGAGGTGGGAGCTTTGGTTTGAACAGCCACAGATGAACTCTTTTTTCCCATATTTTTTCCTCCTTCATTGATTACACCTTATATTTCCTAGATAACTTCCAGATGGTTGCCAAAGCTACCTGACTATTGTGTGAACTTCCAAAGTATCCTCTGGGATGGATACTCTGATTTAACACGTTGGTAATGAGGGCACAATCAGAAAGAAAGTTTGAATTTCAGAACTGTGATCTGTGCCATTTAAAACCAAACACAATCCTTGCTAGAGGGAGACTTTTGGATCTTTGATTATGTTGCCCATATTTCTATAGCTGAAGAATCATACTCACACTAAAATGGGTTTCTGTACCTCTAGTCTTGTTGAATATGTTTCCCATTGGCATATAATAGTATTTGAGCAGAGATACTTGAAATTAATATGCCTTATTTATGGTTAAAGTACTTTTTCAAATGGCAGCCTTCATAAACACTGTATTACCATCAATTTCTAAACTTACTTCTAGATCAGTTAAGCTGCATCAACAAATTTGACAGTAATGGTAGCAGATCTATTCAACATGTGTTGAATATTTTATAATGTTGATATACTATCTGGAAATTAAAGAAAATGAGTTAAGCCTCCAATGCGTACAGAAGTAGGCCATATCCTGTATATTTTTAACTCATTTTCCATTAATTAGAGCAGAGGGTATGCTTAGTTAGGCATATAATTAAGCAATAAAACCCCAGTGATTCAGTAAGCACTACTGGTATTTTGCTAATTAACGACTTCATGAAATCTAATAGTAGCTCTCTTATCATTTCGATCAATGAGTTATTGATCTTACAACAATATGGACATATCTGAAGAAGTAACTGTCACCAACTGCACTCACATAACCTCCTCTAAAACAGAATCTGATCATTGTTTTTCTGTGAGACAAAATGAGCTTTTTTTATACCTAGCATTTTCAACTATATATAGCAGTGTATAATTCTGAGGTATTATAGTTAAGTTACTCAAAAGTGGCATAAACACAGACAACCTGCAAAAGCAAAAAGAAAGAATAATAAATTTATTCTTGCTGGAATCCTTACTTTCAAAGAGTGCATAGAATTGAAAGGCCTATTATACAAAGCAGACTCTCATGTTAACAGTAAAAATAATTACATACTCTGCAGGATTAAGTCAAGTGAGTTTGAGTACTTACTTCTCTTCCTGCATCCAGACTGTCTTTTAGGTACTGTGTAATTTCTTGGGGGTGTATATTTATAAAAGCAGTCCAAGAAAATACCCATGAAATGGGAATACACAGCAAATCTCTCCCTCAGTGCTATCACAGCTCCAAACCCCTCCTTGTATCTCAAGACAGCAGACAGTGAACATTACAAGTTTTCCTGACAACAAGATGAAAATTAACAATGACAATACAATTTCCTTTATAATTATTCCAGTAGCAGAAATAAATACAGGTCAGACATCTCTCAGGATGAGATTGATGCACTTCCTTTTGTACAGTAATTTAGTTTCAGTTAATGAAGCCAGTAATATTTAAATAATACCCTTCTTTGCTACATTAAGTGGTGCAAAAGTCTAATGCATGATTCATTTTTTAAAATTATAATGGTTCCAGAATATTTCATCACTGAATGATTCATTGGACAATGCCAGATTTAAATATCTGGCAAAGATTTCTCCTTATAAAGAATTGCACTCTCCTAAACCCTGACCACAGCAGGCCAAAGTTGACCACTATTTTTTTCAGTTTCAAGGTTATTGATCATTAAATATTAATCTCCACCCCAGAGGAACCAGAGTGCACGGCCTTGGACATTGAAGCAAAAGAGGAGATCCTTGTGATTTTTTTCAAGACACGAGCACTCTCCAAGGTTGGTAGGAAAGTAAAGCAAGCCTCTGTTATCCACTCCTGCCAACGAAAACCCAGTTTTGTCCAACACAAAATCACCTCCCCTGTGGCTTTGCCACAAGACACAGCTGTGGAGTTTTCAGAGGAGCGATTCCACTGCCATGTGCAAAGTGCAGCACATCAATGTTGGATTGCAAAATCCACAAATGCTTCGTCCCAGGGAATCCCTCCTTACTTCCACAAGAGCAGTTCCTCCCTTCTGCCTCAGTTTAAAATTAAACTTTTGCTTCTGCATCCTGCCTGGGCAGCCCACACAGCCTCAATCCATCTCATATATTTCTACCTAGGGAATTTTAACAATTCTGTCATAAGTCTTTTCAACTAAAGGAATAGCTTCAGATACCAAATGGATTATCTGGACAAGCCATTTATCCCTCCAAGACAAGCCAAATATTTATTTTTTATTGTTTTAACGTTTTTTTTCCCCCAGGCCACAGTCTCCAGTTTCCTATTAGAGCTTTCCCAGTGTGCATTGCTCCATATTTTACCAAATTGTGTGTTCTGTTCTTCTCACAGCTTTATGAAAAAAAAAAAAAAGGAGTAGGTCTCATTTCCAGTGGAATGTCTGTCTCTCTAACTTGTCCTATTTCTTGACCCAAATCTCAGAAGACAAAATCCACACCTGCTTCTAGAAGAGCCACATTCAGGGGTGTAAACGCCAAATTGCTCATTAGGGAGGAGGCAGCAGAGAACAAGGGCCCCGTAGTGCAATACATTCACTTTGGTGCTTGGCATATGCGTTAAGGTAAACAGGGGAACAGAGCCAGTTTCTGGGTTTGTGCTTGCATTATAAACAAAACCAGTGGAACTGCTCTTACATCCTTGAGAGAAAGATCAACGACACGTGAAAAGTGTCTGAAACTGCTGGGGTAAAAATATGGGTGTGATGACCAGTTCATAAAGTTCACAAGTGCACCGGACAATGAAGAGGAATTTTCTCATTCATGTCTGAAAGATCACCTTAGGTCTGAAACAAAAGAGCAGTTTTCTCTTACTATGGTATAGATTTAATACATCCAGAGAGAGATGTAACTCACAATGCCCCCTCATAACCATATCAAAGCCCACTGCAGCCAGCCACATGCACAGAGATGAAGAACACAGTGAGCTGAATTACAAAGCACTGTATTCCCTGAACTGAGCTAAAAATTAAAAGTGAATTCATCTGCTATGGTCCATTTATTCCCCCATCCTTCTGAGACTGCAAACTAACTGGCTGTGTGCAGCACCAACCCACTTAGTCATAGGCCACAAACAAATAAGAGCCAGCACAGCCCTAACTGAGGAGCAGACCAGCAAGCAGAAGATTAAATGCTCCACAGCTTGTTACCGGCTGTGTAAATAACCCTCTCCTTCAAATCATTGTTTAAGAGGCATTTTAAAGACCTTTTGGGTAATTGCTATATTTGGTTCCAGGATCAACATAGCCTGTTGCTAATGAATTACTTGTATTAAGAGTTAGATCCTGTGTTCTTCAGACTGCTGTAAAAGGAAATAAATTATAATGCATCTAAAGAATGCATGGAAAAACAGTTTGGTGGCCCTGTGTTGAGCTTCAAACTGTGGAAACTCCAGCAATGATGCTACAAATTTTAGGTTGGTTAAATTATATGAAGAGAGCAGCATCAGGAAATGATATTTTCTCTTTCTTCTCCCTAAATCCAAATGGTATAAAATAGCAAAAGATGTTGCAGGAAATTGTAAAAAGATAACAGTTTCAGCCCAGTTAAAGGGAACATTTCACTCTGGCCAAGGACAGTTAATTCTAAGGCCACATCTGAAAAATCAGGAAAAGCAGTAACAAAAGCAACCATAATTATATTAAAAGTGCCTCATTAATGTAGCGTTAAGCATCGGAATATTGTAAGGAGGGGAGGGTGAAAGAATTAATAGTTTTATTGTAAAAATAAATTGCTCTGTCATCCTTCTTTTTCTATTTCTGTCTAAAGCTTCCACCAGTAATTGAGCCCACTAAATGTAGCCTTTGTTAGATGAAAATGCAGCCAGGCCCTTAGCTCACTTTTTATCTGACAGCTTAATGGAGGAAAGCTTGCCTTATAAAAATGAACACTGCAAAGGAAAATTAAGTTAAAAGAATTTACTAAGGATCACACCAAGTTACTTTTTAAGGTAAGTACTTTTTAAAGGAGTTCATCCAGTGCTACTGTTTCTTTTGTTTCTAATAGAATCCATATATTTATATGTTACACATAAAATCACAATAATGGGATTTTCATGTAGAGAGTACATTAAATTTATCACTGGTACACAATGAAATTGATCAATTGTGCTGCAACATGTGACAGATTTTCTAATGACTGCCATAAGAGAAAGGTGAAAGGATAGTATATTCCTCCTCAGTGATCTTTTTTATGTGTTGCAGACACATTTATGGTGTGTTACTCTGAAGGTGTTTACACCTTTCTAAACCTAAAAAAATATATGTACTGTACATTCTAAGGGTTAGTTATTTGTATTTTTGTCCATCCATATACACTTGAGAGGAAAATATTTGCAGGATGGTTTGGAGGACTGGAAAAGGAATTGGTCCTGCCTGACATACAGAACCTGTTTCTTTTCCCAAATGGGGTCCAAGAAACATTTTTGGGTAACCATCCACAGTTACCTTCCTGTGCCGCAAGGTTTCTAAGCAGAGCAGATGGATCAGAGCTCCTCTTTAAGACAACTCATTTAGCAATGATGTGAGCTGTATGCTGCTTGCATTTCCACCAGACTTCTGGCTGTCCTGTCACGAGAAAAGTCACTGGCCACATCCTCCCTCAGATGATGCCACAGCAGAAACAACATGGCATCTTTTCACATGCACAAGAGCTGGTCCCACACCCACACAACAACAGCTGGCAAGCAGTTCTAGACAAACAAAAGGCACTTGGATTACTGTTCACACAAAATGAAGTTATTGAATAATTATACATCACAGTCACACACGACAGAAACTGAAAGACGTGCCTGTGATTTAGACATCAAATGGGACAGGCTTCCAAAATGCTTGAACTGAGTTACACCACACAACTTGCCACAATATAGTCTCTGCACATCTCACGGGTTTGAAAGTGTTTGTTCTTCCATTGAAGTGTGTGAAATGAGGGGTTTTCCCACGTCAGTGTTAGAATTATTGGACTGATCATCATGGAACCAATTGCTTTTCCAAAGTTCCAAGAAATCTGTTGGAGACTTCAAACTTTTTCTCCTGAGCAGTGCTCCGGTGCTCGAAGCTTTGGGCCACCGTCACCACACTGAATGTTTGCAGGTAAATCCTTTCAACACTACAAGACCACAATGGCCCCTTCACCACCAATTTCCTATATAACTTTACACATTTCCAACTTTCTTGTTCAGCTCAGCTTCTTTAACTGTTTCATCTTCAACACCTGTGAAAGATGAAGCAAAAAATCAAAGGGAGGTGGAGGAACAGAACCCTGGTGTCAAGGATCAGGAGTTTAGTCCTGCCAGGTAACAAACACTCAGGAGCTGTTCTATGTCTTGCAAAGACACAGCTTTGAGTCCTTTGAGTACTTTGCCCATATGTTGTTATTTTTGGACTTGTTACTGCCTGTCTGCTGCAGTGTCATGATGATGCAGTCTCTGAAGGCTCTCTCTCTTCAATCCCTACCCTAACACAATGGTGCTCTCAAAAAAAGAAACATTTTTAATCATCTTTTGATTCCAAGCTGTCTTTTTTTTTCTTACTAATAGTGTTTCCTTTTTCTCTATGACTAGAAGAAATGAAAATTATATAGATACGCACATATATATATCTCAACAATCATGAGGAAAACTGCACGCACAATAATTCACATTTCTTATTCATCACTGACAAGAATATTAACTGACTAATTTTCAGCTTTATCAAAACACTAAATTACAACTGCAATGACTTCATTGATTTTTGAGGCAATATTTTCCCCCCAGAAGGGTTTGCTTTCAACGAACCATGAAAATTTTTGTATTACAGGAACAAATCTAATGATTGATATCTTTCTATTGTCACCTTGCAATTGGAGCTCTGTAGTTTACTCCTTGCCATTTGAATAGTGATTAACATAATAATTCGTTTTTTTTATATAAAGCCTTGGTCATCCCAAAGGAACTGCAGATATTCAGATGAATATAAGCTATTCAATTCTCCTTTAAACAAAGGGCAAAGTTTGCAAGTAGCTATAAAAAACCAGTTGATTTGTTGGACAAATTAGAAAAGGATCTAGTTATACAAGTTCTTCTTGACATCCTTTGTCCAGAAAAATTCTTTAGTACATAAGGCTCATTTTTCCCACTTCATCATCTGATCTATTAAAAGATTTTACCTCTGCCTACAACATTTTTTTTCCTGTATTCTTGAACAAGCAAAACGTCTGGTGCCATCACCAAAGGAAAGCGTAACCTGCAAATCAGGCTCTAGACTCTTCAAAGTACATTTTCTATGTATTTGCTTCATGTGATCACTCTGTCTTTAAAAATACTTTCATAAAATGTGTGATGATGGAAGGAATTGTAGAGTAATTATTAACAGCACCAAGGCAGATTGCAGCAGAGCAACATGACTGCCTCCCTGCACAGCTCTTGACAAGCACAGGTTTTACAGAGTTATGTGAAGAGTTCTGGAAATCCAGGATTTCAGAGAGATTACAAAAATCCTCCCAAGATAGATTTTAGGGGATAAGGGCAGACACTGTCTCCCTAGTGCCTCATCATTTGCAGTGATGTAATCATTACAGAGGATTTGGAACTGTACTCATCTGTCTTGTCTGACAGACAGGAAGAATGTTTGGCACCTAAAACAAAAGCATTGGGAAAAAAGTTTTCAGGGATTTATCACCAGTGCAGCTTTGAAGACTTGGTGGGTTCAAAGACCACCATGTTGATTTAGTTCTTCCTAAGCAAATATTCACTTCCTACTATCACTCTCTGGTCATTTAAGGTTATCCATAATTAATTCACATTTCAACACTCAAAGAAGAAAAACTGGTATCTTAGGAGTAAAATACACAGAAAATCCTTGTATTGCAAAGTAGGAAAGGAATATAGGCTCATATTCTGAGGAGAAAGTGAGCTGGAAGAATCTCTCTCTTTAGGAGCAGGGAATTTAGTGCTTTATCACTGCAGAATAAATCATACTTCTGATAAAATCAGTGGTGTCACAATGAGGTCAATAGCAAAGACCTCTTAGTTCTACTTTTACTTCCTCACTGTCCCATTTGTGAAAATAATTTATTAGATGACTAATAACCTGGAATTTGTCCAATTGAATGGCCAAAACAAGGGAACTCAGTTATTTTTCCTTCGTATATTAAGATATGAAAGAAGACATCACTATACCGTTCTGAAATATTCATGGGGATAATATAAGAAATAGAAACCAATACAACTTTACTCAGTGGGAAAGTTTTAATTTTTCTCCTTTTCCTGGGATACATCAAAAAGCAGAAAAAAATTGTAAAAGAAAGTTTAGCAAAGCTACAAACCTCATCAGAGTTTGTACTGCTGCTGGTAACACTTTGCTAGCTTACTTTGAAATCAAAATGAATTACCTTGAACATTTGGTCAAAGGAATACTTTGGAGGACAACTTTGGTGGGAATTAATTAATTGGAAACTTGTTCTTGGGTAGCTATTAATTACTTATGGTAATTAGAAAGAAAAGCTTGACTGGTGTTGCAGTTACAGTGTGATGGCTCAAAACATGTTTAACTACGTCATTCCAGTGTTAGTAACTATTTCTCCCTTTCCCAACCTGACAGAATGACAACGAAAGAGCCTAAAGCTGAAGGAAAGGATAGCATAGAGACAAGAAGACAAAAAATTGGAAACCCTGGCAGATGAAGGAGATTTTAAAGCTTTGCAGAGATTTTTATTTAGTCTGTTGGCATTGCTGTTGCTCTTACTGTGAGAAAAATTGTAGACATAGATAGATTAAGCGACTTTTAAGGAGAGGGAATTAATTTTATCAGTCTCATTTAGAATGGGGTGAATTCAGAGAGGAACTTAGTTGAGTCTGATGGCAGTACCATGTCCTAGGGAACAAAATGCCTCACCATGGTGCATAAAAAGTGTTATTAAAGTAGGAAAAAAGTTCCATCTATGAAATATTTTAATAGTTGGCAGATTATCCTCACATGGAAACCAAAATAAAACCAATTACACAAGTACACTAAAGAAAAGCAGTTGACATGGTTGGAACACAGGATGGAGGTTAAGTAAGGTTGAAAAAACCCACAGTTCATTCAGGGAAACAATTTTAAATGTAAAGTTCAATGGAAGAGATGCAGCAAAAGCTGTGCCAGTGAAAGAAATGCAAGAGCATAAAAAGACAGCCAATTATGTACAACATTCAGTAACAGAGCAACTGAAAATATTGGAAGAATTTAGGACTGCAGAGCAGGGTTTCAATCACATCACTTCCCTCTCTCTCCAGACTGCTGTAAGCACTCAATTTCATAACATCATTATCACTCATTACCACAGAGGTAATGCAAGATTGAAGACAGTTCAGGAAACAGGGGGAAAAAATTACCAGGGACTTAAGGAAATTTTCTTCTGAGCAATAAGGTACTGCTGATGGGGGTAAAAGGCTTTATCTAATTGAAGGTAAACATCAGAGAGAACCAAAAAAAATTATTTACTTTAAAGCACAAAGCATTATGGACAAGTTAAAGTATGGAGAGTCTAGTGTGAATAAAATGAAACACCTCTACCTTGTTCACTGTGTCTTCTACCTACCAGAATTTGTAGAAACTGCTGGCTGAGATACCACAGATCATCCCTGCTCCCCTGATGTGCAGGAGGGGACTTCAGATGTGCCCCACTCAGTGGTCTGTGCCAAGTTTCATGCCAATGCGGTCCTGGGCAGAGGGTAGCTCTCCTGGAAAGATATACCACCTTCTATGGAGCTGAAAATGGCACCTGGAGCTATAGACCATTTGGACAGTGTACAAAGCATTGATTGGTGTTTTTGTACTGGTTTCTCTTCACTGCTTCACAAAGTCAGGCAGATGGTATTTAAATTGCCTTAAAAAAAAAAGAAAAAACAAACAACCCAAAACATGAATAGAAGAGGCTCTGACATTTTGTGGTTAATGTTCAATGTTTGTATTTTAAAGAGATTATGAGTTTAGGTTTGACGTAGATTTCCCTTGAAACTAAATCCCATCTCTGTGTATGATTAAGCTATTTAATAACTTTTGCCCAGACTTCAGCTTTCTTTGCTTCATTCTAAAATACACCCAACTCCACTTATGTACAAAAATTGGCTCACCTTCCTGCCCTGTCACCTATTGCACTCACATTTTCAGTAAAAATTGAATTTAGTTTTAATGTCAAAAATATTTGTGTTGTCATCCCTTTAATCTTAAACAGCCTGTGTCCCTCTGCGGGAATCCCTGCCCAAAAACTCAGCTTCAGTGAGCTGGGAAATCTGATGCTGTTGTAATTTCTAAGCAGCCAAGTCTTCAGAGTCACCTACTGGGATGAAGCGCCTGATTTTGGTTAATTCTCATCTACACCAGAGACTTCTGACTAGCAACAGCTGTCACTCAAATACCCCAGATAAGGAGTAGAGTTTTTCTTCTAGAAGTTTCAGGACAAATTTGGCTCTCCTGCCTTGTTAGTAGTTTTATGGAATCCCTTTCCATCCATGAATCCTCGAGAAATAATTAACACAGAAAAAGAAGATCCACAAGGACAAAACAGGTGCTGCTTTCAGAGCACAGAGGATGAAAAAGAGAAACAGTCCTTCTCGATGGGCTCCAGGAAAAACAACACACACTAATGGAACTTGCAGTAGCTGGAGTGCAGGTACGACTTCACAGGTTAAAGAATCCCTTTAACAAGCACGTCTTTAATGTGGGACAGGAAGAAACCAGCCTTTTATCCCTCCTTCTGGGACTAGACTACTGAGAGCCACAGAGGAGTTTTCTTCACTGTGAAACTGAATGGGATTCTACGTGGAATAAATCATTCATGTAATGGAAATTAAAAGAATTATTCCCCAATTAACCCAAATTAGAAGCCTAGTGTATTTTCTAGAAGAAAAAAAACCACCTCTCAACCTTCTACAACCAATGCAGCTGAGCCCAATCTTCACAACACCTCCTTGCCTTTGGTGATTTATTTTAAATAGATTCACAATGTCCTTCTTCATGCAGAAGTAATTGGCATTTGTTTTCATGAAGGGACTAGAGCAGCACAACATCCCTTCTACTATTAACACGGCTTTTTGAAAGATCAGAAGCAGCTGAATGCAATAAAAGCCTCCAGAGAAATGAAAGTGGCAACCCTGACCTTCCCTCCAGAGTCCACAGTCATAGTGAATTAAATGTCTGAGGTGTGCACAGCTGTCTGTATTGGGTTGAGGAGGAACGTGAGAAGTTCTCTAGTCCATACAGTTGCCCAAAATCTCTGTCTCACTCCTTGGGGTACTTTACATTGTTTTGACATAACATCCACTGTAAAAAGAGAACAACAGCTGGTGATTCATACTGCAATATGTGACAATAATCCTTCTGATAAAGTGACATCTGCCCTATATTCCTCAACTGGCTGCATTCCCATTTGCACACATCCTGGTGATTTGTCCTCAAAACTGACCAGGAGGTGGACAGGTCACCATCCAGAAGCCCTGCTGTTCTTCATTTAGACCATGACAGTCTGGATCATTGGTGGACAGTTGGTGCCCAAGGGACAGGATGGACTTTGTCCTCCATTTAGTTTCTTATTTTTTATCCATTGTTGTGATCCCCCATTCCCAGCAGGCACTGAAAGGGACAGACAGGGAGACTCACCAGTCAGGCCAAAGCACAACCTTCCCAACACTGAAATGCTCAGATGGGCCCCTCCACATTGGGCTGAAGGAGGTTTCACACTTCTTTCCCCCTTGTGCTTAAAGGGATCCAATAGCAACTTCCCAATACCTACCAGGAGGTCATCAAGAAGACAGAGCCAGGCTCTGAAGGGATTTGCATGCCAGGAGGACAAGAAATTATGGGCATAGGTTGAAATGAGACATGTTCAAACAAGACAGAAGGAAAAGGTTTTCCACAGTCAGAACATTCAAGCAGTAGAACAACCTGCTGAGAGAGGAGTTGTAGTCTCCATCCTTGGAGGATTTAAGATCAGACTACATAAAACTCTGAGTAACCTGACCAGACCTCACAGCTGACAAAGCTTTGAGCTGGAGGTTGGACTAGAGACCTCCCCAGGTCCCTCCTAACTTGAATTGTCCTATGATTCTTTACCTCAGCCTCCACAACACTCTTCAACTGAAGCTTTTGTCTAACCTTCTCAGCTCCACATGTATCAGATCCTAAACATGTTTTCAGCATTTTGGCTAGAAGGTTCCAAGACCCTTCCAAATAGTTACTGAAAGCATTTCAAAGCAAACTGAAGTAACTTCTTTTATAATGATTTTAAAGGCAAGAGCTTTCATCCTTTGTTCATACAGGGAAAAGTGACCCTCAAATACTAATCACTTCCTGAATTAAATGATGATACTTTGGGAATTAAATATATCTGCTCACAGCTACTTGACACATAAGTGGTCTATATTATAGACAGAATTTTTAAAATAGAAAGGATCACTTACTGCCAAATGAAATTTAGGAGCATAGTGGGAATTGAAAGAGAAAATGAAAAACCAGTAACAAGTCTAGACTTCTTTGGTACAGCTAGAAGAAACAGTACCTATCACTAGGCAACACATGAAATTAATTTTCTTCAAGGACAGTGAGAAAGAGAGGCAGGGAGAATCATATTATGCAAAAGGAAGTTTCAGCTAAGTTGTTTGACCTCTGTTTGTTCAGTATGTTCAAGGCTTGCTCAAGATATGTCATGTAAAAACATTCTTCAAGGCAGGCTTCGTATATAAATATATATATATATATATATTATACAAATGTCCTAATGTGGGACCCAGACAACATAATCAGACATTTTCCTAACCAACATAATATGAGCAATCAAAAAAACCCACTCCAGAAGCAAGCAATGGTCTCAATGTGAGCAGCATAGCTCAGACAAATGACATTGTCATTAATGTAATAAGCAAGAGTTTCCCATAAACAAAAGTTGAAGTTAATCTCTCAGTGAAATGGAGCATCTTTTAGCTGAAGAATTAGAGAGGAAAATATGTAAAATCAGTATACCGCTAATTCTATGCATTAACTGGAGCTTCTTATAGATGTATTTTAACATTATCCCTCTTCCCTCCTCAAATTGAGAAATTCCATTAACAACATAATTAGCCCTCCTTTAAATAGCTAATTACACCTAACTCCAGCCATAATGTCTAATTACTGGTTTATTCACTCTGAGTGGTTTATAACATGATGAGAAATTACTGCGATGAAATTAGATCAAAGGGTAACATAAACGTATTTGCATTTCAAACTGCCTTTGAAGGCAGAGGTGGAGATGGAAAGGGGCTGGGGTGGTGGGAGGCAAACAGCAGCTCGAAGGTACAGAAGGTACAGCTACATCTCCACGAGCAGTCAACATCTGTTCCCTTCAGAGCCCTTCTTCATCCATGTCCATGCCTGGATGTGCACTGAACACCTTGGAGAAACATGCCAGGCCAGAGCTGTGACACCATTTCCTACAGCTTCATGATGTGCCAGGAGATGGATGCAATTACTCTCATTGCCTCTAGAAGATCACAAGAGGAAACTTGAAGCAAAAAGCTGCAGGAGAATCATAGGGAGTTAGATTAAGCAAGCCAGTTTTCAAGAGTCTCTGTAGTGTTATCATAATAAAAATCTTCTACCTAAAATATGTGTACAACAGGTGGAGAATAAGTTTTATCTCATTATCTCACAGTAAAATAATGTGGCTTTTTTATTTACATTTTTCCCTGTAAAATAAAAATGGTGCAATTAGCAGTTCTAGAAACTTAAATGGTTTCTTAGTCTGTATGGGAGCTGATATTGGGATAAGGGTGGAACAGTGTTATGCCAGAAGACAGGTGGGGTGGAGAGGTTTAACAGAGCAATAGTCTAAAAATCTGAGTAGCCTTAAGATTACAGGGGGAAAAAAGCATTCCTCAGATTGCTCTCCTATCAATATTTTCTCACATTCTTCTCATTTGCAGTCATAAACAGTAACAAGTTTTGCATAAAATACATCTCCCTCGCAACAAAGTATTTTGGAGTGGGATGCAATGTTCATTCACATCACTGAGAAGATTTTATGAGGACTCTGTGGTCAAATCAAAACTGATAACATCATGACAGCAATAGCTCATGCCAGCAGTCTCTCTTTTGCTCATGATTTAAAAGAGGGAGATACTGCACAATAGTTTAAGAACATTTTGCTCATCTCATTTTTGTCACAGTGTACAACACCCTTATCCTTCATATCTCTGTCCTTTCAGAGATGCATCAGTATAAACATGTTTTCAGTGACTGGTGGGAAACAGGAGTTGAACTTCATGCATGGCAGCATCAAATTAACAGAGACAAGTCATGAATTATACAGATAGTTTGTCATCCATTTCCTCTAGACTGTACAGCTAATTATGAATTCTGTAATTACTGTGACATATGCTAACCAAGCATCCCATCCCTGGCTAGTGTTATGCTCCATTACAGAGAGAAAGTTGATGGTCTGTGGTTCTGAGAATAGTCTGAACCACATAATCTAATAGCTGAAAGTCAGTGTCACTGCTGATTCTCCTCTGTGGTCTCTTGCTTACATTTGTTGAAAACACATATCCTCCTTTATGAGAAAAAATAAGCCCATTTGAAAAGCAGTGCCATTTCCTGGGGAAAAAAACAATCCTTTTGCCTATTATAGAAATTCTGCAGAGAAACTCTCAAGTTTGGGCATCGCACAGAATCAGAGGTGTGTTTGTTACACCACAGACAGAAGGCACAGGCAGTTACAAACACATAAACTGGAACAGTTGAATGGTGGCCCATTGCACCCTACAGTCACTGTATAGATGGTTATTCATTGCACAAACAAAACCATGCCCTTAAGAAAAAAGACTGAAGGGCTGAGGTCTGGATATAGTAGAGAAGCAGGTTTAGGCCGCAACACTACTCTGAACATGTGCATCACAAGTAACATATATCAGGAGTGTTCTTCCTTTAATTTTTTCAAATTTATTAAATGAATTACTGAAGAATGAAAGGTTTACTTCCACTCTTCTACTATCACCACTTCTCTATTAAAAAGGTTTCTATCCCTACATCAAAATCAAATTGGTTTCATGCATAAATGATGCCCTCCAGGACCCAGGCGGAAAGTCACAGAGGACTAGATCTCATCCTAATTCCTGAGTTAGAAGCACAAATATCCAGCTGATAACACTATCAATACGATGTACAATAATTGAAGCAAATGAAGTAATTGAAGAAAAGTAGTTCTCTTTTGTGTGTTCAAGGTTTATGGGAATTCTACACCTTACAAGTACACAAACACCGAGAAAACACAAAACTGAGGAAGTTAGTGGATAAGATTTTACTGGAAAGCTGCTGAATGCAAGACTGAAAAATGCAAAGACAATATCAAAAACTGGAAACTGATCCAATTCAGTTATATAATCACATCTAGCACGGATCAGTCACTTTAAGAGAACACATGGGAAGAAAAGGAGAAAAGGGTAAGCTGAGGAGATGGAGGTGCACATTTCTTATCTGACCTTCTTAACAAAGAAACACAGAGTCTATTAAGCTCCCATATAAAACGTTCCTTTTTTTTCTTACAGTTCTTCCCATCTCTCTCATTTTTGTGTGAAAGCAGATTTGCTGCTCTCCCACAAATCATTATCTCTCTTTGATGTGCTCTGACCTATGTTTTGATGTGACTTTCAATAACCATCTGCATTCTGTTGGAGCACAGATTTTTGGGGACAGAGGAAAGGAACCACACATTCTTGACACATGATGTCCAAAGTAATGTCAAATCATTCAAAGCATTTCATATTTTCATGATTCCTCTATATTTTATTGCTTTTCCAGATGTGACCAGCAAATCCTCCTCGGATGAATTATGACTATGACATTAATTTCTTACACTTATGTGTAAAGCCATATCCACAAATATTTTGCCAAGCATTGTACACACCACTGTATTAGAGACACTAATATGTCAGCACAATGTTTCTATTAAATTTAAACAGAAACCTCTCATTGCATATGTAAACATCTCTTGTGTATGTAAGAAAGGTGGGACAGGGTATACCAAAAGATATCCATATTTTTGCCTTTCTAACTGTTTAGTCTCAGTTCTGACTGCACAGTTTTTCCAGTTGCATAGAAAGACGCCTTTTCCTTCTTGTCATAGAACAAACAGGATGTTTTCTGCCCAGCTTTATTTATTAGCTGAAATACAGACACTTGATAATTGTCACTAGAGAGAGCAAATGGGATTTTCAAAGAAGCCTAAGGGAATTGATGTCCATCATCCACTGAATTTCAAATGGAGCTGGGCATCTAATCCTGTAGTATTTTAAGGCAGGGGTGGGGAAGAAAAGAAAAAGAGAAAAGAGAAAGGAAAATGGCTTAAGCACATAAACAAAACTCTTGCCATCACTTTCACTTGTGCAGTCAGTGGCTGGCACTGAGTGCTGTGGCTGAGCAAACAAATGCAAACAAAAGGAACTAATTAAAACAGAGCAGTCACAAGATTCTGCATTATTTAGGTTCCACTCATTTTTAATAAGCAAATTACTGAAATACAAAATAGTTTTCACACTTTGGGAGTTGACTGGAGTATTTTTCTACTTCACATGTCGTGAAGGACACTAACAGTCTCCTCTCCTTTTGCATAATTTATCTCAAACAGATGAGTCATTAGACAACATAGAAGCAGCACCAACTCTGATTAATGCCTCTGTCACCCCATGCATTGATTGGCACTCCTTTGGTTGCTGATGCCCCTAGGAAAATGCTTCAGAAAAGGCAATGAGTTCCAGGTGCTTTGTCCCACATAGCAGTTACACCTGCAGGGCACACAGACTGTATTTTGAGGGAGCTCTGTCTAACACATATAGTTAGGCTACTGATTGAAGAGGCAAATCCTCACTGCTCTGCACTCAGGGTGAAAATCCACATGAAAGCAAAGATGCAGTTCATGGTATTGCACAGTAAACCCTCTTGGGAGGACAAAGACATTGTTCCTATTTTCAGATCATGTGTATGAGACCTTTAGGACCAGTAGCCAGCTTTTTCTGTCTTCATACCAAATGTCCCACAGCGTAATTTGAACTGATATTTAAATCTCTAGTCTTTGCTCTAATGCAAGCAACAACCCACCATGATCACTGGCAGTACAAGAAAGCACCTTGGGCATGACACTGACACCCAGCTCTGCTTGCTGCAGTGCTGAACAGTCAGAGCTCTCCTGCCTGGAATGTGGCAGAGCAGAAAATAGCACTGAAAAGTCATTTCGACACATTAGCCAAGGACCACGTCCATGCTAGGCAGATCATACTCTGTGTGACCTTAAACAAATCACCTCATGCTCTCACTTCTCTATGCCTTAGTTCCCAAGTATAACATAGAGATAAAACTCATTCCAGTTCATAGGAACATGGTGCAAATTAACCTTTCCAAAAGAGAGCAAAAGGTTCTAATATCCTGCTAGGTTTCTTTAGAAATACAGCCTCACAGCTATTGCTGCTGAGGAATGAGAGGGTTCTTTTTTGGCTCTTTACTTCTTAATAAGGAGAAAAGCTGAAATGAATTAGAAAGACTTTGCTATTCAGTTATTGCTTTCTATCCCTTCCTCTGTCGACTGCTTCTCATTACTCAATTTCCTTCAGTGAACACGATTGCTTTTCATTGCTTCTTAGCACTATGATGAGTCAACTACCCCTTAAATCCGTTTTTTGAAACTGTCAGTGTTGATTTCTTGCCTCAAAAAGTCATCTTCATCTTTCGTGCTCTGTCATTCTTAATTCACAGTGAGCTTAAACCCACCATTCTGGAAAGCTTGCTTCAGTTTCCAAAATGAGCAACCATTATGTGATGCTACAGTCTCACTCCCACAGGACAACTGATTCATCCAGATTCCCAGGTAAGAGGTCCTCGTGTTGAGCATCCAGCAGTTCATGACACTGACCAGGACCAACCCACAAGGCAGCGTGATACACGTAGGGCTTGAAACAAAACTGGTATAACATGTACAGTGCCCAAGAGCCCAAAGGCTCCATGGCATCACTTAACTGTGCAAACTGCTGTCTCAGTTGGTTTGACACACATCTAGCAACCTGACTGCCAAGGAAGTAGAGAGTTTAATCAAAATGCTCATCATGAGCATATCACAGGATTTTGCAGGATAATTTTGTCCCCCAAAGTATTTTTTCGTACATGTAAGAAGGAAGCACATGCAATACACAGCTATTGTAATATACAGCCCGATGTGAAGAGCAATCAGCTGTTTGGGGGATTTACAGGGGCGCCTACTTGGCAAAAGAAGCTGCAAAATATTCAAGGAACTCATGAGGCAGCAGCAGTCTGCTCATGATTCATTTGGCTGGCATACGATAAGCAAAGGTGGCTGATGGCCTGACCTTCCTTCACGGAGAGCTGACAGACACTGTCTTTTCATTTGAAACAATTCTCTAGAAAGGCAGAAGTGATGGTGCATCTTTAGATAGGGCTTCTTATCAAGGAGCTGCACCTTTTACTCTAAGGATGATTATGAAAACAAAGGACACACTACTTTGGTGATGAGAACAGAAGGCTCTTAAGGTGTCTGCCTTCCTTCTTTCCCCCATTAATAAAATCTTTATTTAATAACTTAGTCTATCTGTTGTTTCAAGGGCAAAACAGCAGTCCTATTTTCAGGTATGTGGACAGTGATGAATTTCATAAGTTTATTCTTATGAATAAACTTTTTCAGCCTTTGCCATATTCCACTTTTCGTATTTTCCTAGTATCTTTCCTATTCTCTCTTTTTGAGATAAAAGCCTTTGCTAGAAAATAAGAGAGCTCAGTGACTTTCAGTCCATCTTTCCAACTCTAGATACCAACCTGAAGACAGCATGGAAAGACAACTTTTGGAGATTAGATGTTCTATGCTTTCAAAGCACTAGAATTAGAGTACCACAGACTCAGCAGTCACACCTGAAGGTCCTGTCTGAAGTACCTCATTTTCTACTGTTTTGTCTCTAGGTCATCAATTATTTCATTATGGATGTCACCATTCACACATGATGCTGAAACACCTACAGTTTGGAATACTCCAGCATCTCAGGGCACATAATCACTCAAAGTCTAATAGAGGAACTTGATAAGCAAAGGAAAAAGCAACACAACCACAGAGGCCTGTTCCAGCACAGCCCTAATAAACAACAGTGCCCATGACAAAGATGTGTTCCTTGGAATGGAAGAGAACAACCCTCTGAACCTTTATTTGGAATGTATCTCGTTCACAGAAGATTCCTAGCTCCTAGTCCTGTTTCCTCTCACAAAGAACTGACTTCTTGGCTCAGATTAGCCTTCTTGCTCAGTCAAAGAAGGGAACACAGAAAACCACTGCAGGTTTTAACTTTTTTCTTGCTCCTTGTGCCCTTCAGAAGATGAAGTCAAATAAGGGAAAGCAGTGAGCACTAAAAAGATAAAATCTCAACATTTGTGTCTTTGTTCTACTATAACTCAGAAGTGCAGGGCAATAATTGCAAGGTTATTTTCTGAGCATATGGTTAAGGAATAAGAAGTCATTAATAAAAGAGTTGTGTCCCTTTGGCAGGCACCAGCTGCTCTCCAGTGCTTCAGAAGTGACCACTAACCCAATAGGCACATACTACCAAAACAGTTTCCAAGACAGCTCAGAAGTCATTGAGTGTTCTTGTTTCCAGATGGTGTCAGCAACCCAGCGTCAGGTTTTGAACCATAGGGTATAATGTATGAAGGCTGTAAACAAAAAACACTCCTACACAAGTGTTCACCAGAGGAGCTGACTGGTGAATCAGTAAGAAAGGTTTTACCTAGCATGTTCTAGTAATATCTAGAAAATTTTCTTACAAGTTTTCACGGACGTACATTGACATAAACGTACTTTTCCATAAACCAGCAGGCCCTAGTCACAGGTGAGTTATTTAATTTGCAAGAAATCCTGAATTCTCAAGGTATCCTTGTCACATGTTGACAGTCAAATGAGAACAGAAACACATGAACTCCTTCCTATGTCAGAACTTATTTATCATCCCACCCATGGCAAACTGATCTCCAAAACTCAGGTTTAAAAACTTGATGAAGCTTGCTAGCCCCGGGGAGATTTAAGCTCTCACAGAAGAGCAGACACACTTGGTAACGCTCCAGAAACACGGAGGAATTGTCAAGTATACATTTCCAGGATGACATGCCATTTGTCACAGTCAGTTAGGAGAATGTTACCAAAGACTAATTTTTTCACTGCTTTCTGGAAATGTTGTCTTGGGATTTGAACAAACTGTTGACATAAAGAAACCAGGTGCAATACTGAGTTATTCATTCCTGAAATCTGCTGTATATCTGTGGCATGTGGTTCCTCAGGTATTTTAATCACATCAGTGCAGTGTCAAACCACTTCCAACCATGAAATGCAAAAGAACTGCTCACAGCTTCTGCTTGCAGTGTGTTTGGTATAAGGAAGCAGAAGACAGCTAGTGTTCCTTGTATTTTTGCAGAAATTTCTACATGACTGTTCCAGTGAAATTTTGGATTTGGAATTGCTTTATAGTCAGGTAGATATTTCACAGATGGGTTAAAAGAATGCCATTTTTTCTATCACCTGGATTTAAAAGGCTTTACTTAACTAGACCATGTAATGGGCTAGATTTCAAACCAGAGCTCTTGATGTGACTCAGGATAAATATATCCTTTTAGAGTGACAGTGGAAAGGGCCACTTCCTGGAACAAGGAAAAAAATTCTAGCACAGTGTGCATTAACTTCAGGCACATGGAAAAACCATACAGGTGAAAAGAAAAATGGAAATGCTGAACAAAATCAGATGGTTTCTGATGACTTCCTGCACTACCTGAAGGACATCCCCATATTTCTTGTTCAGGGAGGTACTTTGGTAGGGGAGAAATCAGCTGTTAAAATGCAGGCATACATGCAAAGTTGCTTACAAGAGTGTTAGTAAAGTAAAAACGTCAAGCATTCACTTGGGCAATGTCAGAAGCAATGTTATTTATGCATCCTCAGTTAAACCATCCCATACAAATGCATTAAGGCAGTGCTTTGAAGTATGTGACCATACTCTGGTTATCCCCAGGACTGCAGCCTCATTCAGCACAGACTGAGGGGCACCATGCAGTTTGACTGACAGGGGATCTTTGTTTTATTTCCCAGAATCTGGCCCTTCTTGCTGCATCACAGGTTCTCGTCCCTTGTTAGCTTTTCAGCAGCACTTCTTACAGGATTTTTGTGAAGTTCAGTCTACAAGAGGTAAGAGGTAGTGTTATTCCCATTTCACAGACAGGGAATGCCAGCACACAGGCGATGATAAATTTAGCAAAATATGAGTCATTTAAGATACAGGGGTTTTTCAGTATATGTATTATTCACATGGGACTGAATTAGGCACAAAGATTAGGGCATTACATTGAAGTTCCTGCAATTTACAGAAGTTTGCTTCGAATGATTTCCCATTAAATGTTTCAAAACTGCAAGTTTCTGATGGAAGATCATGTCTGGTTTCCCACAGGAAATTAGATATATAAAGTTGTGCCATCTGCCTATTCATGTGCTGTTAATATTCCTTCCACCTCATTTCTGAGCCTTTTGGCTGGTTTCAGACAAAACTGGTGGAGGAAAAGTTTTCTAAGTGAGTGCCTCTAGGCCTAGCAAAAACTGTCAGCTAACAGAGAATAAAATCCAAAAGACAGCCCCCATTAAGAGAAAGGAGGTTATACCTCTCCCCCATCCCAGTCCTGCCAAGCAGTGCCAGATCCCCTGCTCAAAGCACACAACTTTCAACAAGCTGCTTGCTCAGGGATTCAGGGCACAAATGTGTGGAGTTAATATCCACATTTCCCTTTGAGTAGCTGTGTTCTCATCTGGTAATACAAACCAGAGAGTAAAATCATCTCCAAGATATGCAGTAATGAGCACTCACCAGGCAATGAAAGAGGTACCATTTTTGTCAGCTTAGGGGCATTTATGGCATACTAAATGCACTTTTATAAAAAATATAACTGTAAGCAGAGGAAGCATTGGCTGTTTTTACCATAAAGCATTCCTAGATAGGCTGATGCAAGTGTTTGTGGCATAGAAAATTAAAGAAAGACATATCCAGAATATAAATGGCAATGGTGCAGCAGTAAATTCACACTCTCTCTCACCTCTAGACATCTTCACAGCTCTCTAGCAATTGTACAGAAAGTGGAACATGCAGAAGAGCCAAGAAGATGCCAGCCACAAAACCAGTCACTGCAATCCATTTGGCATTCCCCACCCTTGAGCTGCAAATGAAATGAGGTCCTAGGCTGGTGTATCTCACACTTCTGCCTCTTTCTCTACCAACACCACATGCCTGGGATTAAAGGGACTGAGCCCATTCCTTGGTTCAAAGCTTCCTCTACACAGCCCAATTACTGTGTGCACTGCACTGTACCCCACAGTGACAGGAGTTTCTTGGGCCTGATCTTCCCATTTCATGAAGTTGATGAAATGTTTGATTACCTTAGTGCAAGAATGAGCACAGAGGAGGGAAGTTTGGGCAAGTGAAGGCACAAGAAAGCAGTCACAAAAATCTTAGTTTACAAAAAGCAAAGACTCTTCAGAAAGATGGGGTTTGCTTTTCAACAGCTTCCTTAGTTGACAGCTGATTTCTTGCTATGCAGCTCTGCAAAATGCTGCCATGTCTGTGAATTCATCTGTGTGGTCTAAACCAAGAGAGGGCTCACTGTCAGAAAAATCTACGAAAAAAAAGGAAAAAAGGAAAATAAAAAACTCAGAAAACATCCGCTTTGTCCTTTCCTTCCTAAAATAAATAATATTCAGAGCAGGAGCTGAAACATGCTTTGAACAGGAGAGTGGGAACTCCAGCTGGGCAATTTGTCTCTCAGGACAGGTCTCCAAAGAGAGAAATACTAACAGTCCCTGGAGGTTATAACTGCAAGTATTAGCATAAACTTCTCTACTCTGTGCTTATTTGTGATGCCATTTAGAATAGAAAGAAAAGCAAAATATTTAAAGTGGGATAGAAGATAGAGGCATTCACTTAGAAACCCACTGTAACTGTTCCTTCTAGCTGGGCATTCTAAGTGCCAAGTTGCTCATGGTGGATGCTGCAGCAGCTGGCTCTGCTTCCAAACCATATGAAAAAGTTAACTAGGATTCAGTTCCACATGGCAGGGAACTGGAAGGCAAAACACAGCATATTATAGGGTAAATACAGTTGGAAAGGGAGGGAGACACCATACACATGGAAGAAGTTAAATGCAGATGTGAAACTGACTTCTCTGTACTCAGAATTCCAGTTTGGTTCATAAAAATACTGGCATAAAGCCCAGAACACAGATCATTTGGTTAATCAGGGAGAGGACCAGCAATAAGTAACCTCACCTCACCTTATAATGGTGGTCTAGACTAGAAAGGTGTACTGATGAAAATGGACACTCCTAGGTTCTCTTTTATCTTCCACAAATTCAGTTCAAATTTGGTAAAGTGTCTTCTGACCTAACTATGTGACACTCATACAAAATCAGACAAGAACTTGACTTGAACCGCAGTTTTGTTTCCTGTGTTAGTGAAGTTCTAAACCCATAAAAGTCATGCTAAATTTACATATTCAACAGTTAGCGAGAAATTCAAGGAGATCACAGAGCAGAGTTTGGCCAGTGAAGTGTCACTGTCAGGCACCTGGAACTGGGTACACACAGTAACTGCCTAGTCCTAAATTCAGTGTTGAAAGACAGACAATCAGAAAAAAAAAGATTGTAGTTACAGATGGTTCATCTGTAAGCTGAGCTTTCAAGTGAAACTATTTTTCATAGTTAAACTATGTGCGTCCTTTTGTGTGTTGAAGAGATGGGAAGAATGTCATTTTATTCAGTACTAGGAAAACACATTTTGATGGGCAACTTCTGAAATAACTGAGAAGGAGACACCAAGACCTACTTGTATTCTCTTCTGCAGTGATCACTTGCATAGACATCAGTTTTGCCAGTTAAAATATGTTTCAGCAGCAGGTACCCATCTGGATTTTAATCTGAAGTAACATAAAAATTATTACAACACTTCCAAATATACTGATATACACATTATCTAATGTTCTGGTGTTTTATACCCCACTATAATAGTTCAGAAATAATAAAGTCTTTGCCTATTTCATGAATAATAAAGTACTGAGATCAAGAAAAAATGTTCTATATATCCTTGACTCATAGATCAAATGGGCTTAATAAAAACTGAAATTAGGTTGTTATCCAACAATCTGAGCATGTGATCCTCTTGGTTTTATTTTCCAAGCTGTTCACTTGCTGACTCTTTCTTCCCCTCCTCCCCTTCTGCTACACTTATCTCATTAGGTGGTTGAGGTTCTACTCAAGCCCTTTAAGAATTTGTTGCTCTGAAACAAAGGAAATCATGTCATAATCATTTTATGAGAAAGTGTTCCCTGCAGAAACAGCCATTACTGAATATTATGTGAAGCTGGGCATTTTAAGGTATTGTTTAATTTAATTGCTAGTACCCGTTTTAATTAGCAAGAGTTATAGTCCTACTATAATGAGCAATTGCATAGAATAACATTGTGGAAAATCTGAAGATTTTTTCCACTTTGTTGAAAGCACCAACAATATTTGACATCTTCAAAAGCTGCACACTTAGCCCAGGAATATGACAACAAATTATATCATGGTATCAAACCAAATGTCCCATCACAATCCCCTTGCTCAGAGTCAAGTTCTCTGAGACAGGAACTGCATCTGCAGTGCCCTTGGTGACATAGCTTTCATCTGAAGTATAAAGTCATAATAATACATCTATCACTTCTGTAAAGTTTCCCATGTTAACGTTAAGCCTAGAATAATGGTAAAGGATGAAAAAAAAAAAAGAGAGTTAAAAGACATTGTGGAAAGAATGAAATCAATTAATCTGTGGATATGCACAGTATGTAAGCAGCAGTGGAATGTACTTCACAATGAAGACAGCAGAGAGCTGAATTTCATGAAAGGGTGTTCTTACTGTTTTGTATATCAAGGCCCGTTAATGTTAAATTTTAGGTCTCATGCATACATAGACTGATCTTCACCCTTTTCCAGATGTCTTCTGAAATCCTAAATGTGGGTTGGAATAGTCTGCATCAGCACTGGGGATTATCTAATCCCAGAGTCTAAGGGACAAGTACCAGTAGATGAAAATGATAAAGTCTGGACATGTTGGATTTCACTTTACAGAACAAGGTCTCTGCTGATAAAAGCAGTTTGCCCCTGTGACAAAGTGGACTTAAATCAAGAGATCTTTATCAACCATATTTGCCAATTTTTTTTAAGTCATATAAAATGTATTTGGAGATCTTGAATAAATTCCAATTGGCTTTAGAATGACAAATATCTTGATTCTTAAAACCAACATTAGACTTTTCCTCACCTCTCTCTGGGCCTAGTGAGGGTGTTCTCCTTTCCTCTCAGACCTTTGTTTCAACGACTTTTAAAAGTTCTGTGGAGGTGCTGAGGAAGGGCAGGTGGGCTATGCAGGCCAGATGGGCAAGCTGCAGAGTGTTAGTTTTATTGTCCTTTGATCCTGTAAGGTGATGAAACAGGTCAAAATTGGAAAATCTCTGTTTAAGTTAGTTGAGAGACCTTTACTGAAACTGCAATGCCTTTCATGCCTTCTGTAGTCAGCCTTAATGGGCCTGGGAGCAGGGTTTGACCCTTACACTGTAGCCAGAAAGCTCTAATTACTTTGAAAGTAAAAGGAACTTGTCTTTTAAGTTACATAATCCACGTTACTGTTGTCCTACATAACTATGGAGAACTATATAATATGTAATTGAATGAAAGCTGCAATATTGGACTGGGAAAATTTGCTGAAATAATTAATACCACCAGTCAATTATATTGATTTATACATTCAGCATTCCAGACAGAGCCAACCACTGTAGGTTATTATCCTCCAAGTCAATGTATTCAACTGCTGTGCAAAAACAAAGGGAAAAAGTCAAAGAATATAATTTGTAACATTTGCAGCTGAAAAAAAAAGGAGGTGCTGAATGCACAGTGTGTACTGCATAAGGGAAAGTCATGCTGAAAAATGAATGGAGAAAGAAAGAGAAACCGACATGAAGGATTGCTTAGCACACAGCCCAAAGTATAAGGCAATACTGGCTCCTTGAATATATTGTTATTTGCACAGTTCTTTTATTTTGTCTCTCTGGTATTATTCAAAATCCAAAGGTATGGTTTCTGCTGTGTTTGACTGCGTAAATACATAGAAGAACACACACATGCATATACATACATACATACAGATAGAAAACAACTTTACAAGAATGATTGTTGGATGTCAAAGGACTTTGAAGTATGAAGTGATACAATTTTTATCTCTACATAAAGTTATCATGGTAATGATATTTTCAGTTAAGGATAAAAGAACAATTTGCACTGTTATCCACTGTAATGAAAATTGTTATTTTTCACCAGCAAGTATATGGCTGACTTTAGCCTCAGTGGCAGGATGAATGTTAAACCAGAGCTAATGAATAATTCATAAATGTTATATAATGCAATGGCTCATTCTGGGATTCGTGTTTGAAGAATGACTTCTCCTGGTTAGACACTGTTTAGATTCTGGGCCAGCGACACCCTGGCATGACCTGCCTGCAATGAGATAATGATGAAAGGGTTGGTTTGTTGTCTGGGGGTTTTTTTAGCCATTAAAATTTTATTGAGTTTTCATTACACAGACATATCTACAGAAGGCTGAAAAAAGCAAACACACAAATTCAACAAGCACGTTCCACTCACTGAGTTGATTGCAGAGTTAACAACTGTGCAGAGTGAACTAAGGGCCCGTTCCCATCACATCCTATGCAAAATGTAGCACAGCTGGGACAACACTTGTCATTAGGACACGGTATTAGGAAATCTGGGTCCATTCCCAACTCTGCCAACAGCCTGGGAAGTGGCAGAAACACAGGAAAGTGACTTTCCTCCCTGTCCCTAAGTGGGAAAGAGGAAAGGAGGGAAGACCGTAACCTTCACAGGACAGGGACTGAGCCTTGGTGGTGTCACAACTAGACTGTGTACTTGTCTGCTGTCCTCTCCAAGCAAGCTGAAACAAAGAGACTTGGTATTTATCAAAGGTTCTTCAGTTATGCTGTTCCAGCATGATGAGAGAGTTTTATTTGCAAATATAAAAGGAGCTGGAATCACAGTTTTGGGACACTTAGTGGAGTTCATCATACATTTGAAAAAATATCATGAGATCTTCTTCAAACATTTTAAAAAAACTTAAAACTTACAAGAACTTATTTTTCTCTAGTACCTAATGCCTTTTTGTTGTTATGAGGGTTTTTTGAGGGGCTTGTGGTTTGTTTGGGTTTTTCACACTCCTTTCACACATACTATAAATAGCTTTACTAATTAGAAAGCTAAAAAGAAAGGGAACAGAGGAAGATCTTAACAGGATTGTAAAATGCTGTTCTGGATATTCTTGTAACTAAATCCATGCTCAGACAACCTTGTGCATTACAAAATAGATAACCAAATTAAACCCATCTCCTGCTCAAAGGAGCTTTGGAGACAGAATTAGTTCATATGTCTCAGAATGAAAAAAAAGACAAATCATAACTGATATGGGCTGGAGGGTTGTATACTTCTTGATCCAGGTTAGTCCATGCTGAGCTGCTGTACTCAATTTCTGGTGCCCCTCTTCCATTCCATCTGCTGTTGGACAGAACATGAATCTAGAGGTCTAAACAATGCAACAGTTACAATATCCTTTTTTTTTTTAATAGGCTGTATCTATCAATAGGCTGTATGGTTTGGAAGAACACTAGAACACTACACAGCAGTCTGCTTGCTCCCCATACAGATGAAGGTGCAGTTTACTGTCCTGGCTCTGTCATGAACTCCCACCTTCCTTTTCTCATGTCCACAAAAAAGCATATTTCCTATCTCTATTCCACACTGCATTGTTAAGGGGCCAGTGCTGAAGGGACTGGGTTTCTCATTTGAAGTGATTACTCATAATAGGAGAAGTAATTTTTCTCTAACCTTCTTGATGACCATGAAAATACGTATAATTCCTTAGAGCTCCTGCATTTCTCTGATTCAAAAGAATCAGAAAAGAGATATACACAGCAGGGAACTAATTTACACATACCTCACACCTTTGGGAATGGATTTATAACCATCATGGCTTTAATAAATTCTGCCTCCCTATAGCTATTAGTTCCCAAAAGAACTTGATAAAAGCCAAAGTGTCAAAAAGAAGGCTAACAACATTTCATTGCCTGTATCACTCCAACTGCTCCTAAAAATGAGGATAAGTGAGAATTGTTCTACTAAATTTAAAATTAATTTGCTACTCAGAGAGTTAGTAAAAAGCTCTGTTCTTCTGAGGGTCACACTGGTCTGGTTCTACAAGGGCCACTGAGAAAACAGCCTGCACAGCCCAGAACAGCAGCATGCCCAAACCCTAGCCTGGCACTCAAAAGCATCACAGCAGTATCAGTGAGTGAGAACAGGGCCCTGCTGCTCTAAGCCAGGTCCTTCAGCATCTCTGTACCATCCACACAACCTGCAGACACGCACTAGGCTGGGAGGCAAGACTGAGCAAGGAGCGTTGAAGGGTGGAAGCATCCTCTGACTTTCCCAGAGAAGGAATAGTCATCAACACCTGTTGAAACACCATCGAGCAGGGTGCAACTGCTGTCCAGCTGTCCCAGGTAAAGGTCACAGCAGATGCAGACAGCACATGCATCAGTGCAAGCTACTGCCTGGAGTTATTTCAACAGTATCTTCACTGAATAATGCCTATAGTTAGACCAGGCATGACACATGTGTTGCTGCTTTTTGATCAGTGCTCTGTAAGGTCAGAGCTGTGACAATTTAGATTACAATAGGGACTAAGCATTCTTGGCTCTTATTTCTTGGATGAAAGTCCTACAGCTATTAAGTGCATGCTTGCAAGTCTCCTGGTTTTGCAAAGGATTATGATTAGCTGATGGTATGTTTTTGTTCAGATATACTGCGATGTAAGAATAAATAAGGCACGAGTGTAAAATAATTACTCAAAAAAAATATTTAACTTATGTTTACTATTGTTGTAGTGCTGTCTGGTTACACAAGAGCCTGCAGCAAATCTTCAGCCCAAGGAACCCTTTGCTTTATAACCAGCACATCATCTCATGATTTGAATACAAGTTAGATGACTTACAATATGCTCTCCACATGTGACCAAGCAGCTGCTCTGCTGCTGTTGCTCTAGAGACAGGGGAGGGAAGGAAGATTACAGATGGATATGGATATGAGATGAAAAGTGTATTGTTTAGGTTCAGCAATACTGAAACATACATAGTGCTGTCATTTGTATACAAAGCTCTTTTCCGTTTAACCACAATGACAAAATGGTAATTGCCTGGCTACAAATGTATCCATTTTAAAAGGTATAGGAACTGACAGTCAGGGAGAAAAGAAGTATTCCTCTCTAAAAGCCAGGGCCCAATTTGTCTGCACTGTGCAGCTAAAGGTGACAAATCACTCAGATCTCCCCACTGGGCAGAGTTAGGCAATCCCACTGTATGGGTAGGAGACTCCTGCACTTGTGTAAAGTGCTTTCTGGAACTGTTAACTCAGGGTAGCTGGTAAAATTACTTGTCATCGAAGTCCGGTTATTCTGTATGTTCTGCTAATGATGTTGTTTCCCACTGAACGGGATACTTGAGGTGCCCATTAAGGATCTCAAATTACTTTAAAAAATAGTAGATACATCAAGCCAAGTACTCCGTGAATAGATTTATATAGTTGTATGCAACAGCTTATACAACTGACATTTAAGTGCATCATAATGTACAACTTCCTTCTAGCAAGATCTTGAATTTCTAATTAAGAAATTTATCTGCTACCTTTCCTTTGTGTGTAAGCAGCTGTGCTGGCTGCTACACGGCACTTTATAGTCCTGCTAATAGCAGCTAAGCAGCTGTCAAGCTTTGCTTGACAAGTGACAGCAGTTTGATAGCGAAGTCATCACCTCTATATTCTTAGTGCACAGTGTTTTGCAAAGGCTCAAGAAGAGGGCTGGTACAGACCGCAAAGCCCTGTGAGAGATTAACCCACTTAACCAGCGAGGAGGGCAGTGCTTTCCTTGGGTCTGTTCTCCCCAAGTGTGAGTTTGTGTGGGTATCAGTGTAAAGAACCAACGCGTTGCAATCTCTCCTCTTGGCATTAACACCGCAACAACCGGGATGTGTTTGTACATTGTGTTGACATGAATTCAGTTACAGACATTGCAGCACAGAAGTGGTTAAACCAGCACAAACTGATGTAGATAAAATTAAAGGTCCTACTGAGGCAGGGAAGTGCCACAGCCCTGGCAGCACACCTGCATGTGGTCACACAGGGGCAGTTTATCCTGCTGTGCATAGAGCAGTGTGACACCAAGAGGCCTCACCTTGCTGGATAAACCCGCTGCTTCTGAAATAATGGAAGCCAGGTTGCTCGTCTTGAGCCACAGCACTGCATTTTCTTCTGCTGTTTTGGAGACCTTTGCATCGCACCCATCCACCTGTCTGGAGTTACTTCAGTGCTCTCCATCAAGGATGCATTGCAGAAAGTCTTTGCTTTGGCTGTGCTTATACCAACTAGTCAAGGTGGTCTTCAAGCCCAGACCTATCTGCCAGCTACAACCTAAAAGCCTCAAACTTCAGTCTCTAGTTGTACACCAGCACATCTCTTCATCAGTGTTATTGAATATCAGAATTTAAAACCAAGCCTGTCCCTGCAGATTTTCAAGTCTCGTCCCCTTTGGAGTGGCACTGCAACAATGAGCTGAGGAAATCTTGGTGATGTCCTTGCCTTTTGGTTTCTGCTTTCTTCCATTTTTTTTTTTCTGTACTCTTTGTACAGGGAAAAGCCACACAGCTGTGTGGATTTAACACGGGTCGCTTTCTTCCACAAGGATCAGGAAAGGACTATTCAGATGACTCAGGTGATCCTACACACTCCGTTCAGGTCAGCTGTAGAAGCAGGCTGAACATGTCATCATTTCACTGATGTCATCCAGTGAAAAAGCATTTCAGTGCAGTAGGGAAGGACAAGGTTTTTGCTCCAGTTCATCTCCTAGCCTCCTTCACCATTGCTTTGCCACTGTGAATAGGCTCAGGTAAATCTTACAAAGTCCTTTGGATATAAAACTAGTAAGTATCACAATTATATTTTTAGTGGACCTGATCTATTTCTAGCCGCTTAGCAAAGAAACTGAGGAGTGCCTAGCTGCTATATTCTCCCTCCTTTGTGTTCACATGTCCATTAACTATTTTCATTTTTTAGAAGCATCACCCTGGCACAGGGCACAAAGATGTAGCCATCAAAACCAAACCACAATGATTATAACACAAGCACTTCTTCAGAGCTGAAAGCAGCAATCACTCCTGCTAATAAAAGACCATTTATTAACCCTTTTATCTGAGCTCAGACAAAACACTTATAAAATAGCCCTTTGTTTGCACCTTAACCTAAGGGGAAAATGTTACTGTGGATCTGCAATTTGTCATCTAGTAACATTTGAAGGTTGGAAGGACAGCAGAGTCCTGATTCTGCTGCTTTTATCACAGGACTCTGCATTATCAGCCAGTTCCCAGTTTGCTCAAATGCTCTTCCTTCCTAAACTGTGATGTCTACAGTTACAGTCCTAGGAGGGTACAGAGGGTAAGTCAACACTGCCGAGCTGCAACTTGGCAAAAAGAGAGGTTTATTATAATACAAAACAGGATGAGAGTAGGAATATCACCTAACTAACAGCAGATAAAGGAATAAATCCAACTGAACTCTTTCATAGGTACAAGATGCAAGAAATAAACATCTTTTTGTTGGAGGAGAAGTATTTCAGCTATAAGAATCATATTTATTTGTTGAGGTTATCTCACTATTTCTATTCACTTGTTTCAAGAACAGTTATTCCAAGGTTGTCATTCAAGTGGTTTCTGGGGTTTTTTGACTCAGAGGAATTTATTTATGCAGTACTCAAACATGAGGTCCTTCCTTTTGCTGTTGAAAATCACTCCATAGTTTGCTAAAGAACAAGCTGTGAAGGCAAAGGGTAGCAAGAGAGAAATTTTCTTTTACAGAAAAAAAGCTTCAAAAATTAATGCTACAAAACTTATGTGATTTTTTTAATGCCACTTTTCTGAAACTTTTTCATTTGAGTACTATACACTGATGTGAGCAGCTCTGGTGATAATTACTCTGTGCACAATACAGCACCTAAAAGCAGAGCAGACCTACCACTGATTCTGGGGAACTGTGAATTTCAATGACATTTCAGTTTGGTTCCTATTTGTGTTAGTCTGTGACACTCTCTGTCCCTGCTCAATAGCTCTCTCCTCTGCAGTTACAAATCTAGCTAAATTGAGTTACTATAAAACGGGGATATTAATGGTTTTAAAATTCAATTCATTTCTGTTTATATTTTAAGACTCCGCTGCCAGGTTTTAACATGCTTGTTTTCTGAATGCTGATAAGAACAACTTGCATTGATTTACAGTATTCACCCTCCATATGACATCACTGACAGCTTCATTATATGGGATGGCAATTTTTTTTCCATGTGGTCACTCTTAATGAGATGAAATACACTTTGTATTTTCAAGCCATTTATTTGGAAAATTGTGAATGGATTGTCATCACATCAAGGTTATTTACTCTAATAAACAGTACAAACAGAACACAACCCATACGCTTCTGAAAAAGAGGATATCAATTGATGTTATTTAAAAGGTGTATTACACAAATAATTTTGGTGAGATATTAAGGAGGTATTTTATTTGCAATCCTATGCCATTTGAGTTATCCAGAGGTGCTTTGCATATTCATAGTACGCCCACTTAGGACAACTCATTTCCTATTTGGAATGAGAATTCAGGTACCACATTAGTCAATTGGAATTCTGCCATCAACTTTAATGAAATCAGGATTTCATTCTCACTATAAATAACTCAGATAGCTTCAAACTACTCCAAAATAATGTCATGAATTATCATTGACTTCTGCCCCCGTTGCAGAACTGCAAACACAATAATCAGATTGGGGGTGTAAAAGCAGCAACAGAGAGAGGGACTAGAATTGACAAAGAGGGTCACAGTAGCACCATACCATGTAAACTCTGTGTCATCCGTGTTGTGGTGTTAATCTGCATGAGTTTCCGTACTAATCCATCATCTCTAATTTAAATCATTTAATATGTAACCCACAGGCACAGAACAGTATTTTGTTGCAGGCAAACATATTGCTATAATCAGCATATTTTTCAGGCAATTCATGCAAAAGAAATGTCACTGTTATATGGATGGATAATGTATACACAGAAAGAGATTACACCTATTGCAAAAGCTTTTCTTAAAGATAACATAAAATTCTGTACCTCAACTGGTACTTCAAATAATGAAATCTTTTCCTGATCCACTGCATAAAGCAATTATGCAAATTCCTACTAGTCTTCTCTTTCTGAAATGATTATGATTGAGAGTTCAACATGATCATAATACGTATAACTGGAAGATTGTAAAAGAGGCACAAATAAAGCCAAACAAGAAATCCATAGCTAGTAAGCAATTCAATGTTCAATAATAGCTGCTTCCTCCCAAAGGACTCCCCCCAGCCAGCAGAGACTCTTCATGCTCCTGTTTCCAAGGAGTTCTGTGTGGCTGATGCAGATTCAAACTAACTTTTTCAGTTAATTCTGTTTCCCATAACTCAAGCATTTCAGCAGTGATTGTTTGCCAGCTAATCTCCTTCAGCTCATCTCCTATATAGGCATGGAATATTGAACAAACAAGCCTTCATCGTATATCTCTAACAGAAATGCAAGCAAACCTAATGGAAGTCCTTGGCCTAAGCAGGAAACATTGTGGTGCACATGTAGCAATTTCCACCCACACACTTCACGTCTGTAAACGGGGCTGGCTAAGTTCCCTGAAAATTTGGTAGTGTCACCAGGAAAATTTCTTTTATACAAGAGTCCAGTAGGATCTTGCATTGTTAAGGAGATTCTGTCCTAACAGTAATGTGGGTCTTACTGTCCAGCTGCCAATAATTCTAAATAAGCAACTGCTTTCAGGCTCTTTCAGTGCCGTTGCCTCAAAGTGTTGTGTATCATTACCCATCCAGTGTTTCTGAGAAGAGGTGGTAAAGGATACAAATTCAGGCTTCAAATGGCTTCCTTTTTAGGTATCCTAAAATGGAAAGATATTGGTTTCTACAATGACCCGTTCTGAACTTCTGTTCATGCTGTTTGCATCTCTCTCCAGTTCCAAGAAAAGGGTTGCTGTTACTTGGCAGAGGGATGTCAGAGCTTTACCATTAGCCAATTCTGTCACACAAGTGGGAGAGAGAAGGATCACACCACTACTACAGCCATAGCAAAGGTGGGAAGGAGTTTTATATAATCTGTCAGAGTGCATTTGAGTATCAAGGAACTACAATCACTTCCATGGAGCTAAGGGCCCTACTCTGCCTTGCACAGACCAGGTGGGTCAGTTCATATAAGAATTTGGCCAAAAAGTGTTGCATCCACAAGCAGTGCTGAGTAACTGTCATTATTTTACTTATCTTTTCATCTGCAAGGTCCAGTTATTATAGATACTTTGTGATGGATTTTTTTTGTTTGGTTGGTTTCGTGTGGTTGGTTGGTTTTGTTTGTTTGTTTGCTTTGTTTTGTTTGTCAGTGCACTGTTCATAAGTCAGTTACTTATGCCATAGAGTCACCAGGATATAAATAATCTTGCTCAGCAGAGAACTCCCCTGCTCTTTGAAGATCTAGTGAAAAATCTCTCACAGGTTCTGATGCCTCTGCTCCTCCACTGGTGCATTAAAAACAAAGTGCTGAAATGAACTGATGGCTTTTCATTTCTTTCCTTAATTAAGAATCACAGCAGCTGCTTGGTGGAAGAATAATAAGCTTTCTTTTTATTTTTCATTTCATTTGAGCAAAATTCTAGGCTGGTTTGATGCATATTTATGTGCTTTTTTTCTTACGACATTACACTTGCTGGAGTCAAGAGCTGGTGTTGTTTTCTTGTTTTAGCTGAGGCAATACAGCAAATAGGAGATAATTTGATACCTCAGTGCTGTTAGGCTGCAAGTCTTACAGCATCTACCTCTTTTGACCTGGAGACCTGCAGAGATGCTATTCCTCTGTGATGCAGCATGTAATGCCAAAGGACCAGGAAGCCCCTAAGGCAGAAAACTATCCTATAAGACCTATCCCTGACTGACTGTCTAAGCAAAATATGACTAGAATAGCTAATGATTACTGGGGCAAGACTCAACTGAATACAGCATCTGTTCTTCAGAACAGATAGTTCAAAATAAAGCAGTAACTAGGCCCAAGATTTAGGTGAGAGAAGAGACCCAGGTCCAGCTCTGTGGCTTGCGACAAGCCTTTCCCTGCACCAAAGGATCCAGTCAAAATGATCACAAAATACTTTTGTGTATAATTTTACTTTGACCAGGAGTTTTGTCATTCAACTTCAGCTCACGGTTGCATGAATACTTTCTCTGGTCTTTCTTTAAAAAGACATATTTGACATATTCTTAAATATGGTAGAAACCAATGTAGTTCAGTTTCAAAAACTTCCCTGCAGCAAAACCCTTATGTGGAATTCACTGAGGGGCAGATAGCTTTGAACAGCTTAAAAACAGCCAGGACTTAATATCCATAGCTGGTCCTCTATTTTGCTATCTGTACACCATCTTCTGAGCAAATATTCTTTCTCCTGCTTAGACTCTGCCCTGTGTGCAGGACAAGAATTCTCTTCAGCTGCTCTACCACTAATAGTAAGCAGGTGGGACGTGGGACAAGATAATTCATTTGCCTTGTTGTATTTTCATAGTACAATCAGATTTCTCTGTACAAAGCATCAGTACAATTTTACAAGGGATTAATTCCCACAAGTTGTGCAGTATCAATGAAACAAACCTTAAAGGAAATTATATGCTTCAGCTATTGGGAAATTTGTTTTATATAGATGACTACAACACATTCATGAGTGACTCAAACCATTCATTACTCCTACACCAAGAACAAAACAGCACGGGACCAGAGATGCATCTGGCCATGCAGTAAGGCTGCTACTATCTATCACTTAAATAGATGACAAAAGTTGCCAGTAAGTGTTGCCAGCTGCTCCTCTAATAAACAATATTTCTCCCTACAGAAAGCCAGCACCATGTGCTGATTTATAGTAAATGTACCATTCTTTCCCTGTGCTATTAGCATTGAAGACACTAACAAGTAGCTTAGAGCACAAGAATACATTTTTATAAAAACAAAACTGTAGGTGTTGGCACAGCACCTTATCTGCTCTGTGTGAGCACGGAAGCATTTGAATTGCCCCAGTAGACACCTCAAGATCCTTTATTACATTTATGCTGTTGCCTTCTTGAATACAGCTCTGAGAATGCAGACTAATATATCACCAGTGAATAGTGTTCAGTGATGTATTTGACATATTTGGATCTATGGACATGAAAGTCAAATCAAAGGCTGTGAAGAGGTAGCAAAGGTTACACCCTGGTGCAGAGGTGAGTTGTATGCATAGTCTGAGTCAGCCTGAGCACAGCACCAGCAGAAGCTCAGAGCTAAGCAAATGCTCTGGTTCACAGACAAATCTGAAAAAATTCCTTCTGTGCCTTCCAAATGCCTGCCATTCAATTACTGCCACTCGTAAAGGGAAAAGGAGTCTCTAGAACAGTACGATTCCTCTTCACCCCCAGTGGCTAATGGGGAAACATCCTGTTTTGGAGACTGCATTAGCTTACACAAGTGTGAAGCTGCAATGTTTCCATCTCCCATCATGTTCAAAATGTTTTCACAGTGGGTTATTAGCCTGGTAGATGTACTGACACTATTTCTGCATGGTGTGCAAAATGTACATTCCTGAGCCTCCCCAAAATGCTCCTCAATTAGATACCTCATACACACAATATCATCCTAGGGCACATCAAAATTTTCCACTCACATTTTACTCAAATCTAACATGAAACATGTTTTTTCATTCAGAACTGTGCATCTGCCTAACACTACAAGTCCTTAACTCTGCTCCCAGCCCCCTTGGAGGCAGTTGTGCTCCATCCCAAGCCAGCTATCCAGAAAGTCTAATCAAATGGCTTTATGGATAAATATATCTCTTATACTTAGTGTGGGGTATGGGAATGGAATACAGAATGAGTCAATTGGGAATGGGACCCCAGTGGGTCATCTGGTCCAACCTCCCAGTTCAAGCAGGGCCATCCTGAAGCATATCGCATAGGATTAAGTCCAGACAGTTCAGGAATTTCTCCACTGGGGGAGACTCCACACCCTGTCTGGGCAATCTGTTCCAGTGCTCTGTCACTGTGCAGTAAAGAAGTTCTTCCTGATGTTCAAGTGGAATTTCCTGGGCATCAGTTTCTGCCCATTGCCTCTTGTCCTATGCTTGGAACCACCAAGTAGATCCTGGTTCATCCTCTGACACCTCCCTGCAGACACTGACAGACATGGATGACGTTCCCTCTCAGTCATCTCTTTTCGAGACTGAACAGGCCCAGCTCCCTCAATCTTTCCTCATCACAGTGATGCTCCAGTCCTTTTATCATCTTTGTTGTCCTCTGCTGGACCCACTCCAGGAGCTCCATGTCTCTCTGGTCCTGAGGAGCCCAGAACTGGACACAGCACTCCATATGTGCCTCACAAGGGCTGAGCAGAGGGGCAGGATCATCCCCCTGACCTGCTGGCAATGCTCTTCCTAATGGCCCCCAGGATACCTTTGGCCTTCTTGTCCTCCAAGGCACACTGCTGGCTCAGGGACAGCTTGTTGTCCACCAGGCCCTCCAGGTTCTTCTCCAGAGCTGCTCTCCAGCAGGTCACCCCCAGCCCATGCTGGTGACTGGGGCTATTCCTGCTGAGATGCAGGATCCTGCATTTAGCCTTGTTGAATTTCACGCAGTTCTCTGCCCATCTTGCCAACCTGTGTGCCTTTCTGCAGGGCTGCACAGCATTCTGGGGTATTGGCCACTCCTCTCACTCATGTCCTAAAACTCTGTATTGTGGGCTGGTGTGTGAAGGCCCCTGATCCCAGAGCTGACACTAAAAAGAGGCTTTAAGAGGAACAAGGAAGAATAATTTTCACATATTGCATTTAAAAAGAAGTGTTTCTCAAAAACAGAAGCTTTTTACATCACATTGTCAGGATCTGCCTTTTTAGTAAAAGCTTTTATATTGCTCAAACATGAAGAACCATTTAATTACAGGGCAGTTCAATAATAACATGTTAAGGATGAAATCAGTTCTATTCATCCAAAATCAAAAGAGGCCATGACTGGCTAATAAACCACTTCTGTCTAGCTGGGAATGTCTATCTGGTGTTTTAAAAATTTTAGGCTGAAATATGGGTCTGTAAATGTATACACTGAAGTATAATCATGAAAATATTTGCTATACAAATGTTAATTGGATTGAAAACACAGTTGATTCTGTCCTTAAATTTACATTTAATTGAAAAAATCCCACCAAAGAATGAAGTAACTAATTATAGAGACACGTGTTTTTGGGACCTATCCAAACAGCTAACAGAGCTCTTCAGAGAAACACAGGATCCTTTGAGGGAACAATAGAATGTTACTTTCCTGGTATTTTCGTGGGTTTTGTTTGTTTGTTTGATTGGGTGGGTGGGTGGGGTTTTCTGGTTTGGGGTTTTTTTGGTGGTTGGTTGGTCAGGTTTTTTAATTTTTGGTGCAATCCCAACAGCTGTATGCTCCAGGCACAGGGATGTTAGATTAAATTAATGCTTTTTCTGCCCTCTTAAGCATCAGTGTTCAGCCAACAGACAAAGCAGAATAATTTAACCCTCCAAGTTAACCGTTTTCTCCACATCTGAAAAACATTTTGGACATTTCTAGGCATCTAAGGTCTGGAGAAGAGGATACGAAGAGCCAGAAATCCAGCAGGCTGCTCAAAACTCCACCAAAGCAGAAAAACAATGGCAAGCTCTTAATACTTAACCTTGTGACACAGGAAAAGTGCTTCTGTAATAGCTTTTCTCCTCCTGCAAAAGCAGTTACCAACACATTCAAGAAAGGTGAGTGGGTTCTGCTTAAAACTTTTATTTTTTTTTTAACAGTTACAAAGAAATCTAAGCAGTAACAGAGTTGATACAGAGAAAACAATCTACTATCAGTACTTGCTTTATACTGAAGACTACAATGGTACCCTTTGTTACACAGAAACTGGCTCTTATTAGAGCTGAATAACTTTCACCTAGGAAACAAAGAAAGGGGAGAAGTTGGGGAGAAACACTAAGGTTTAATTTTGTCTAGGAGTTTTGCCTTTCTTCCAGATATGAAGCATCTTAGAGATTTGAGCTTACAGGTTAGTTTTAAAATTCTATATGCTTTCCCCTCTTCCAAAATATCTAACTTCTGCCCTTTTTTACTCAGAAAAGAGGAGTGAAAATATATATATTAATTCAGTTTGGCTGCTGACAGGCCATTTGCTGTGAAGACATAAATAAAGTCTCAGGAATACTGCAGCTTGCTGACCAGACCAGCAGAACATTATGGGCACATGGCACATGAAAAAGAGCACAGGAGAACTAAAATATCCTTTTGAACACATGGGAAACTATGATGGAGGATAATCTCTTTTCCATAGTCTTAGAAGACAGATTTTCTTTTTCTTCTATCACTGCATGGAACATGAAAACGTCAGTGCCATTGATCTTTTTATTAGGTTGTGCTGTTAGCCCTGAATATTGTCGAGCATCGAATTATTCTGTAACAGATCTAAATGTGCAATATATTCCAATTACAGGACTTCACTGACATGTTCACCCCTTCTGACATCATTGAGCTATGCTGTCCTTTTCTCAGCCAGACCAAGGAGGTACCATGGAATTTGTCTTCCTTTTAGCCTGGAGTAGGGCACAGGCACATGGTGAAGGCTCACAGGATATTCAGGTGATTTTGCCAACAGGTGCTTTACGAAGTCTCCTAACAGTAAGAACTGACGACTCTCAGAGCAAAATTTTTTGCCATTTTGAAACACTACTGCTAAATTCTAAGTTGTGCTTCATCCAAAATCTAAGAGTGTTGCTACCCAAGAAAGAAAAACATATATATATTTACAAAATTTGCCAAAACATGTCCCATTTCCCTTTTTGAACCAGGTTTCTGGTAACAAAAGTCCAGGATGAAAACTTGCCCAACAGGACAATTTCATGTAATAGTTTTTTAAACTGAAAATTATTTTTCAGGATACATTTTAAGGCAGCCCAAGGCAACCATAATGCCTTTTTATTGTTTTGGAATGTTAAAGTTATTTAGATGCTATTAAGTAAAGTTATTCAGATCTGAAGTTATTTATACTCACAGCATACTCAGGCTTCTCTCAGCAGTACCTCAATAACATCAGAGATTTTTGCCTAAGGATGGAGCCAGGTAAAAGTGCCAGAAAAATTGCATAGAAGATAATTAAACCCCACAGTGCTGTCTCACACTAAGTAGTCACACTGTGTTGGTTCAATACTCTGAATCATTTGGGAATTTTATTTTTATTTATTGCAAGTGGGTTTCATTACATCTGAGTAAGATATACTCTTATGGGAGCAAGTGGGTTGTACTGGATTTATAGATTTATAGCAGAACAATACAAAGACCAGCAAAAGAAAGATGTATTTTTCTCTTTTTTTACCTTTTTTTTTTCCATGAAACTGCTTATAAAAGAAGACTAAGATCAGATGCAACATGGAACTGATTCAGAGATGAGATAAAAAGATTATAATTTTCTGTGTCTTGTGAGATAATCAGGTCTCAAAGAAAGAATAAATTTACTGGACTTCAAAAAAGTGGTGAGAGCAGATTATCACACATGTGAAAGGCACAAAACAGTCAATTCTGGCATGACATTTCCAGCAGCCTGAATTTTAAGACTCAATAGAGAAAAGTCTTCCTTTGGGATAACAAAACCTATTTCTTTGCTGAGCATAAACTTTTGAAAAATACTAGTAAAATCACCACTAAAAAACCAAAAGTGAACTTTGGGGAAGTTACATCAAGAATCGGTTGTTGTGGGGAGAAAGGAACATGCTTCTTCATGAGCCTGCCGTGACAGATGTGTCCCAGGGGAAAGTCAGCCTTAAGTAATCCTACTCAGAGTATAATTTTGGGAAAGGTTTGTGTGGGCAAATCCTTTCTAACAGCAAAACTCTGTGCAGTGGTTTATTAGATGAAGTGTTTCTGCAGACAACTCTCTGTTTGAGAACACAATAGTATCTGCTTCTTGCATTTCTGAGAGACTGTGTTGGATCTTCTTAAGCTCCTTATTGCAGCAACAGTACCCACGGAAAAAAAAAACACAGCTGAAGTGCTCCATGTGAGTATTTCTGACATGGTTGAAAGTCCGGGTTTATTTTAATAAGCACTGTTTCTTTCTCCAAACAAACCAGCAGGAACTGAGGAACAAGAGAGTCATGCACAGGTTTTTTGTAGTTGTGAGGACTAACACTGCAAACGAAGCAGCAAATTCATAGAACAAGTTCCCAAACAGCATTGACATTTTTCAGATTCAATAAGGCTAACAATTAATTAATGTAGTGTGATTCAGAAACAAATAGAGACAGCAGGTCATCAGGGATCACCCAGGAAACAACCAACCAAAAAAGCAAGAAAGGTCTGTGCTCTGCTGCAGCACAAAGATGAACTCCTTCCATCTCTATCAAATCATGTAGCTATTTTAGGTTAAAGATTTGGGTTACTACAGCTTTGCTATGCAAATGCTAGACTTGACAGCATTAAATTCTTTTTCCAGGATGAGTTCACCAATGTCTGAGTTCAAAATGCAGATTTTACCTTTGGAGGAGTTCTCAGATTTCTGTTATCCTGATGTTCTGTTTACACAAATTGTTATAAAGTTATGTTTGAGATACCTACTCTGCTGTCAAATTTCTCCCACAAAAGCTTTCAAAGCTTTTTAGTCAGACTCTTTGTTTTAAAAGAAAATATTTTCTAAGTCTTCAGTTTAATGTTTGCACCTTGCTTATAGTTTGCATCTAGTAGCTGTGTGTTGTGCCTGGCTCACGTCCCTAACCTTCAGTTCAGTGATCAAGACTATCTGATGTTCAATCAGTTTAAAGTCTTTCAATTCCCTACTCTCCATACTGGAACAGAAGTCAAACAGAAGTCAAACACAGTCAATAATTAATTCAGTTTAATCCCCACAGCCTTCCTCTAGCACTGCTTGCCAAGGCCCTCTAAATCTACTCTCAGATTATGAGACATGACCAGAAATTCAAAAAGCCACTGCTTTCCATTCTCCTGTTGCTAGAAGGCAGTCATACCCTCCTGTACACACAGGTACACACCCACACATGCTATTTAAAATTAAAAGCTTTTCATTGATCCACTTCTTGGCAGAAGAGTACAAGTGTGATTCACACAGCTCTATTGTCTGTCTTGTTCAATGAAATACCACTAGTCTCTTGGAGATTGTCATCTCATCGTGAGTTCCCAGGAAATGCAACAGGGAAAGAGTAATAAACTGCACTGAAAAGATGGGAAAACCTGAGGACCTTTCAGTAGTGACAGCTTCCTGTATGATGTAATTTAAGAAGCCTTGATAATAAAGAGCAGCATAACCCAAGCCAAAATGTTGGAGAGCAAGTGGAGCAGTGGCTGGAGAGCAAAACTTGAAAGTGAACAAAATCCACATTCTGGGTTACAGCAATACAGTGCCCACTCTCTACCCATCACTGCCTGCACCCCTAAAGGAGAGACAGACCCTCTCAAGATTAATGGATCTTCTATTTCTCACACTGAGGATGTGTCAGTAGAAGAGATGTTTGAAGTCATAGGATCATTCAGGTTAGAAAGGACCTCAGGAGGGGTCATCAGTTCAACCTCTTCTTGGAACCAGAGTCACTATGATGCCAGATCAAGCTACTCAAGGCTTAAGGCATATCCTCACACTGGGTATTGTATGTCTTTCATTGTTTTTTTTTAATGTTATAATCTTCTGAAGATACTTCCCCTTCCAGAAACTGAATTTATGGAAACTGCATGGAGTAAACCTTGAGGAAATCAACTTGCTTGTAAACTGTCTTGTAAAAAAAAAAAAAAGACTTTGCTGTGAAATATCAGCCTTGAGCCTCATATGGGAATTCATAAGTCCAGATTTTAGGAATCACTGTGTGTGCCTGATCTTTTTCCCTAGCTTTTATCATTATGAGAAAGATACAAAGCAGCTTCACAATATAGTGTGTTATGTGTGTAATTAATATAATCATTTCAGTTTGCACGATATTCTTGTCCATGCTAACTTGAGCTCCTAAATGTTGCTGCTTATGCCATAAATTAGATCTCTAAGGCATTAATTCTATTTCCCAAGACATAACAAAAGCCTATAGGATGTTATTGCTTTATTTTCCTTTGAAACTGGAAACAGCTGTCTGATCCATTGTTCCAAACCCTTAAGATCTTAGACAGAAGCCACCAAGATAGTGAACATGAACTACTTCAGGAATGACTGACTGCTGAGCAATATTTATTTCCTTTCCATGTTAACACACTTAGGTAGGCTCTCCTTCAGTCTAACACTTTTTTAAGACAATAGGACATGATCAAGATTGTGCAGATCAGAACAGAAGCAACACCATAATAATTATCAAGTTTTTCTGCCTCAGGTCGATAGCAGTAGAAACCCTTGGGCTCACGGTAACACAAAATGATCTTTAACACAACTATTGTAAAGTTCTCCTTTGACCCATTAGGTAACAGGCAGAAAGAAAACATTACTAAAAGTCCTATCCTGTGACTAGATCAGCACACAGACATGCCTGAGCAGCTGTACTGATACACAGATCATTTTGGCTGCATAGAGGCAGATTCTAGGCTGATACTTTGAAGTTTTCTTATATTAGAAAGCCTACAAAAATAGGAAAAACATCACAAGGCTTGGACTGCTTGTGTGCTGAGACTTCAGCTTATCATGCTGATCAATCTTGTCTCCTTACTGTGTGCACTTTCCTTTTATGTCACAATTGCACACAGTATGGAGATGGCAAATACGCCTTGTCAGTGTGTCTTGACTAATCTGAGCAGATTTTATTAACTCACTCAGCACAATAAAGTATTTATGTTGCCTTCTCCTATACAGACAAGTTGTATTAACTGAAATGTCTTATGAAGTTGAGACTTTGAAACTAGAAAAACCATAATGGTTGCATTAGGCAGAGAGGCATCTTTATGAAGCATCAAGAGCTCCTGGAGTTTGCTTCCAGACTTGGTAGCTTAGGTTTTTCTTCTCAGAGCAATAATGTTCTGAGCCTTACACATAGAATTATGTATTAAATAAAGCAGCATTGAAAAAGGAAGAAGCTGCGGGAATTGACATCAGTAGAGGAAGAAAGCACAACAGGCACAACTTTGGAAAAAAGGCAATGACTTTTAGACTAATAAATTCTAATATAGGATGTCCCTCACTTTTTAATTAGGTTTTTTTACTCAGATGTATCTCAGAGTGAAGTATTTGAAATAAATCATTGAATTCAACTACACACTTTTAAGAACAAGTATCTTTTCCAGCTTTATCCACTTAATAAATGGACATTACCTCAGTCATATACAGCAGAGGTTAAGGTATTTCAGCACACTTCAGTGAAGAGTGGCAGTAAACCTATTTTTTGACATTTTGGATTCAAGTCTTCGGTGCTGCCATTATGGAAATACTGAAAATTTCCAGCAGATCCACCAAGCAAGGACAACAGCCCTACTGTCTTCCCATGTGCCTCAATTGATCCCAGTCAATGTGTGATTGCGAAAGACAAGAGTTTTGTCAGGGATGACAGCAAGTTGCACTAGAGAAAAAAAACACATGAAGGAAGTGGCAAATTACATATGTCTTCACACTGACTGATTTGAAGGCACAGTGTGTAACACACTCTGAAAGCAGCAGCTGCTGAATATAAAACACTTGACACTGCTGAGACGTTTGGAAGCCAAACACTGAACACTGAAAGAAAAACTCCAGGGTTTTTCATCCAATAAAATTCAAATTCTTAGAGAGAAAAATTAACTGGGTTTGATTACTCAAACTGGCAATATCAATATGCAGGCACTTGAGCCTTCTTCCTTGGCATCCCTGTGGATCATATGGCCTCACAAAGGACAGTGTTGCTGGAGACCTTTGTACAAAGTCCACTTCAGGACGCACAGAGCCATAAGCAGCAGCAGCAGGCAGCCTCATCCCACTGTGCCATCTGGCTTTGGGTTAACGTGTCTCTCAGGAACAGCTTTCACACTCCTGGCAAGCTATTACTCAGTTATATGATCCATAGGTCCATTGGAGCCTGCTTTGATTTCTAAGCTGTCTTCCCAAAAGCTACCGGTTTTAAAAGTTATATTCTAACTTATAGAAATGTTTATTTCAAGAAGTATTCTTCAAATGTTTTAAACTTACAAATTTTGCTGCAGTAAGATCTAATAAAAAAGCATGTATGAAATATAGCAGTTGTTTATTAAGGACTTCACACTAACTTTTCCTTTTAAGTCCATATTATTACATCATTTCATGCCAAGTACCAAGGATTTGAGAGCAACGTTGCTGCCCACAGGCTTATTAAGACAAACAAGCTGTGTCCCGAATGTTCTTGCATCTTGGGTAGATTTCATCATTCCTTCAGAAGGTTTCTCTCCTTTTCACCCACACACAAAGGAACAGTCGATTTCTATTTGACAAAATCAACATTACAGCTCAGCCTAGTCAAATTTTAAGTTAATTTTCCGCCAAAGCTAAGTAAATTATAATTGTGTTCACGGCTCACATGCTACAATACGGACTGAAGGTTTTACTTTCTATTATGGATCAACCAAACACCAAGTGACGTGAATGGCAGTCTAGCAAGGAGATGACTCTGCACTGATTTATTAATGCATTATTTGTGAATGTTCTCAGAAATTAGAAAGTATTTGTGAGGAAAACAACAACAAAAACATCCAAGCTAAAGGATAGCAAAGCATATTCCAATTTGGTCACAAACAGCAGGAAAACAACGGGAGGGAAAATAATTTTTGGTGGTTTGTTTTATCTTTTTACACATTCCTGTGTCTTTTCTTATGGATTAAAGGAACCAATGAGATAACTTTATTGACATTAAACTACCAGCATTATAAGCAAGCCAAGTTCACCATCCAGTACAGTCCCCACCACAGGAAGTTTAAAAACTCCTCTGATGTCTGCTACCTGTGAAACTTTTCAGTGTGTTATCTTGAATGACTCACCTTTGGCAAAGCATTTAAAAGTTAAGTGCAAATAAAAGGAAAATCTTCAAAAAATACTCTGTAGAACAGAAGATTACAGAACATTAAAGAAGCTAGTAAACAACACAAACTGCTGCTGATCCGCCTTTTTCCTCCAGGAATGATTAGTAGTCTTCCTTGCCCATATCTTTAGCAATTATTTCCACACAGGAGTGCAGTATTGATTTCTCTAAAGCAAACAGAGGACCAGGACTGCTTTAGCATCATTGGAGAGAGAAGCCTCAAGAAAGCAGTGGCTACTGAAAAATAACATTTCCTTCATTTGCAAAAACCCCAAACTGTCAGAGACACACAGTTTGCAAGTAAGCCTTTCCCTAGGTTCTATGTTCATTTTATCATATAAAATGACAGTCTTCAATAATCTGTATTTCTCTGTTGTTTCTAGTCTCACAATCCATTAAAGCTTATGAATCTGTCTCAGGTTATTTAAGCACGCCACTATTATAAATCAATAACAGTGGCTGTTACACAAGAGCAGACTTTGCCCTTTTAATATCTGTGTATTTCAAATTATATAGTTTCCAAAAAAAAAAAAAAAAGAAGGAAAAAAAGGCAGAAAAATTATTTCTTTGTGTATCAAGTAGGGTTCTCTTCAAGAAGATCAGTGATCATCAAGGTTCAGTGAGAAATGCTATCAAGGAATGCTATCACACCATTAAACAAATGGTATTGCTCAGAGGGAAAATAAGTTTATTTTTTGTATGGGGTAAACCTGCTCATATACAGCCTTTTCTTTTGCAGAGAGGATTTCCCTTAATGCCTAAGAAGAAATTAGGTACAATTGGCCAGACTAACACAGGGTGAGCTGCTTCATTGCATGAGGAATGCAGTGTAAAGGACAGGTACATCACCAATTTTGAAGGTTGCAGCACTCAAACACAACAGTGCTGTCTATAAAGTAGCAGTTCATTTTGCTTACTTTATCTTCAAGACAGAACATCACTTAGAAAACAAAACAAATTAATGTAAGTTACTCTCCAGAGGTACTAAGCTTTGCAAACAAACCCACAATACATTTGTTATAGAACTTGTGTCAGGGTTTACACAGTAACATCATAACCAAATCTATGACGAAAGCTGAATGGAAAGAATTTGATTAATTATAAACTGATTACATTTTAAGGTTATTTCATTTTCTCAACAAATCTCTTGTACAGCAACTGAAATGGCTTGTTAACTTTAATTGAAAATGTTTCATACACAAGGACTTTTTGAGGGAAAAATTGTAAGAAAACAAAGCTACTGTTGTGAAAATACAAGAGCAAATCCAACATTGACTCATAAGCTTTAATTTACCCTTTTGAAGCACACTGTAATAAAATGCCTTATAAAATACAGCAGTGAAGATGGTCTTAAATCAAGAAAAAGGAAAGCACCATAAAGGGAAAAGAAACATCTTTGTGTGTTGTTTTCTGTTTATATTGAAGTGCATGTTTGCTTCTTACACCTTCAAGAAAGGTGTCCTTGGGCCTAAAGACAGTAACCAAATAAATTAGTCATAGAAATTGGCAGGCAGTGAAATACAAACACAAGCCCAAAACAAAATAAAAAACAGAATAAGCAAAGTGATCAATAGGCAAAAACACTGTGCTAAAAAGAAGGGATTTTCCTAATTTTTTAAGACAAAGAGGTAAATAGAATCTTCATATGATTCATACAAGAGGTAACTAACTGTATATAAGGTAACTCAGCCATGAAGTACAGCAAACTTCTAATTTAATAGAGCTAGAAATCCTTAACCACTGCTCGGCACCCAGTCCTTATTGCAACCAGTTACATACTGCAGTCATTAACGTGCACGTAAATTGTTTACCTTGCTGCTGCTCTACAGCAATTCTGTGTTTAAAATGTGCTTCCAAATCAACTGGATTGGAATTACCGTATGCTTTATATGTGGGTGCTACAGTAATGGCAGAAGTAACAATAAAATCTGCTTAAAAAGTGATGATAATTTAGAGAATATCTTCTTTAAGAGAATAATTATGTGCAATTTCAGTGTTCAAGGAAACCTCACAGGTTCTGTGCATCCTTCCCCAATGATCATGGCAGCTCTTTTGTTATAGAACACCACTGAGAGAGAATAAAAGAAGTCTGATGGCAGAGCAGGCTCATGCTGAATTTCATAATGAACAAATGATGATCAAGAAAAAAAACCAACTTAGATCTTGGCTCCAGCCTGCCTATTTTTACAATAAAAGCCAATGCATTTGTATTTATCACCAAAATCTTTTATGGTAGTTCTCTCATACCTGATTTTGTCCCTATAAAATCAATATAGACGACTACCAGTCTGGTCTTTCAATTTATACCAAATATCACTCCCAAATTATAGTTTCTTAATTACTGAAAAAATTGCATGTGCTTCCGTACTGAACTGCTTACCCATCCTGTGTCTGCAGGGTCTCTGACTCCAGAGTTACAGATTTCATATCTCCCAGGTGCTTGGAATAACATTTGACGCATTGTTTTGGTATGCTGAAAATTCCTGTACATCACTGACACATGAAAAGAATGGGACTAGCACAAAACACTTTTCTTTCAGATATACTGCAAAACTATATAAGTGCTATTATACAACCTTTAGGTAATCTGTAAAACAAAACTAGATGCCTACACTTCAATTAAGACAGAGAAAAAAAGACAGCTTAGGAAAGAAAGGCTTGTTTTCACTTGCTTTAATCTTGCTTTCCTACCTGTAGCAAAATGAAAATAGAAACAGCAAGAGGGAGGGAGATTAATTTTGTCAATTTTCCCCATTACAGTTCCCCTCTCTTCAACACAGCCAGAACAGCTGGGACTAATCAAGGGTCTGAACCAAATAACATGGGCATCCTACCATATAAAGACTTTAAAAGTCTGTAGCAAGTTTAGTGTATTTTTTCTTTTTTACTAGTGGATACTAAAGTTGAATATATCTTTAAATGTGGTAAAAAAGCATCCCAATATATTATGATCAGCAGCAGGCTTCCTTCCCAGTGTTGCTGTAAAAGTAAAAAAAAAAAGGGGAAAAAAAAGTTTAATTTTTGCACATGCTGGGAAAAAAAAGGAAGGGATGGGTACTTTTGTATTCCAATGCAAATTCATAATGCACTATGACAAGCATTCTTAAACACACTGAAGATCCCTGTAAGTAGTCTGTGTTCCTATTTCTTTTCCTCAGTTACACAATAATCTGAAAAGAACTGTGGTGCAGTTCTTTTAGAAACCTCTCTGAATATCTCTTCTGATTACAGCCTAATTATGTGTGAACAAACAGCCCAGAACATCACATGCTGTAATAAACACCAAGATGCTGCCCTGGGCCTCAGGTTCCATTTTGTCCCCTTTCTCAAAAACAGACACGTGATTCCCCTTTTCCATTTCTTTACATTATTTACAAACTACCAAACTAACACAAATTAATTTTTAAAGTGTTACCCCCTCCTGTTCTTAATAATTCAGTGGGAACATTATCAACACCTGGTGCTTTATTGTTCCTGGGTGTTTTGGTCTCCTCTTGGTACTTCTACAAATGGCTCAGCTTTGGAAAACGCCTTTATGCAGCTCACCATTAAAGAGATCACTCCCTCCGTCTTTCTGTAATTGCATTTTTTGTAACTAAGTTTTCCATTTTGCCCTTCATCTGACTCAGTACATGTCCTTGTCTCAAATGCTGATATGTCAGTAAAATGGTCTGAAGTTATCTTATTACTCTGCCATTTCAACTGCACAGAGCCCTTTCTGTGCCATACAATCTTTCAGCTGAATCATTTGCATTATCAGAGGACTTGTGGAAGTCAAAAAATCCTCACCACATACTGCTTTCTTATACTCCCCATCAAAAACTTCTAATTTTTTTTTCCTGAAGTCCTTTCCATGGTTTTCTCCTGCTCTTTTCTTCACTCCAAATGGTTTTCTGCTGGTACAAAATTGTTGAACAATAATCAAGCGTGTTCCCACCTGTAATACTTGGTGTTCAGGTCTATATTTGTTTCTCCAAGGTCAGATATTTGCTACACTTAGAACTTCTGTCTTCATTAAAACAACTTCAGTCGTTATTTTTATAGAACAGTAAGATCTGTCTGAAGCATTTACCTTTAGCAGGTTTGTTCCCTGATAGCTTTGAAGTATCAGGTGGTTACTGGTAACTTCCACATACTCATTGCCAAGGATTGAGCCATTAGCTTCAGTAGAATTTTAACCATCTTTTCAAGGCTGTGGAATGGCATCACAACTACCTAAAAGCAGCATTAAAAAACTTATTCAGATTTGGTAGTTCAATCTGAAAGATACTGAGGAACCTCCATGTATTATGTTTTCTAATTTCTTGGCTCCAGATGAATAAAAGATCCAAGGACATTTCTAGAAGCCTCCTTTGGGTAAGTTAACGTGGTAGGAGGTATTTCTAAATGCTGATACAAACTATCCATGTCTCTTCCAGTGCCCATGCATCGTTTTCCTCACACTATCTTACATGTTTCATTCCTTTGTGCACAATGAAGACAGTTTTTCACACAGACAAACCCCAGCATTTATGAGCACCCCAATCCCTGGTTACAAAGGCTGTGGAACAACCCGCTCTGTGAGTCACATAAAACTGAATGTGCTTACAAGCAGAATTTTATTACAAAATACGCAAAGCAACATGTTTCTTCATACTTCTGGAAGAGTGATGAAAGTAGTAACCCCGAGGTAGACGACACTAAAAATTTCAAGCCAGCTGACACCAATTTGAGCTACAAACAAACTTCAGCACCCAGGCCACTCCCTTTCCTCTTTAAGGGAAGGCTGGACGTGGCACTCAGTGTCACGGTCTAATTGACACGGCGGTGATCGGTCACAGACCGGACTCGGTAATGCCAGGCCTTTTCCAATCGACTCCGTGATTCCCACCTTGGCCCCCAGGGTTTTCCCCTGAGCTCCCCGGGCACAGCCTGGCGTGAGTCCCCGCTCCCTGCCGCCCAGCAATCCACGGGGCTGATCCCTCTCCGCCTCCCTCTCCCCTGGGGGCTCCGGCACACGTGGTTTGGGTTTGTTTTCAATCTGCGCGAGTCTATTTCTGCCGAGAGGGGCCAAGCCTGGGCCCAGCCCCGCCCGCAGCCGCCTCAGGCGGTCCCTCAGAGCCCCGGGAGGCGGGCCGGTCGCTCCGCCCTCTCCGCACTTTCGCCACGCCCGCATCCACCCCACGCTCACCGAGCCCTGGGCGCTGCCGCCGAACGCGGCGTGTTCTCGCAGGACCCGCGGAGCCTCACCGTGCCCTCCGGTCCCTCCGGTCCCACACCGGGTCTGTCGGACCTGCCGCACCTGTGGCGAATCTGCCGCTGTCCCCCAACCGGCCCGGCCCCGCCGCCAGCGGAAGCGGAAGCGTCGCCATTTTGTCTCGGGTGATGGCGGCTGTGGGGCAGCGGGGCAGGGGGGTTTAGCGCGGGCCCAGCCCTGGCGGGACTCGCTGCTCGGACAGTCGGTGTTCCTGCGAGCTGCCGCCGCCTCGCTGCGTCCTCCGGCCATGTACGGAGGGGCCGGAGGGTCTCGACGGACTGCGGAAGAAGCAGGCCCGCCGCCCCTAATGTTGTTGTCAGGCGGGGGAGCGGTACCCGGGCCCCCCGGAGCAGGTGGAGGTGGAGGCGGGAATAGCCGTGTGGAGCTGCTGGTGTTCGGCTATGCCTGCAAGCTGTTTCGGGATGATGAGAAGGCTCAGTACCAGGAGCAGGGGCGACACCTTATTCCTTGGATGGGAGACCCCAAGATCATGATCGATAGGTCGGTGTAACACAACCCCCCAGATTCTGCTGCGAGACCTCCTATGATAGCCTCTTTTTGTTTCCCCCCTTGTGCTGTGGGCCGGTGAGGGCGGGGGATGAGCAGAGGGGATATTCTTCGGGGTCAGCTGCTCCTGGAAAAGCTGCTTTGGTATCGCTGCAGGGCCCCCCCGGCAGCGGGAACTTGGGGTTCCCCGCCCTGGCAGCGTGTGGTGGGTCTTTGTGCTCCGCTGGGCAGGGCAGGGCTGGCAGGGTGGAGCGGAGAGTGGGAATGGTCTGTTCCTTTTCGGTGCGAACCACAGACATCCGCTTTTTCTCACTTGGAGTCCAAGGGAGCCCGATTGTATTGGGAGTACCTTATTAGGCACGCTGGGCGTTCTCCAGGTGAGAGCAGTGCAGACTGGGGAGTGGAAAGGTGTTTATCCACCTCAGAAGAAATGGGGATTTTGTATTTCTCCTGCATAAGCTGGCTGCAGGCTGTTGGTGGGGTACCCCAAAAGCAATTCTTGGCCTAATTACTTTTTTCCTTGTGCCATGATTCACTGTATTAGTCAGAATGGCTGCTTGCTGATCAAATTTTATGTCAGGAGTGGCTTTTTTCTTTGGTTGTTGTGCAGTAGGTCCGGGTTCATGGCCAGAGAGTAATAGAATCTGCTTTGTTGTTTCTTCTGGTCTCTGAGTTGTTTCAGCAGTGCAGGGTGGGATTTAGAAATAAATTCATTCAGAACGAGTTTTCTGAATATTTTGCTGGAGAGAGGGAAGATGGGAGGTCAGGTTGGTTGTATTTGAGTGGAGCACTGAAAGAATAATTTAAGAGTTGTGGCTGACCCTGAAAACCTCAGTGGAAAAGATGGAAGGATTTTGGTTTGAAAAGGATCACATGACATACTCTAGATATTTGTTCCCTCAATTTCATCATTGCTTCGGTGCTAGACTTGATTTTCTTGTTTTGACTTAAGAGCTGTATTTGGCTTGGACAAATGTAAGTAAGGGAAGGTCTTTCCATTTCCTTCCATAAGACTGGAGAAAAAAGAAATACCTTCGCACTGTTTCAGTGTTTGTACTGTTAATGATTTTTTATCATTGAAATTAATTGGACGTATTGAAATAAGGACAAAGACAGGGAAAAAAAAACAACCGTAAATGGTTTTAGCTATGTTCCGTTCTCAGTTACATGAGAATGGAAGTGTTGTGTTGCACACTTGTGGTCCATATCACTTCTGTGACAGGTCTCAGTAGTGGGTAGAGGCTGTTTTTGGGGCCCTGTGCAGCAGTTGCCCATTCACAAGTGTTACAGAAATTGTAGGGAGCAAACACTAAGTATGTGCATGTCTGTGCACACGTACTGGCATATCTAAATAATGTGCATTTGAGAGTTAAGGCAGCTTGCAATTGCTAATCTTATAAACTCCTTTGGAAGCTTAGATTCCTTTTACCTCCAGCAGCAGGAAGTCTTCATTTTCACCATTTTGAGAAAAGCACATTGCTATGAGAAGACTTGGGTTGAAGTTTGCCTGTGGACAGAGCTTGATTAACCAGACCTATGTGTTTCATTCACTTTTTGCTACAAGAATATTTACTTTCTTTGTTTTTGGTCTAGCAAGTTGGCACAAGTCAAGAGTTGTGTGTGGGAAGACACCTCAGCGGAGTCGAGTTCACTGTCACTTTACTTTCCAATCAGTTTCTCTTACTGTTGCACACATGATCCCAATGCAGTGCTTTTCCTGCAAATAAAACCATTTCTTAGTAGAAAGGAACTGTACGTCATTGATCTTTGCCGTTTTTGCGGTGAACCTCCTTAAATTGCATGTTTATGTTACTGTTCCTATGTATGTGTGTCTCTCTATCACATAACCCAGAACTTATTTCCTCAGCCAAATGGCTAGGGGCCGAGCCTAGCCATGATTTTACCTCCAATGGACGCAAGTTTCTATGGTGAAGATTTCTCCTGAGAGTTCGGGACTAGCAGAAAGAAGCGAGGAAATTTCGACCGTTTGGTTCTTACGGATAGGTATTTATGTACTCGGGTTTGTGTGAATGTAAGCTATTTGACTTTCCAGAAAAACGTATTTTGCAAGTGACATTGATTGGTTGGTTGAAGCACGTACGGTAAGAGCTGTTAAGGAAATGGATCCCACTTAAAACTATTAAAGGATACCTTTGCCTTTAATTGTAATAATTTATTAGTTTCTTTGAGAGGAATTTAGACTATTAAACAAATTTTCGATAGTTGGTGACAAATGATTAGCAAAATTAATTGTAACTTCTAAAAGGGAATATGCATTAACATATAAGTATTTTCTTTTCATTTTTAATGGGTAAGTATTTAAGTAGTCACATAAACCCAAGCCCTAAGTTCTTTGCATTGACCAACTGTTTCATCCTGCAGGTATGATGGGCGTGGTCACCTGCATGACCTTTCTGAATACGATGCTGAATATTCCACCTGGAACAGAGATTACCAATTATCAGAAGAGGAGGCTAGAATAGAAGCCCTCTGTGATGAAGAGAGGTATTTAGCCTTGCATACGGACTTGCTTGAGGAGGAGGCAAGGCAAGGTATTTGCTCGAGGAAACTTCCTGAGTTTAGCACATGTTTAAATAAATTATGAAATTAAATTTACTTCTAATTTTATACTCTCTTTTTCTGATGTTATCTTGGCAGTACCCAGTGGATTCGAAAAGCGGGAGTCTTTGCGTATGTGAGAGGACCTCAGGATAGTTTAACTGTAGATCCACACAGAAATTGCCCAGATTCTGAGGGCAGGCTGGGATTTCAGACCCCCCCCAAAATAAACACATTGTGCTTCATTTTTAGTGTTATGTAAATGAAATTCCTTGCTTTTACATGTGTAATTGCATTAGAATGTCTTAATCCACAGCCTGTATCTCTTCAAGAAGAAATAATAGTCATGTGTACATGCTGTGTTTTTCTGTTCAGTTTTTAATGAAAGCTAAAATGATCAGGTGAACACTTCTAATTTAAAAACCAAAGTAAGAATTATTCCTTCTCTTTTTTTAATAAATTAGCTTCCAAATATGTTCTAATATTGGTTATTCCATTTTTGTTCAAGAGGAGGAATATAAAAGACTGAGTGAAGCGTTGGCAGAGGATGGTACCTATAATGCAGTGGGATTCCGTTATGGCAGTGATTATTATGACCCTTCAGAACCCACTGAGGAGGAGGAGCACCAGCCTGCAAAACAAAGAGGTAAGGGGTAGAAATAGCAAGGGTTAATTGAGAGGGAGAGCAATGCACCTCTGTATCTTGCAGTTGAAGGCTGAAAATGTGTGTCATTAAAATGCAATTAAAAATTCTCAAAGCATTTCATCAAAGTCTTTATGGGACTCTGTTACTGAGTTTTTGCAGAGTTTGTTCTTGATGAGCTTAAGTGTTTTCTGTTACGGCACAGTCAATACTGCAGCGGTCAGGGAATTTAGTTCTGCTGTCTTGCAGATTCTTGTTCAGAAAAAACTAGTAATGGCTTCTGTGTCTGTCTGTTAACACGGTCTTTCTTAGTCAAGAAGGACAATATCATTGTAAGCATAGAATAGTAATAAATGAGAATATGTGTTTTTTAAGTTTAGATTTTGTCATTTATAAATGAGTCTGTCTTCAACATAGTGTGCTCCATGACCTAAAAGGTACAAAATTAAGTTCTCAAATTCCCATCTCAGTTACAATAACTTTGTGCTTTTAGCACAGTGTCTTAAGAAGCTTTCAATGGCTTTTGAACTATGTCTTAGTAAAGTGAGAATTGTTTAATTAACAATTGGGTTGCCTAACTACATATTGGTGTGTTACTGTCATACAAGATGTGCTTTTTTTACCAAGTTACATGCTACAATGCCAGATCATTTTAAGTGCTAAAGCTGATTTAGGGTTTTTTGCTGCTGTGCATGAGAGGTTGTGTCAGGGCAGTGTCTGTGCTGGTTGCGTTCCACCAAGGGTTTTTCTGTACTCTTTCTGATGCTGAATTGCATTGTCTCGTCTGGGGTTTAATTTGTTTTAAACTCCATAACCGAATAGTATTAGCTGGAACTGCTGCCAAAAGAAGCTCCTATTCTGATTTGTCTGCTGCTTCTTCCTTCTTTCCTTGATGCTAAAATCACTCTGTGCCTTTGTGGAGTTAAAACTGTTAAAAGTTCATTAAAAAAACAACCCACCAGAAAGCAACCAAAAAATGAAGTCCCTTTGTTGCATGGTTTGTGTGCAATAATCACTGTGACACCTCATGCATGATGAGGCTGTTCTGCTGTGTCCATAATTCCCGTGGTCAGGTGTCCATGAGCTTGATCCTATTTAATTTGTTAGGGGAAAATGAATACAGTTTCTCTTAAAGCTAGTCGAATAGATAATACCAAAAGTTACTTTAGAAAGTAAAGTTTTCACTTCAATTACTATAAAAATTTGTAAAGCAAAATGTTTTCAGAGGAACACTTCTGCTACAGCAAATAACAGAATGTGAAACATTGTCATTCATAACCATATTTAATTGTCTTCAGTGCAAGTGCTGGTTATGGTTGCGTTTGATAAATTCCTTGATTGCACATCCTTTTAGATATGCTTTATTTTAATAATTTTTTGAACATTTGACATGTTTTGTCCTATAGCATTTTATTCTGTCATTTCTTCTAGAAACAGCTCAGACAGAAAATATTGAGGAAAACGAAGAACCTTTTGTTGCCCCTCCAGGACTGAATGTACCCTCTGATGTGGAACTGGTATGTGTGTACATTTAATGCAGCTACAAATCTGCCAGCTTTTGAGGAGCTGATGATGCTCTACTGTGTTTGGTTATAGGGTTGGGTTTTCTGCCCATTACTTTAGTGTGGTATATTTTAAATTATTCTGAAAGAGTAGCTTAATTTCACATGTTTTTTCTTGAATTCTTGAGTTCTGTGGACACTCTTGAATCATCTTTTTTGTCATTGAAATGATTGCAGTGCTTATACTAAGTGCATTTAGTATCACTTATGATATTATTTTAGTTAATGCAGAGAAAGGCCAGTTGTTATTGGAATGGATACTTGCAGAGATGTCAAGTTTGACATTCTGAATGTAAAGGACCATTAAACCAAAAGATTACTTCTGTTCAAGAGGTTTTTTCTGGGTTCTTTTTAATGAGTCCCAATCTGAAGGGCATAGAAATTGATCAAGTGTAAAGGCTGTGTTTAAAACTAGCCTATTCAAGGAGAAAAGCAAGACTTTATTGCTAGCAAAGTCTGAAATAACTTGATAGTATTAGTGTATAGCAGCTTATAGAGGCTCTTTCCTTCACGTGATGTCACCAGAATTTGCAACGTAATGTAAACTTAATTGCAACTTGTATATTTTTCCTTTCTCCTGAAGGGAGCTGAATAGACATCTGCTTGAGTACAGTTTTAACCATAAGGGTTTTTAATTTTTATCAAGTTTTATAAAACATACTGGGAAGTCAGATAATATTCCTTCTTCTATAACCGTGGTCATGAAGGTGTTAATATATGTGTAGGCTCACCTTGGTAACAGTGGCCAGTAAAGATTCAAAGCACTCTGTTAGAATTACTAATGGTGAGCGCAGGATATTTGTGTGTTTTTCTGCTTCATTAGCTTTTAATTGAATATATTTGTCCTCTTCTGGTTTTTTTTATATGAAATAAGAACTATTTAGCTAAACTAATGTGCAACTTGTTCTAATTTTACCTCCTCTACTTTTCTTTACAATCCATAATGCATTTCATTAGTGTAGTGCTTACCAACCTAGTTCTAAATTCAGGAAAGATTTTTATATGCTGCCTTTAAATGAGTTATACTTTAGCCTTACAATGAGAACCTTGGGTTCTCAGAGAAAAGCTGCTTATTTTGCATTTGGATACTATTTCCAAAAAGTATCTGGTGGTAAAAGACTGTTGGTTTAGACACTTACTTGGCTTGATTTTTGTTCTGAAACTTTAGATATATTTTCTATGTATGTTGTAGAATGCAGTGTGGGGCTTACTGAAGTAATTTCTCAGTCAGCTCTTGAGTTCCAGTATATTCACATGAACAGAAAGCAAATGTAGGTGTACTTGGTTTTGAGTAAATAAACAAAACCCAGCAAACATCAAAATGTCCAGACAGCAGCTCTGAAAACAATGTATACTTGACCTTGGATTGGGAATTGTGAGAATTTTTTGTAAGCCTTGATTTGTTGTTGTTTTAGTCAAGTCATTCAGCTTTACCAGGGAACATATTTATTTTGTAATTTTTACTTCAATTGCTTTGAGGGATAGAAGCCAGGTAAAGGTCACTTGTAAACTTTGAATCATTTTGGGGAGAAAGCTGCAGTGCCCGGAAACAATTTACAATTTGAGAATCAGCTTGCTAATGTGGAGACTTTGCTCACAGCCTGCAAGAGCAATGCAAAGTGCAAATATTCATTGGAGGTGAGTCAGGCAGCACAACTGCAACAAAGGTCCAGAGGCTGTAGTGAGCTGGGAATGTTCAGTGTGTGGCAACTCCAGCTGCAGCAGTAGTGCCATTCTGGAACTTAGAATAGAAGAGCTGTGTCAAGGATGCAGGAGGCCTCCTAATGCATAAAACTGTGATCATGGGCAAAGATGACTGTGTGTCGTTTTAAGAAGTCTGTGGATGCTATGGAAGTGGGCTGTGAGTGGAAAGTATCAATTAATAAGTTTTGAGGAGAGAGAGAAACAGAAGAACTTGATATATGGTGTGAAAGTGATAATGCAGAAAATGTTATCAGTTTGTTGAGAACTTCATCACCTCTAATTAAAATAATCTTTGTTAGGGTTTTAGAGGACAAGGAAAAGTTGTAACAACTAGATATTTTCCATGTTGAACATTTTGTCCTGGTAAATGATCCAGTGGTCTGAATGCAGCTTTTAAAAATGGGCTGTTTGATAATATTCAGACTTTTTTCCCTATGTGGAGCACCAATGTATCGTTTGCTTCCAGTCCTCTGAAAAACGTTTTCTGAGGTTTGCAACATAGTTCTGTATCTGAACCAATAAAAATGCAAAGCTAAACCAAACCATTAGTGTGACACTTCAGTCTTTATAGGCAGAGTATGTGTTTCTACAGTTTAGTGAGCACAAGACAAACAGCTATCTGCGTATGAAATTAAGGACAATGAATAATGTTCTTTCAGTCTTTAACTGTACTCTTTTTCTCTTCACTTCTTGGGTTTGATATGGGTTGGATATCCTGGATGGGATTTCACAAATGAAATGCATGGGATACTGCTTAATTTCATTAATTTTCTTTTTTTTGCTAAAGTGTTGAAGGACTCTTTAGGGGAACGTGACAGCCCATAGGAATTGTAGTTCTTATGTTGATCTTGAGAGGTAACATGTTCCTTCCAAGCAAATACAAAGTAACAAACTTCTAGTTAGGGAACAATATTTGCACATTCAGAGATAACAAGAGTTAAGAACAGCTCTTAGGAGGAAGACCATACATAATGAGTTTTCCAAAAATTTTGAAGTATTTGTAACACCTAGCTTACTCAAGATTTGTTCCCCCCTTCAGTTTGGTGTGCAATGGCAGAAGTAGTAGTGCTGAAAGCAGGAGAGGATCTTGCAAAAGAAACTGAGTGAGCAGCTGGGGAGGACTGGGACTGTTTTGGCTTTTTAGTGCCAATAGGCTTTCACTAGTTGTAAGAGATCATGAAACTTGAGCCACTAAAGAAAGCTGAGAAGGGCAGTGAACAACTGTTCTTTCTGATTCCCTTTGGAGTTCTAACCCACTGTACAAGCTACTTACGAAAATACAAATATATATTATTCTCCTCCCACAGCCACCAACAGCAAAAATGCATGCGATTATCGAGCGAACAGCAAACTTCGTGTGCAAGCAGGGAGCGCAGTTTGAGATCATGCTGAAGGCCAAGCAGGCGCGCAACTCCCAGTTCGACTTTCTGCGCTTTGATCACTACCTCAACCCCTACTACAAGTTCATCCAGAAGGCCATGAAGGAGGGACGATACGCTGCTCCTTCGGAGAGCAAAGCTGAGGACAAGAAACGTGAGTTGCTGCTTCTCAGATGGGATGGCTTCAGGGGGCGAATCAGTGAAACAGCTGCTGGTTTCTTGGCTAAAATAGTCACATCTCTTTGGTGTTACCCAACTCTGAGGTTGATGTGATGATTCCAAATTTTTCTTAAATTGGAGGTGACTTTTTTAAAAATAGGCTGTTGTGGGAAATTTTCAGCTACTGGAGCTGCTATGATTTTGGAGGGTTTAGAAACACCTGTATAGCTCAAGTCCAACAGAAGGTTGGTCTGGGCACTTAAGTGTTCACTTTATTGATGTCTGGCAATATCTTCTTGTGTCTATGTTTTTGTGAATAAGCTGATTTATAAAAATGATGCTTAATTAAGAATTCATGCTTGACCTGTGTCATCTTTCTCTCCCAATGCAAATTTATAGCAAACCCAAGTAAAATTTAAACATTGCTTTTATTTAGACTCAAGAGTCAAATCTGAGGAAGATGATGATGATGATGACGATGATGATGGAAATTATCTGCATCCGAGTCTCTTTGCATCTAAAAAATGCAGTAGGCTTGAAGAGCTCATGAAGGTATTTGACCCACTCAAAATTACTTTCTATCTTATAACACACCTCATTCATGGGCACAAAAATTCTAACATGCAGGTGTTCGGGTGTTCTATTGGCAAAGGTCTGGGTGTTTTTCCAGACTGTAATTTCAGTATGTTTTGATAAGCTTTTGAGTTATCTTTTCTCTAGTACATAAATTTTTGGTTTTCCATTTGTAAGGAATTATATTTCTATTTCTGATGCCCTCTGGTATTGAGGGCATCACTCAAGAGTTTATCCCACAGAACCTGTGTTGAAGCACAGGAGATTAAGGTATTTAATGCCTTCTGTATATAAGCTGAGAATTTCTTTTTAGATTTTAGTGGATAAAATGTTGATATGAAAAAACAGTTTCAGCAAGTAATATTTCACCAGAATTTACTATTTGTTACATGTAAATTTTGCCAGATGTGTTAGTTATTTTTATTTTCCGAGTTTGGGCAGTGATGGAATAATGGGAATGACAGATGGTTAGGTATATTTGAGGCTTTCAGAGGAATGGCTGTGATGCTGTCTGATACTTAGACAAGGCAGGTTCTGTGCCTTATCCCAGCCACAGCAGTAAATGGCTAACAGTAATAACCACTTTTTTTTGTCATGCATTGCTGTTCACTTGACAGTATTTTTTGTCTTGTTTTCCACTAATTTTCAAAGATGTTGACTGATACAAGTGCTACAAAAACAGTAACTTCAGTGTTAGAGCAGTATTTATCTATTAGCCTTTTAACTTAGATAAATATGCTTTCCCAAATATGTTGTTACTATTGTGCTTTCAATATGTACTTCCAATTTTAATCTTTATATCTCTTCTCAAAATTTTTTCAGCCTTTGAAGGTGGTAGACCCTGATCACCCACTTGCAGCACTGGTGCGCAAAGCGCAATCAGATAATAACTCATCTACACCACAGTCAACAGATGGGGCAGCTGTACAGACATCACAGGCAGAATACTCCTCTGATTGTAAGTGCTTTGTGATTAGGCAGCTGGTGGTTTGTCTTGATGAATTGTGTGCGGATGCTGTTGGGAAGAGAATATGTTAGCTTCTGTGTATTTATTCTTTTTCAAACTCCTGAGTCTTTGAAGGTGCATTCTTTATTATGTGTCCCTTAATCTACACAAGAAATCCCATTCCATTTCTTAGCGTGTTGTGTGAATCTGGATTCTCCGTGTGTTTGTACCAATGTAATAATTTTTTTTCAATTGAGTGTTTTTCTTCTAATTAGAACATTGTTGTTGAATTTGTCTTTTTACAGCAACTGTGGCAGCCATGTATTACAGCTACTATATGCTCCCTGATGGCACCTATTGCCTCGCGCCTCCACCTCCAGGAATCGATGTTGCTGCCTACTACAACGCCTTGCCTGCAGGGGTGACTGTGTCCAGCACTACAGGGGTAGCAGCAGTCCCTCCCCCTCCTGGTACCACACCTCCACCTCCCCCAGACACCACTGACAGCAGCAGTGGGTTGACTTCCACCACAACATCTACAAGGTACCACATACACATTTGCTCTTTGGTTGGAGGGGTCTTGTTCCTGCACTTCAATATGGAGTGTTTAGTATATGGGGTGTTCTGTTATTGAATCAAGTTATTTTAACTGCATAATGAATTCAGAGTACTTCTTTTTTTTTTTTTTGCTTGTTTTGTTAAAGCAAGTGTCTGAAAGATATTTAAGTTCTATTCATAAAAACCATTTACTCTTGATGTTTTCAGCACAATTGCTCCAGTGGTTGCCATTATACCTCCACCTCCAGATATCCAACCTGTCATTGATAAGCTGGCTGAGTATGTTGCTAGGAATGGGGTAAAATTTGAAACCAGTGTTCGTGCCAAGAATGATCTCAGGTAATAGAAAATGTTATTTAAACTTGTATTTTAAAAGTTGAGGTTTTCATTTATATATATATATATATATAGCCAGGACATGTGATTTTCAAGTAGAGAAGTACTATTTCTTCTTTTTTTAATTGGAATTCAGGGACCTACTTAAAGGTAATGCCAAAGCATTATTGCCCAAATTCTCAAAATAACCAGCTTATTAAAAGCATCTTTGGTAAGCATGATCTGAATATGTATCCTCTGAAGTCTAGGCATAAGTAAGAGTGCGTCCAAACATCAGATAGCATTCCATTTGCTAGTGAAAATTAGATGGCAAAGGATTGTTGGTATTCACTGTATTCATGTGCATTTTCACATTGTTTTCTTTTCACAGGTTTGAATTCTTGCAACCATGGCACCAGTATAACGCTTATTATGAATTTAAAAAACAGTTCTTCCTTCAAAAAGAGAGCAGTGACAACTCCCAGGTACATGTGTGTTTGTATATTCTTCTTCTAAAAATGCAATAAGAGTGAGAAAAGGACTGGTTTATCTGTTTTTGTTACCATAAGACATTTTAAAAATGAAACACTGAATTATGGAGAAATTGTTCAGCAAAGGATGTGAATGCTTTTTTTGTTGTTTTTTAGTTTTGTATGACATTTAAGTAAGGATATGTGAGGCAATATGATATTTAATTCTTGCTTTTTAGTATAAACCATTTCAGTGTGGTTGCAATGTAAAATGACAACCTGAAAATCTTTTGGCTTTCTGTATGAGGGAGGAATAGAACTTTGTAGGATTGTGATTAGTGTTCTGCTGTCAGAAAGGTGAGGTGTGCCTTTTGACACCCATACCTTCTCATATGCCTCATGGTTCTGTGTACAACAGGAGCACAGAGGCTGGACTAGTTTCCTGACATGCTTTTTTCTGAGGGAGGTTTTGGTACAGTCCTGTCATGACTGCAGCAGTACTGGAGCCTCAGAATCTCACATCAGTTTCCTACTTGCTTTGCTTCTTCTAGTTTGTGTTATTAGAAGATCATAACCAGACTTGGCATCCGTGTCTTTAACTATTCTCATGTTAGCTAATTAGATTGTTCTCTTACTGAAAAGACAATTGCAAATAGTATCAGAACTACATTATCTGATGTTAACTTTTCATGGGAAAGAGCTATTTTTTTTTTAGGCCCTATGTCATTTGTCATCTCAAGGCTTAGATTGGGGAGCCTTAAACTGAAGAAGGTAGGCCTGTGGGTAAACTCCTCGGAATTGCTTTGTGGAAAATGAAGAAATTCAATACTCGTTGCTGTTTGAAACACTTGTGTCTGATGTTTTGTTTTAATAGTGAAAAATGTTTTGAAAACACTGTTTTTAAAGATAAGCTGTGGTAAATATTAGCTTACTCAGCTGATAAGTTGCAAGCAAAATTGTCCTGTGCCACAATGCTGACCGTTATTCTAGAATGTCTTGTTTGCAAACCAGTGAGTTGAATTCATAATACTTACCTAGTTAATAGGGACTTGTTAATGTTTATTTGGGGGGAAATTGTACACTAACTGAAGCATAATAATAAAGGATTCATTTTAAATGTTCAGATGAGTACAGCTAGGAAGCAACAGAAACTGGTCTAAGTCCCTTGAGGTCAAGTGTAGCAATGCATATTTTTGTATTGCATGGCTTTGTACATAATGCCATTCTCTTCGATTTTTTAGAATAATGATTTCAATATTATCTTTGATTTAGTAATATATGTGTAGGCAACTAATGCAATTGATGCTTCTCCCTTTGGCCATTAAAGTTAATAAGAAATTGTACTACTGGCCTCAGTAAATCCAGGATGAAGTCTTTGATTTCATTGTGGTTTTCCCCTTTGAGGATTTTCAGAAATTAGTTCTGTTGGTCAGGGAATGGCTGCAGGGAAGATCTGCTCAATGCCTCAATTTCAACATCAAATATACTTAACAACAGCCAGTGGAATGCAACCAGACTACTTATGGAGAGGCTTATTTCTGTAGTAAATTACTTAATGTCATCACCTGACTCACTGTGTAAATATTTTGAATATTCTGTAATATATATCTTGAAATTTTTATACTGTGAGTTCAGAGGTCGTCCTGAATGATTCAGTCACGTAATAGTACAGTCAATAATTCTTTACTCCCTTGAAAAATCTCAGCACATCTGTACTGTTTCAAAAAACATTGCTAGGCCCAATGTTCTTCAGCAAAATGTTGGAACAAATCAACCTTTGTTGATCACTGTAAAACTTGATTCTGTGAAATAGTTATGCAATTGTACATCAAGAAAAACATGTTGTAAGCTTTCATTCTTTCATTGTTAATGGGTTTGGTCTGGGGCCCTGGAGGTCAAGACCTTAAAGAATATACTTGGGGAAAAAAGTATATGCTTTTAGGGTCTGATTTTAAAAATAGAGTTTTAAAGCAGATTTTTGCAAAAGCGTATCAGCTGAAGAACATTTTCTGTGCTGTAAAATAAGATGTTCTTACTGTGAGTCTGTAGGTTTTACAGCCTGTGGGTTTACATGAGGCAGACTTAGTCATGAGTGCTCAGTGATACAAAATTAGCTGTTATGTGATTAGCTGATAATGTGATTTTTGAAATGGCTGGCAAAACTGCAGCTCCACAGACACTGCATTAATTATTTCATAACTACCCAGTTAGTAATTCTGCACATTTCTTTTGAAAAGGGAGTATCTTCCTCTGAAGATGTTCCAGCAGACACTGCCAATGATACACCAAGTGAGACTCAATTTGCAGATGAACATGCACCTGAGGATGCATCTGAGCCAAGTGCTAAAGGAGTTCCAGGAACTAAAAAGGATGTTCCTCCTCCTAAAGCTGTCAGTGATGGTAAACTGGTGAAAGGTATGTTAACATGATTTATTGGGCATGAAAATATTTGTTAGCATATACATAAGGTAAAAAAAGGCAAGAGAGGGTTGGGGAGAAGTAGAGAAAAGAATTTTCATCATCTGAAAAATACGTTTTCACTGAGGGCATCGAAAAAGGACAGACATAAGTGATTTGGTTGCTTTAATATTTCTTTCTTATCAGACTATCAGGTATTTATGGTCTGACAGAGTAAATTGTTTTATTTCAGTTTTGTGCAAAGTTGAATGCTTTCATCATTGAACCCAGTAGAATTTTATTTTTGTTATTTTAAATTTGACAGTTGCAAGCTCTGTTCAAGAAAAAGTCATTTGTTCTGAATAAAAGCAGTGGTCTGATTTGAAAGCATACCTATGGAGGAAGTACTCTGGGCTTGTTCATCAGTCTTCCTGTGTTGGATGTTAGTCATGTTGTAAAAAAAGACCCTTTGTCATGTCTAAGTGGAATGTTTTTCCTCTTGTACTTGTAGCAGCAGAGGGACAGAATGGAAGCCAGTCAAAGTCAGCTGACATACTATTAGTGTCCTGAGCTGAAGAAATTATTATATCTGATAACTGATTTCCTGGCCTACCAGGAAAAGATACCTTAAAAATTCTCTTTTTTTTTTTTTACAGTAAAAATTAGAAATTTAAGTCTTTTAACTAGAGCTGAAATCAATTGGGAAAGAAATAAACAAACAAAACCACACCACAAACAAAAACAGAAAAGCCACTCTTGACCTGTATTTCTATGGATGGAAACTGCCTTCCTGCCACCTCAGTGACTTAGTTGCTTATAAGTTTATCTACATCTTGTGTTCCTTTAGAATTCTCTCTTCCTGCTTCTCACTGCATTCCCATTCCCTCCACAGCCTGCAGCCTCCAGGCTTTTTGCTGTGGTTGTCTCACTGGCCTTACTCTGCAATTTCTTCCCTGGGCAGCTTGAGCAGCTTTCCTGGGGAAGGAGCAGTCTTCCCTGTCCTCAAAGATGCTCTGTTAAGAGAATGCCATGTTCACCAGAAAATTATGTTTTTTCTTGTTGTGTTATTAATCAATGGCAAACTGGAGCCTGTGCTTTAACAATAGTAATCTGTTCAAATTTTGATGATAGAATATAATCAGTGAGTCATTTCATGACACTCGCATTCCTGTAAACTTATTTTCATTTCCTTTAATATGGTACAAATACCACTTTATTGTAACCTAAATACAGTGCTTGGCTGCAAGACAGTCATAACATCTGCTCTAGATTTTTCTTCTGCCTCTGAGGAAGTAAAGTCCTGTTTTAGGATCTCTTTTGTCGCATGAAAAAGTTGGAAAATCACTAGCATCTCTTCTCTGGGTGTTCTGGAGTTCTCTGCTTCTGAGCATATTTCCTGAACCCAGAACTACCAGAATCAAAGCTTACATTTTATAAACATCAGTATGTAATTTAATTACTGTATTTAAGTCTTATAGGATATATATGCAAAAGGCATTCTGAGGAACATGGACATTGCAGCAGACCATATGTTCGTAAATTGCTTTGCATGAAATGTGTGAGAAATTCCATTCTTTACTCATAGACGTTTCATTTTGGATAAATGGGTTAGAGATTAATACTGTATTTTTTTTTCAGATCTTTACACGACAAAGTAAGTTTCCAACATTTGGTTAAAAACAAATTTGTTTAAAAAAATATTATCTTGTTCTTTTCCCCAAAATAATCAGCATAATGTAAGGGTGATGAAAAATCCTTCTTTTGTGGTGTAGACCTGCATGAACAGTGGGCAAAGTCAGGAAACTGAACCTGCTTTCTACTGTAGTCTAATTATGTGTGAAATCTTACCTATTCATCCACAGCATCATTTGCTCCAATAAGCTTTGCAATCAAGGCTAAAGAAAATGACCTTCTTCCTTTGGAGAAAAACCGTGTTAAATTAGATGATGACAGTGATGAGGAGGAAGAGGAGGGAAAGGAAGGCCAAGAGAATGCAAGCAGTGCTTCAAACCATACTCCAGCAGTTACCGCTCCTTGTGCTGCTCCCGAAGAGAAAAAACCTCAACTTACACAGGAGGAGTTGGAAGCTAAACAAGGTATTCCATGTAGCACTGAAAACAATGAAACATTGAGTCCTTCAGGCAAACTGCTAAACAGTCATGTGACTAAGTGTGACATTGTGGGTGTGTTGAATCTTTTCTGTGTCATGTTAACAGGAATCAGATTTCCCACAGTTTCCTCCTTATTGTTGAGAATGAAATCTTCATTGGTTGCTCAGCTAAAATCGAATTTTTAACACACTGGTGTTGAGCACTTTGCCCTCATGCCTCATCTTTCTGAAATTTAGTTGGTTTTCCATTACAGCCTTCAGTAAAACACTAACCTTTTGGTTTCCAGATTGCATCAACAGAGCCCAGCAAAGGCATACCTGTTTCTCATTTTCTTCAGAGAACAATGAATTGCTTCAAGCCATTTTTCAGTTATATAACACTCCCATATAGACTAAAATCACCTTGTTGATGTTTTGCTACTCTTACAATGCAATGCCATTAAGTCTTTGTATGGGTTTTTCTTGTTACTGTGTTTATGTAGGTAAGGGCAGAAGGATATACTGTGTGAATTTGAATGAAAATATATTTTAGAAGAATCAAATTTCCCCCATTCCTCCCCAGGGCTATTTCACTGTTAAAGTGGATATTCTGTCAGTATTTACCAACTTAGTATTTCTCACAGTCATGAGTGTGCCACAGTAATTTAATTTTCATTTTAAAAATATTTTTTTTTTTTACTTCTAAGTAGGAGTTCCTTTGTAAACTGCCGTAGCACAAAGTATGCTATGGTAATGCATATCTAAAGCAAATATGAAATATTTTCTATGTTAATAAAAATGAAGTGTAAGACATGTTTAGAAAAAGCTGTGTGTTGGAAAAACTACGGAACTGAAAAAAAAAAAAACAGTCATTTTGTACATATGCAGAACACAAAAATGAAACTAAGATGAAGATTAGTCAAAATAGCTGTTAGGTACATAGTTAAATCAATTGGCTTGTTCTCTCTCTGTAATCACATGCCAATAATTGTTGGTTGTAGCAGTGATGAAACAGTTTCTGAAAATTTCTGGAGCAGCCCTTTCTGTAAACGTTTTAACATGTCTGTAAGTAGGACTGGGAAACATGAAGATCAGATCAGTGGCAAGAGGAATCTGGAGAGCTTTTATTACTTTAAGAAGTACAAGAAAAAGCTTCTGTATTTACAGTGTAAATAGAAAAAGACAAGTATCCTGCATAATCAGGATTGGATTATCCTTTTTTTTAAGATTAAAAGTTTTTGCTTCACCTCTACTCCTTTTCATCAAGCAAATGCTATATCTATGCATTAAGATGCTTGGAATTTCATAATTTGAATCTGATATGTCTTTGTCCGGTCATTTAATGGATATATTAGAAAGGCTTGAGAATGGCTGGAGAGCCTGTTTGCTTGTTTGTGATTTTTGTGTGTTTGTTTTGAGAAAACTTAAGTTCTCCAAACATTATTGACTCTAAACTTGATGCTTAATTGTCTTTCTTAGCAAAGCAGAAGCTAGAGGATAGATTAGCAGCTGCTGCAAGGGAGAAGCTTGCACAGGCCTCCAAAGAATCAAAGGAGAAGCAGCTACAAGCAGAGCGCAAAAGGAAAGCTGCACTGTTCTTGCAGACCCTGAAAAACCCTCTGGCAGAGACAGAAACTGAGAAAATTGAAGAGAATTCCTTCAGTAATGAGGTAAGCAGGAAATAAATTTCCCTGTCTCATAAAGCTAGCAGAAAATTTACCTCTCGAGTGTGACTCTGACAGCGTGTTATGAAGTTGACTGAAGAGATAGAAGCTTTTCTAAATGGGGAGAAATTTGAATTTTAAACACTGTTAATCTTTTTCAGTCATCTTCCATCTGTCTCATCTGTCATTAAAGAACTCTAAAGAAATATGCTGCCCAACTCTGAGGTCAGTTAGCAGATACAGAAAGGAAAAGGACCTTTTTACATTTGAACTCTGTACTAGTGGTCCATGTATTAGAGTACTCACCTTTCAAGAGTATTGGGATATCAGTTGTGATACTTTCTTACTTAATGTGTATATTGATGGTTTTGATGCGTGTTGCAAATACAAATATTGTTGGGAAGTAGAACCTCAGTTTCCTGGATTTGAAATTATATTGCTTCCAGGAAAGCCAGTAAAAAAAAAGCCACTTGCACTAATCAAGCCACATGTCATCTCTGGATACTGATAGAAAATTTTAGATATTGATTGTGACAGAGTGGTCACAAGAATTGGTTACGTGGCCTTCCATCATTTTCTTTCCCACAGACAGAATTCCAGTATCTGACAAATAATTAATTGCCCAGTTCTCCATTTTTCCAAATAAATCATGGATTACCCCTCAAAACACTTTCAAGAGAACAGTTGAAAGGGGAATGCCTGCAGCTTGGGTGATCATATCAGCATGGAGTAGCAGATATGTGAATTAAGTGTGGTCGCATCCCAAAAGAGATCCTGTTTGAGTTTCTCATTGCTACTGCTAAAAATTTTCCCTGACACAGGTGTTCAGTACTACTGTTCAGTTTATATTGAAGAGTGAATGCAAAGAGACAATGACAGTGCAAAACTACCCAGACCTGCAGTTCTGCTGCCCTTCTTAAGGGAATTTGTCAAGGACAGATATTTATTTCTAAGCTAAGGTTCTTTTGATATTTTTATTTAAGAGAATGCCTGAAATAACCAGTGACAGCTGACTCTTTTTCAGAAGAGCAGATGAATGTTCTTGCTCACATTTGAACCTACTGAAGTTCTGAACTTAACAAAAGCAAGTGAACTTCTCAGGAAAAAAAACATACCCTATCCTGCTTCTCAGTAGGCTGATTTTCTAGAAACTTCCTACAGTTTCAGAAAAGGGATCTATTTTTTCTTACACAAAAAAATCTAGTGCATTTAAGAATTTTCAAGTAAGCAGTTTCACTGCTTCTTGCCAATAGAAATGGTTTGGAGGTGCTTTTCTTTATTAAGAGTTTTATTTAGAATTTCAGTTATATATTTAAATGTTTCTGATGTGACCTTGCTTTTTTAAAATTAGATTGACTGTTGTATTGTACTGTTCTAATGAACTGTCTAAAATGCCATAATGTCTTTGGAAGTAATATTCTTATCTAGTATGGTTTGCTTAGTGGCATGCTTATGAAGATAATATGCATATAGATTTTTGCATATGAAAGCTTATTTTGGAACATGAATGTTTTTCAAGCTGTTGTTCCATTTGCTATATTTGAAAAAGTTTCCATCTCCATTCATTCCAAATAATCTGTCTCTTGCTCTCCTTACCTTCTTTGCCTATTTGTAACAGCCCATTTGAGTCAAGAAATTGTCTTGGAGAAAGATGAGTGAAATCATATTGCAGCTTTGTTAACCTCTGGTTTATATACACTGAGAATCCAGAAAGCAGCATCATGATGCCTAAATCAGTTTGTAAATAAATGTGTACCTGTGGTTTGCTTTCCTGAGCTTTTTCAATTGTGTTTCACAAACAACAAGGTGCATTTAAAAACACTTATTGCCAAAGTAACAAGAGTGACTACAGTGACTCTAATAAAAAGAAAGTGTGTGAAAAAGGCGAGAAAGACATGTAAAATTAGGTTTGTAGTTTGGTCAATGCAACTAATTGGGGAAATTAAATCAGAAAATCAGTTAAACTAATTAATCTGAGAACAAAGGAAAAAAATAAATACTTGGGTCCACTGAAAATATCACTTACTGTATTTCGTCTCTTCTTTTGGGGGAAGGAGCATCCAGTGAGGAGTCTAGAAAACAAAGATTGGTATGCACTGGTCATAGAGGTAGTGCAGTGGCATGATTTTTGTAGCTTAAAATGTGTCTCAGAAATTGAGTAATGGCTAAGATGTATAGTAAAGAGTGAAAAGGAGTTGAGAATGTCCATGGGAGGTGCATAGTTTCCATGACATTGCCCCAGCCTAAGAGCTGTATAAAATCTAGTAATGCTTTTTATGTGTACACAGTGTACATTTGTGCTGAAAACCTGTTTATCACACTGTGCAGAAATGCATTAAATGTGCAAAGCTTTTGTGACCTCTGTCAGATTTCCCTGATACCTTGTATTTCACTAAAGAAACACTGCTACGAAGTATACATTATATCTTTGAATGAAATCGATTCTGCTAACTGCAAGTAAAGGACAGTCAATACCACAAAACACTTTTAAGCTGTTTTAGCTTCAGCTGAATCTTAAAAATAGTCAGTTCCACATTCTCCATAGCTGAATTATTTCTTTTATATGGTTTCCTCTTTTTCTTTAAAGTGAAATGAAGCAAGAGAAACAAAAGGCTGAAAAATGAGGCAGAGCAGTGAAGCAGCACAGCTTTTCACAAATGGCTCCTCTCTGTTCTTGCATGTATTACAACAGCACAGTTGTGCATAACATTTCCTCAAACCAGTACTTGGAAAACATGGAGTTTAGCTCAGTTTCCAAAACTGACCAACTTCCAGTGACCTTGTGGCTGGTGAAGTCTGTGCCCTTTTTCAGGACATGGGTAACATCTCCCATCTTGTGTTTACATGTATAATTCATGTAGAATCTTCTGTAACAAGAAAATCACACCAAGTGGCACATCTGTCAGTGTCACTGAGGAGAAGTTGCTGTCATCCTGCAGTGAACACAGGTTCCTTGTCCTACAACAGAAACAGCTTGTAGTTTCAACAATTGCAGTTCTAGACATGCTGAGCTAGAGTACTGCAGGTTATCTGGAGGGCTGCATTGAACTGCTTTTTTAATTTCAAAACAAAGTTAAGGTGTGTGATAGTCTGAAATGCAAATCTTAATCAAAATGATTAAAATTAATTTAAATTTTTTTAAATAAGGTTATATTTATATATGGTAGTATATAGTATGTGTGTATATATTTACTATAGTGTGTGTATGTATATGTAGTAGTAGGCCTTGGTATGGGTTATTCTGCTACTCTTTCATACTTTATGCTATGTCAGAAACGTTTTGGAGCTGACAGTGCTTTGCTAGGCATGTAAAAGACAGTTGGTTATACCCAAACTGTTACCTGTATAAACCTTACCATCCGATTTAGACGAGAAATCCACAACTGTAATGCTGCAACACCAGACAAGCACATGGTTGGAAAGTGACGTAATTTTAATGGCTTGTCCCAAATGTCATCTGTTGTTGTGCTTCTGAATATAGAGATTCTGTGGCATAAAGCAAAACTTTGCTTCTTTTGTCTCTTTCATCTTCCCTGTTTTGAAGCCCTGTTTCTTTAGATGCTTGTCCTTACTTTTGTCCTGTATGTAACAATTATTTTTTTTCCTGTGGAAAGTAGTCTGTTTACGAGTGAAATAGAAGTGTGCCATGTTTAAAAATGAGATGCTTTTCTAGTTTTGTCAAGCATAACAGGGTTATCAACAGCTGTAGACAATGCATGTCTTTCACACAGATTGCTGCAGTTGATCCTACTTTTTTCGCAGTGGACTGTAGATATTGCTGTATTCCTCTTTTTGGAAAAATAATGTAAATATTTTGTGTTTGCCTATTTTCTTTATCTTAATTTTTGAGTTAAATGTAATTGTCTAATGAAAACCATCCAATAAGTAGTTAAAGAAAAAATGCCTTAGAATATTTCAGAGCCATTCACTTCTTTACTTTTTTTCCAGAATCTGTATCTACAGGTATCTATATCATCTCTTTAGAATGGGAGCAGGGGCTGGGTTTGTTTGCTTGTAAATCTATCTGTCTTTTCAAAAAAGCAAGATAAAGGAAAAACATAAAATGTCGCATACTAATATGGCATTTGGGGGGTGGAGAACTTGCTGGCATTTGGAACTCTTTTATTGCAATAACCCTACTACCTAAAACTACAAGAGAGTTGTAATACCTCATAGTGTAAATTCTTGAATCGTTATTTAACAGAGGGGAAAAAGGTAAATACCAGGATCTGCCATTTTAATTAAGATTGGTGAGGAGTTGAGAATGTTTATGCATTGATTTTTAGTCTTCAAAGCTCTCAAGATACAAAGGCATATCAATCCATATAGCAAACAAATTCACAGCCACTAATTCCTTTACAGTTGGCCCTTGAAAATTGAGGATGCAAAATTTTGTCTGTTTTTGAAGACGTTACCCTGGTCAGGGTACTGTCAGCTGCTGTGTTTCAGTGCAGCGTCTTAACCCTGATGAAACTGTGGAGTCTGAGTATTGAATTTGATCTCTAGGAAATATTTTTCTCTCCTCTATTTAATAGTTTTGGGCCAATTTATTGAGACTAGGAAAAAGTATTAATTGCTCACTTTATTGCACAGAGCAATAGATACAAAAAAATTAGACTTCCATTTCTGGTAGACAGTTGCTTATTAATTCTCAGTCAGGGAGTACTTCACTGTAAGCTTTGGGGAACCCGCAGTAAAAAACATTGAGTGTTAGGAAAGAATCTGGGGTATTTTCAGATTTTAATGAAGTAAAAGAATTTTCATTAACTCTTTACAGTTCTGACGTTCTCCACACTCTGCAGTTTTGATTTAACATAGGATTCATATTACTGGAAAAGAAATATTAGCCAATTATAGAAGTGTAATATTATCGATAATGTTCTTTGCTGGTTAATTTTGTTTGAACATGCCAGTGCTTTGTTCTGTTGCAATAAGCACATTTTGGTTCATTTCTAATTTTGGCTTTGTGTATTGATTAAGTAGTGTAACCTTAGAATAACTAATGTACGTTCTGGGCTTATGAATACTGCAAATATGCAAATAACTTGTAATGAACTGAAGTGCTAGTTTCTGTTCTCTATAGCTATAAATTCTCCCTATTACAGAGCTCTTTCCTAACCCATTCCTGCTAAACAAGAGTTGTTGAATCATCTTTTAGCATTATTTTAGTCAGACTTGCTTCAGTCATGCAAATAAAATGCTGAAGAACAACTCTGCCAGTGAATTTGTCTGTCACTGTAGCATTTAATAATCGCCAAAAAAATGTGCTCTTGCCCAAAATGGACAGGCAAGTGAGATTCAGTGAATGCCATCTGAATGTTTGCAGTTTAACTTCATAGAAGAGCTCTCCAGAAATGTCAGTGCCTCGTCCCTTGAGACGCATAATAAAATTCATCAGGTAACCAGTTTATTTCCATGCTTTCCAAAACTCTTTTACTGAGCTGCAGATTGGCAGAGCCTGGTCAGTAAAGCAGAGTGTTTCTGCCTTTTGGAAATGTTTTATGATCTGCCAGTTCTGTGCTTGATGTGATTTTTTTTCTTTTTTCTTTTTTTTGAAATTGTCTTTTTCTGCATTCATGCCTCCAATTTTAGTTCCCATTACCTTATTTTGCCTGGCTCAGCTCTCACTTGTAGAAATGCAAACCACTGACAACTTTGTCTCTTTGCCAGAGACTCCAGACAGTTTATTTTTTTTTCCAAATATTTTTACTCATCAGCATTATTTATACACCTAGAAATTTTCTTTGTGGCCTAGAAACTCACTGATGTGCTTTTGCTGAGATCAGTGTTCTGCTCTGATGGTGAATCAGGTCATTTTGCCAGTGCTATTCAGTTTGAAGGCACCCAGAGTTGCCACTGAGGGAAGCAGCACATTTGTTCAGGTGAATTGTGTCGTTGTCACTGGAGCTCCTGGGTGCAATGGTGGAGGGTGTGTGACTTCTCCCTGTGTGCCACCTGTTGTATTTCACTGCAGAACCTGCATATTCACCTCGGGGTAGCTAAAGTTACTTCTGTATGGTTTTCCAAATGTGACTCAACAGTGACCTGGAGCAGTGGTGTCTGAATCTCCAGCCAGCCATCCTGCAGCTGTTCTTCTCAGTGATACCTACACAGCACTGTCACTCCTTAGTGTCAGCTTCCTACAAGTCAGGGAGAGCCCCTGGTGTCACCATTGGGTACTTTTGGTGGGTACATAACAGGGCTTGGCATTATGGTTTTTTTAGTTCAGGTTTGCTGAGAGAATCTCTCTGTTTGAGCCAAAAGTAAATGTGTCATTCATTTATACCTCTGCGAAAAAAAAAACGGAAGTTAATGAGAGCTTGTGTTTTATGCGGCCGAGTGAACTTGGGCACTGAAAGCCATTGGGGTTTTCTTCCCTCTCTTGTTTTTCTCTTAACTCTGCTTTGCCTACAGCTATTTTGTTTCAAGCTATTAGAGGTGTCTACTTCAAGGCAAACTGGGCTATTACATATGCAGTAGTGTTCAAAGCAAAGTCTCAGGTACTGTATAAAGAGATGAATAACATTGTCAAGGGACAAAAGTCAGCACCGGTGGCCTCTTAGGAAACTGAAGTTTGGGGACAAGGTGTCTGCACTTCCATGTGGAATTTGTGAATTTGGAAATGGGCCTCTGGTAAACCAGTCACTCAAATCATCATGCTGTAAAATGTTTATAATCTTTGAAGCAAACTGTTTTAGGACTGCGTTATTGCTGGGTTTGTAGGTATTGTGACAGCATTATCAGTTACAGCATGAAAAAGTGTCATGGCTCTCTAACTTGAAGCAGAGCTGGCTTTTTGATTATTCAAATGTGGTCAGTCATTGCCTTGATTCTATTCATGGCAGAAGAAGGGCAAACAGAAAGGAAAGGACCACCTGTTTCTAATGTGGTTATTTCAGGTATTAATGTGTTAGTTTTTATTCCAGTCATGGTAAGTATCCTTGTGTCAAATGGTGAAAGTGTCAGACCAGGTGGAGCAGAAATTATGACAGGGAAACTGATTTCTCCAGTTGCCTTGAAATGGCAGCTGTGGGAATGACAGGCGTTGAAATGAGGAGCATTGCTGTAGTGCCTGACTTGAATTGTTCTAAACAAGGCATTGAGTAGAATTCTCTGGGGTACAAGCTGATAATTTGAAAATACCTTGGTATAGTTTTGCTTAATCTCCTGCAGTTGGAATTACTCAGTGAGCATTAACTGTGCATGGACCTGTTCTGTCTTTGAGATGAATAATTTTTGTGATCTTTCATCCCCCTTTGCATTGAAAACATTTATTTCAGAGAGTTCACAAATAATTTGTATCAGCATTGGTTCATTTTGCTATTTTCCTTGAGGTTGTCATCTAAACAGCTCAGTTCGGGGATGACAGAGATGGTAAAACTTAACTTTGAATGTCAGTAGTTTCTGGTTGTATTTTCAAGTTCATCCTTTTTTATATAAAAGGGTTAAATAGACTAAAAGTTATCTGATAGCACCCACTGTTTGAAACACATTTCTTCTAAAAATTAAAGATGAAAATTTCAGAACTATGTCCTAGTTAAGCTGACAGTTTTAGCATGCATATACTGACTTGCATATGTATCTTTGGGGAACTGTACAGGCCTCCATTAAATTCTGCTCGATGGGTGTTTTTGAAGGTGTCAGCTTTATTTATGCACTATTTACATAACGACTAACTTGGAAACTGAACACTGTTCTTTGTTTACCTTTGATTTCAGAGTGTCAATAGTATACCCTGTCCTATGACTGCAGTCAGAACTCTACCCACCTTAGAAGTTAAACAAGCAGAAAGGCCTTCAAGCAGAAGCAGAGATCTTCCTAGGGATGAAGAAAAGGAGAAGAAAAGGAAAAAACACAAAAAAAGATCTCGATCAAGATCTCGATCACCATTCAAGTATCATTCATCATCTAAGTCCAGATCTAGATCACATTCAAAAGCAAAGCACTCACTTCCCACTGCCTATAGAACTGTCAGGCATTCAAGGTGGGTTTGGAAGCCAAACATATTCTTTATATTCAAACATATTGTTTATGTTCTTTATGTTTGGCTGTGTGTCTCTTTGAAACTTTTGTCTGGCAATCAGCTAACAATCTTTTTTTGGTTATACGCCTCCTTAAAATATCTTTGCACTTCTTTCACTACATAGACTTTGGTACAGTCACCTTGAAGACAATAAACAAATTAAATGTGGCAGGTCTTTGAAAACGGTTTTAATGAAATAATCATTACTTTCTAATTATGTAGTGCAAAACTTGTACAGTAAATGCTTTTTCACTCTGGTCTGTAAAATACCTGGTGATAATAGGTGGGGATTTGATGATAGCATGAAGAGAACTTGGCTAATAAGTCTGTGGCTGTTGCTGGAGCTAAGTAAATAGACAATATTAAGATAGGAAATAAGAGAACTTGGTGCTTGAACATCAAAGCTCAAAAGGAAATAAAGCAGTTGGGTGGCATATGAAAAATATGGTGGATGAATTGCAGGAAAGATATGACAGGAATTCAAGAAGGGTGAAAATAGAGTTGAGGAAGAGAGACCACCAAAGAATGTAACCTATTTCAGTTAACTCTGTATTTAATTATCAGTGAGATTAAATACAGTGTATTGATTATCCAGCTATAAGATGATATGTATTGTGTTACACTGATACTGTTAGTTGCATCTAAGATATTTGGGTCTAGGCACCTGTAAAGCTTCCTGTCTGTAAAACCTGTCATATATGAATGCCCTACCACAGAGCAGTGACTGGGGTCAGTAGGAAGGGCTTATTTTTGAGGTTGCATTCTTTGGATGGGCTACAGAACAGTGTTTAAGTAACTTGTGGTGCAAGAGATTTGTGCCCATAAATACTGCCACACCTGTGTGTGTATATGATGCATGTGAAATAATACACTGCTTTCCCTTTGTGGCCATGCCTATGGCACACTTCTTGAACAACAGCTTCCAGCCCCTAATGGCAGAGTGCCAAAACTCATATTTTCCTTGGGCTTTTCTTGTATGTTTAACTGCACTAACAGGAGCAAGGGTTAACGTGTTACAACCTTTTGCTTTATACTAGATTTTTGTGTTTAAGTACAATACTTTGCAGATATCTCTGCTATTCAGAGATGCCAGGAATTAAATGGGCATAAGTTGTCTGTCATGCTGCTTATTTGACTACCTTTGAGAGTAAGTTGTCATGGCACTCTGTGTTATAAAGCGCTTTCCAAAGTACTGTGTGCTATTCCTTTTCTGTGCCTACCAGCACTTAAAGGGAATGATGCTGAATGAAGCTTTCCTTGTTTAAGAAGTGAATGCAGGTCTTCTCAGAGTTACATCTTGGGGAAAAGCCTCCTCAGGTGAATCACTCAGCATTTCAACTACCTGTCAAGCTGTATCTTCCCTTGAACCAGCCATGTCACTTCATCCAAGCTATGCTGCATGTATTTAGCCACAATTTTACTGATACATGATAAGACCAAGGAGAAACATCAGAGTAATGCTAAAAATGCATTTGGTTCTGCTGATGAAAAGAACTCAGTCTACTGAGTTCTGCTGTGTCTAGGGTAAATTGTCATACTGTGTTTTGGTGGGGATTTTAGTGGCCAGAGTTCAGCTGGTAAAAGAATTACACAGAAATCACCAAGCATGGTTAATCTACAGATGCTGATCTCAGTATGTGCTGTTTTAAATGTGTCTTCTGACACAAGTCAAATGAGAGGCACGTAAGAGCATGAAATCATAAATGAGCACAAGACCTGATTAAATCTGGTTAGATATTGCCTTGATTAGCTGTCAAATTCTAAAACCTCAGAAATCAAATAAACTTGATGTTGGCTAGCTGAATTTTAAATTTGTGCAGAAAAACTGCACCAGATTTTGCACTAACCTTTTGCTCATTATAACTTGACACAAGTTAGAACTGAGCAGGAAAGGGCTTGTACAAGAAATGGTGATGATTGGAGGTGTGCTTTATTGCAGGTGTTTGCTATGACTTAACATACTGTGTTTCCAAAATTAAAACTCTTGCTCCCAAAACAGAAAATCTGTAGAATAACCGAGAGTGGGATAACCCAGTCAGATACTGATATGTTTTGATTATGAAATGTTCAGGCAAAAATAATGCCTTGTCTTAGTAATTGCCAAAAACTACCCAGAAGATATGACTGCATTTTTCTTTTTTTCTCTTTGTTCCTATTTTTAGTGTTGTTTTAGACAAAATTATTCCAGTACATTATGTTGCCTTGTCCCAAGCTTGGCGCATTTCACATCTCTTTCACATTTCACATCAGTTTTCCCTAGGACAGCGTTCTTCAGCTTCACCTAGGACATTGTTTTTTCTAGCTTCCCAAAACATTGGGTATTACAGCTTCCAGCTGTGTGAATAGTTATGTAAACAGTCATACCCTCCTGGGATAAAGTAAACTGTTTGTAGATGTTGATGTTAATACATCCTGTATTAAGTGGATGGCACTTAGAGATAGTCATTATTGTGTGGACACTGATGCTGAATTATTTTGGGACAGCTCTATTTTGAGTATCTGTGCTCTATTTAAATGTCTGTGTAATGCTGTCTTGTTGCCTTATTTTAGTCTGTTCAAACTGTATATTCTAACCTACAAATCTCAATATGAAGTGATTACTGATGGTTTTTTTTTACTTGCAGAATGGACTGAAAATAGCTGCAATTTTCCCTTTCTGTAGTAATTAATGCTCCAATTCCTGTTAATTTAATCAAATAATTTAGGATAACAAGAGACACTTTTTAATAAACAAGCTTTCATAACTTAGAGAGTAGCTTTTTTGAAGTATGTGCACAGTGAAAAGAAGTATTTTGAGTATAAAGTTATTTATTATATTTACTTTGACTGTGACAGCCAAAAGAGAGTTATGCTTATTTTGTAATTTTTCATTAGACTGTATTGCATTCAAATGGTAATGAATTGTAATCTCTAAATTGTAATAATGACCACTCAGCACTTGCCCTGTATCTGGGGAACAGTCTTAAAGCCTTGGATTTTTGTGAGGTTTCCATATAAAAACCAGTTGAGCTTCTGTGTAAAAATACTTTGAGTAATTACTTTTTAATGGTAAAAGTTATTTAAAAAAATAAGATTAAAAATCACCTTTATCATATAACTTGCTCTGACAAGGTAATGGGGACTGAGATGTGGGAAGTGAAGATAAACAGAGCAATTTGCAGTAACTTTCTTTCTTCTTTATTCAAGTGAAGTTCAGGATACTTAGCAAGCTCTTCCTTTTTGGTTTGTCATCTTAATTCTTTTTTTCCAAAATGCATGTTGTTCTTAAAAATCCTGTAGATGAAAACTTTGCAGTATACTCCTCTGTATACCATTTTATATACTTTATCTTTGCATTGTTAGAGGTTTAGAGGCTCTGCTGCATTTAAGAATAGTTTTTGGTGCTAAGATATAATTTTTGTACTGTTGTGTTTTTTACATTTTCTAATGCATCTTCAGCAGTATTAAAGTTGAGAAATTCTGTTCCAATAACATGAAGTTGATTCAAAGCACGTTTTAGATATTCATTTTTCTGTGTAATGCAACCAAACTGAATTTACAGAAACAGGTTTAAAAAATTGTAGCTACACAAAGAGCCCAGATATATTGCCTTAATTGTGGCATGCAGTGTGCTAACAGCAGTTCTCTGTATAAATGCATGTTATTTTCTGGAACAAAATGAGAGCCATAAAGCCCTGGTGTCATACAATTTCAATTCTAGATCAACATGACAGATTAAACAAAAGTCATGCAAACAGTAAACCATGTGTCAAAGTTGTGTAAGGTACTGCAGCACAGACTTGTTATCCCAAAGAGATAAAAAATTCATACAAATAAGTACTTGATATCAAATATGGGGAACATTTGTTTAATCTGTCTTTGAAAACAAGCAGCTTTTCGCACCTTTTGCTCATCTGTAGTAAATGCTGAATCAGTGTCTTTATTTCGAATGGACTTCACAGCCCCACTAAAGAATTTGCTGTGAGCTGTACATGGCAGGGGTGCAGGGTGTCTGTCCCTCAGTGGACAGTGGCTGTTCCAGCTGAGAGCTGGGCTTCCACAGCTGGCCACCACTGAGTCAATAACAGAGATGTTCATCTCAGTCTTTCTTCTACCAGCAGATCTTTGTCGTTCATGATCTAAGCCAGTGTGTTGGTTTGTGAGAGTGTGGCTTGTGTGTGTGAGAAGAGACGAAGGGAAACAGGCACTTGTTGTGAACCGGATGATTTAGTGATTTGGTTGGGTGAGATTTGGATGTTACTAGAAATGGAAAGTCTATAGCTAGATAATTAAAGATCCTTAAAGAACTTAATTTATCCAGTTAATTAATTACAAGCAGTAATTAGTAGTGGTATACTTTATTAACAGGTTACTTTGCAATAAGTTTGGATGGAGTGCACCTGTGTGTGTGTTTGTGTGAGACCTTTGGCCTCAATATTAGGAATTTAAGACTTGGAACTAGCTGTTGTTTGTTAAAAGAGATTGCTTGGGTTTGTTTTTTCTCTTCCCAAACAGATTTTCTTATTGCTGAGGCAGTGTCTATTCAGGTAGCTTTAACTCCAATTTTGTAATGAGACATGCCAAGCTTTATAACCCCTTGAACTTTTGGAACCCTTCTAAGCATAAATGATATTATTGCCTTTAAAGTAATAGAGTGCTTCTGGAATTACAGTCTAATGAAAGTAATAATTGATATATTGCAGTAAAACTGTTAAGCTGTTTTTAATTGTTTGAAGCTAACGGCCAAAGTTCTTAACATTTGGTGATTGGAACAATGTTGTAGAACCACAGACATCAGTCCATAAAAATGAAGCTAATGCCTTTTCCTTTCTGATTGTTTGAAATTTTTTTAGGCTGGTCTATATAGGCATGTTTCACTAAGGTTCAGCTTTTGGTTAAGGGACAGCCTTCTCAGGAGTCTATTTAATACCAAAACTAGGACATTTTATTCTGAATGTGAAGTGTGTGCCTCCGTATCACAGACTCACAGCATCCACAGGGACACTGAGCATGGAGCCAAGTCTGAGCAGCTCATCAGTGGCAGCAGCAACAGAGCGGAAAAATTATCAGGCAACTTGGACAATGAAAAGACTTGACTGCTGGAACCCTTTTGAGGGAAATCCTGGTAAAATGTCAAGGTGTCTGACTGACCCCAAGTGTTATAATCTGTTGTTTTTCTCCTTTTTTAATCTTTCTAAATGACCTGGTAAAGATCAGATTTTGAAGTGTCAAAGCAGTTAATTTGCAGTAGTTACCTGCCATTGTAATTACTTTTTTTTTCCTTTTCAGTTGCTCTCTTCTAATAGGTGTAGGAGAAATGGCTCTGGAGTGTGTGTGTGCATGTATATAATATATATAGTGTGAGTTTGCAGATCAGTGACTTCACAGATGGCTTTTCTTTTAGTCACTGCAAATTAGGTATTTTCAAGAACACAAATTTTTGGTATACATACCTATAGTAAATAAGAGAGAAAGGCTTTAAAATAAATAAGCAAGTAAAAGTAAAATTATTAGAACTATCTGTATAGTTAGAACAAACCTGACTTGCTGTCAGGAATTTTGGGTGGATTTGGGGTTAAGTTTTTTCCTTTGCTTTTCCCAACTGGGTCCCTGAATTATCCCTTTCCTCATCTTTCCCCTTCCCCTCCATCTCTCAGGACTTTTCTCATTCTATTTTTTTTCTATTGAGAAATACTCAGGTTTTGCTTGCATAATCCAAATCACAGAGAAAAAGTTAAGCTCTTAAGTCAATCTCTGATTTAACAGGGCATGCTTTCTTTTTTTCCCCTCTTGATCTGTCTTTCTGACTTTTCTAGAAAAAATAACTTGAGTCAAAGTGCTAGTGCCAAACAACACTGATCATGGGTTGTTGGTCACTTGCACTGGTGAAAATATTGGCTGTGCTAGGATTATTCTGCAGCAACAGGGACATTTCCTGGACTTGTCACTGTCAGATAAGTGCTGCAAACAAAAACATTTATTTATCTTTGTGAGGCAGCAGTTCTAAAAACATACCACTAATTTGAGAAAACAAGGTCAGGCCTGACAGTCCCAGGCTTTGAGCCAAATTGGATTTCTTCATACCAATATTAGTAAACTATGCTGCCACAAAAGGTAGCTGGACTAAAAAGAAACTTTTCTGTCAGCTAATACAGAAGTTGTCATTAGCAGACAATACCAGAAAAATTTCCTTTTTTTTACTGCCTTGTTGGGAGTGAAAAGCAGTGGATAACTTCATCTGAAAATATCTTGGATGGGCAAGAAATTTTTATGCAGCTGACAAGTCTTGGAGACTAAATACCCCATGTTGGTATAAAATAGGCATTTGAATGGTGTTACTGCATTTGGTGACAGCACAATTCCACTAAAATAAAAAGTAATGAAATAAGTAACAAAAAGCAAACTTTTGAATGTTTCTTCTCTGCTCAGGTCACGATCCAGGTCCCCCAGGAGAAGGGCTCACACACCAGAGAGGCGGCGGGACGAGAGGAGCGTTCCCACGGCCTATCGCATCAGCAACAGTCCCGGCAACAGCAGGAAACGGCCCCGCTCCAAGTGAGTATGCCCGGCCTGGAGGAGGCTGTGACCTGGCAGCATAGCAGACTTAAACATTGCCTGATGGGCTGTAGACTCCTCAGCTAGAATTTAACTCCATTTTCTGGGGCTTTAGTTGGTTAGCAAAATACTTCTGTGGAGAAAAAGGTAATAATAGAAGCATTAGTAGTTCTTCCTCATTCTTGCCTGTGTTTGAACACCAAATGTGCAATCACACTGGTGAATGTTAATATGCTGCTGGCTCCTGGCCATGAGAGTTCAACTTTTACTTGGAATATCATATTTCCTTCTTGTTTGGTCATTTGCTCATGCTGTGCTTGTGCAAGCTGTATGACCTGCACAGGTCATAGTGCAGCTGTGATGTCAGCTTTCTTGACATCACATCATATCTGCACAAATAAAGGCAACTCCAGTTTAGCAGAGTTTGGTTTACATTTTGCAGTTACTTCACATTCCACTCTGTCTGTAAAATATGAATCAAGGTTCCTTTTTTGAGAACACCTTGCATATAGTTTCTCTTAACCTATTATAACAAAAATGGCATTTAGTCTTTAACTGGTTTCTGCGTATCTCTTGTGGAATAAGAAGTGATCACTTTCAGCTTTATTAAAAAATTCTTATTGTTTCTTAAGATAACTTTCCATCTCTTGACAGCTTCTAATTAATTGATGTGTGGTAGGTATAATTGAGAACTTCGTAAGTATACTTCAATGATTCAGTTTTTGACATTAATCTATTGAAGATAATAGAGGCTCCTGTGGAATTCAGCATGCAGATTTGGTTAAGCAGAAAAGATATGGAAGCTTAAAATGTTTCTCTTTCTGTAAACACACACAAGAATTATTTTCACAGCACTGTGCCATTTTTAATGCAGTGTTGGTGTGTCTTCTTGACCATTCAGCATTTTAAACCAAAAATTATTTTTAGAATTATGCCCCTCCAAGTTGTACATGACACGTTAAAATATGGCAGTAAGTGCAGAAAACGTAGACTGAAGAAAGAGTATTGTAGTTAAACAGAGATAAGGATATTTTGCAGCTCTAATTGCAGAAAGCAAATCTAAAGCTGTCCCAGCCCAGTTAGGACTGACACATTACATTATCAAGTAAAGATGTAGTTGCTGTGATGGACCAGTTTGTGTGTTCAGTTATGGAATAGATTCTCTATCATTCAGCTGTTATGTATGTTCGTCATAATATGAGATGAAAACCATTGAAAAAACTCACTGTAAAATATTTTTCTTGCATTGCAAACATTTGCTGAGATTTTCCAGAGTTAGGTATGAAATCTATATGAAAGCTTGGTTACATGATGATGTTTTAAGAAACCAAGCAATTAAAATACGTAATTAGCTAGTCAGGGAATAACTGCTTTTGTTGCTAGTGGTTTTTATATGGTCATGAAAAGAGGCTGTGGGGTTTTCATCTGCCATTTAATCACTATTTATGCAAGGAAAGTGTAAGGAGGATTTGCACTTTTAATTCTAGAATGTTAAATTCTGTATAAAAATTTGTATGGTAAATTCTAAGCATCAGAGGTGTACACTATTTATATGGAAATTTAGTATGTATAGCATAGCACCTTTTAAAGTAGGAAATTCCTAAGAAAAATCAAAATAAAGGAACAAATAGTGTGATACTTAAAAGATGGCTTAAAGTTTTACAGTGTTTTTAAAATGTTCTAGAAGCTTCAATGCTATTCTTCTGAACAGGCTTCTAGCACTACATACTAGAGAGAGACGCTTGCAATGAGGTATTGCCTGACACTAATTAAGGCATTACTCTAGTTATTCTAATTATAGTAATGTCAATACTACATGTAAATCATACAGACGTAAGTTCATAACGATGTAAAAAATTTTGATAGTTCTATCTTTGATATATTACTAATTGAATTCTCTTTGAGCTTAATATTTCCTGTGAGGTGACTGCCTCTGCTCCCCTTCTGTCAATAATGAGCACATCAGGTGCCCATAAGTCCTTTGTTTCGGCTCTTGGAGTGACAAACATTTGTGTATGCAAACATTTTGCACTTAAGACATGTTGCCAGGTCCAGGTTGCTTTGAGTGCAATACAGCAACTTGTTTATAATTTTGAGCCTGTGATTTGTTGCGTTGCAGGCTGGATCGCAAGGAAAGGAGTAATTTCTTTTAAAAACCAAACAAACCATGACTTTGCCTTGTATATGTTTGACATAGCTATGATTCCATGTTTTGTTTGTTTATGATCTAGGAAAATTATAAGGGATATAAACTCTTAGTTTCTCAGTTCGTTCTGATGTTGCTTTGGAAAGCGCTTCTCTCTAGCAAAGTTTTCTGCAAATCTCCAGGGAGAGGCTTTTTGTTGTCATCCTCCAAACTGTCAAATACTGTCCAGTAATTCCTGTGTACCCATGGAGCAGCATTCCAAGTGAGACCCTCGGTAGTTAGCAGTTGCCTAATGTAGTATGTTAAAAAGAGCCTCTGAGAAAGTATGTTACACAACCATAGAAGTGCAGCATTGGGGTAACAGTAATGGTTGCTGAATGCATGAGAAATACCCTGTTGAAGAGGGCTCTGTAAGCTTTCAGTAGTGTGAAAAGTATCTTCAGCTGAGTTAGTGTAATATTGCTTCTTTTGCAATTGGACTTGCCTATCTCACGTTGGCCTTTTTAGCCACCAACGTGCTTGTAGCAAGTGTGGGTAGAGCCCTCGTAAATCTTCGTTTGCGAAGCCTAGCCGTGAACATGAATCCCTCAATAATATATTTTCTTCTCACAGAAGTCCCCATGAAAAGAAGAAGAAGAGGCGATCTAGATCACGTACCAAATCCAGAGCTAGGTCTCCTTCACCATCCATGTCACCAGGCAAACCATCCACACACAAAAATTCTGTACATTCAACTAGTGTCTCTCCTGTGGAGAGTAGGGAATCCAGCCAGGAACGCTCCAGGTACTGTGCACTGTTACTGAACTCTGGTGTCTCTTGGCTGTGAGTGTGTCCTTTGCCCAAACTCAGGGTGAGGAGCTCTGTGTGTGCAGTGTGTGCATATCAAAAGTAGAAGCCACTGGGAGCACTGTGTGCATCAGACTGATGAAAATACTGCATCTCTGTTGCCTAATGGAGTGAACATCTCAACATACTCTTAAAGTAAAACTGGTGCAGAAAATTCTGCAACCTAATTCTGAGTTAGAAATTGGAAACTTTCACTAAATGGGATAACTCTTTGAAGTAGAACTTTAATAGAATGGCTTGAATTGTAATGTATGCACAAAATTCATAATTAAATTATTTCTTCAGAATATAGAACAGTGCTGTAAAAAATTCCCGGCCTGCTCCTCAGGTGTGTCTGATCACTTGTGTGAGTGAGTCTTTTGATTCTCTTATGACTTCTAGTTGAATGGGAGAACTGTTGTCCTATCGTATGAGAGACATGTACAGTAAAACCCAAAATTGTCATGCTGAGTGAAACACATTTTTAAGACATTTACTACACATTTCTAATTCTAATTTTATATTTTTAGGGGAGTTTCTCAGGAAAAAGATGGCCAAATCTCTTCAGCAATTGTGTCTTCAGTGCAGAGTAAAATCACTCAGGTACAAATAGACAAATTCAGAGTATGTTGCCTAATTAAGTATGTCCAGCATACTATTTTATTCTTAGTATCTTGTGCAGTTTTGAGCTTTGCCTATGATGGAGAGACATGTTCATTGTCGTTCTTAATCTGTTTGCTTATGAGAATGACAGTTTTGTTGTTCTCATAACTGCTGTCCTTTCAAGTTTAATCAAACCTCTAAAGACCAAGCTAAATTCATTTTGCTGTAGTGTATCCACTGCTAAGGTGTGAAAGTCCACGTTATGCTGCAATACCCCGTTATTAATAGCCCACCTTACCATGTAGAGCTCTTAAGTTTCATGGAAGAAAGAAATCTGTAACTTTTTTTAAAATTGAATATGCCAACTTTAAAAGAGGAGTGCTCTTTATTAGGATTTGAAAAATTTACGGTATAAAATCAGAGTTGCTTTTTATATTCTGACGGTTTTTCAATGGCTAGATTATTCTTTCAGGAAATAAATATAGTTCAAAGGTTTAATTCCGCTAGGGCAACAGTGGTAGTTGGGAATTAATACTAGTGGTCTAGTACCTTACATACAGTATTTGATTCAATTTTTATGAGAAACCCTAAAAAGAATATTCAGGAAGAATGGCAAGTATAGGCCCCAGAGAAAGAAAATACAGTGCTATGTTATAAGGAATTCAAAGGAGAGTAAACATCCACCCTATAAAACATACACCCTTCAGACAAAGGTGATTGGTTTATACATTTCTTGAGTTAAATGTCACTTACGGCATAGCATTTGCTAGTTTAGGCTTAGTCTGCTTGCATGAAGTGCAGCGTTAAGAGAAGGAATGATTACTGTATCAAAATACAGTTCTTGGTTGCTATTTGCAAAAGGTAAAAAGAGGAATGAAACTTTTGTAGCTCTGCAAGCTTTCTGTTACAGAGTAATTGTTACATTCACATCATACCATGTCTGTTTTGCTTTCTCTTTTTTCGTTATTTTCTTTTTTAAACCTTCAGTGGATAGTTGTCTGTTGATTACAGGAGTTTTTTTGAAGATATGGTCATAGTTTTTTGCCACTTCAGTTGATGTGATTTCTGTGTTTTTGTTGTATAGAAACTGCTCTAAATATTTATGCAAAGCACTTTGTAGCATTGTAGTAAAAGCAGAGTTTAGTTGCTGTCATAGGAACTTTCTCCAAGGTATTTCACTCATTTAGCCTAGGGACTGTTAACATTTGGTGATCACGAATCCAGATACTCAGGGTGACTGGAACATAAGCTAACCCTTTCATGCAGGTTTTTGCAATCACATCTTTTAGCTCTTCAAAGCTCAGACGCATCTGATCACTTTCCTTCTTTTTTCTACAGGATCTTATGGCCAAAGTGAGAGCAATGCTTGCAGCTTCCAAAAACATCCAAACCAGTGCCTCCTGAGACCTGTTGAACTGATTATCAAGGAATTGTGTTAAAAAGAACAATTGGGAAAAAACTGCCTCATCTCAAATGTACAGCTGAGCTTGGCTCACTTGGTTCACAACTCGTCTGATTTACCAGAACTTGAGGAGCTAAAACCTGTCTTTCTGTACAGAAGCATCTCCTTGAAATTTCATGGAATTTTTTCAGGCAGAATATCTTTGGAAAGTTTTTGGGTTTTGTAAATGATTTTTTTGACTAATTCTTCAGTAACATTTTATGATCAGCAGTCTATATGTGTATATTTGTAAATACTATGTTTCTGTGAAAAGTATTACACAATAATAAAGAAGGAAACATCTTTCATTAGCTAGAGTTTTTGTGGAGTCCTTAATTGCTTGTGGTTGGGTTTTGTTACAAATTAATTTGCTTTTTCTGTAGTAGGTTCTGCTTTTTAAAATGACAACTGCCTAACCTGCCTGACCAGCTTAAGCTGAGAATTTCTTTTTATCTTCCTTTATGCACAGGAAGATCTCAGAAGAATATTTGTTTGTTGGTTGTTAGTAGTGGACAGTTTTTGAACAAGAGGTGTGATTTTTCTGTCCATGATTTAGGAAGAGCTCTGAGCCTCCATTTGAGAAGCTGACCCTTTGAAGTCAGCAACTAATGGTCAGTAATAGCCCCATTGTTTTCATGTGCCTTGTTCTTCAGCTACAGAAAAGAGGATATTTTTGGTCATTCAGCCTGCACAGAAATCCCAGCATTTTTCTGATTTAACACCTTTTTTACAGTTAAAAAAGTTATTTACTGACTTGTGTTTTACTGACACAGACCAATTAACACTGTTCAGAAAGCTTGTGGCCTCAGGAAAATTGGATGTTTGTTCATTATGCATCCTTTATTATACGCTAGGACTATTTAATTTTTTAATTTAAGTGTTCTTAAAGTGAGTAGAAAAAGATGTGTGGATTTTTTAGCCAAGCCTGTTTTAACAGTGAGTTTTTTTTGTAATAGTTGGTGTATTAAAAAGGTGTTCTTATTGGCAGTTATCTGGCTCTATAAAGAGTGGGATCAGGGCTTTTACTGATCCCTGAACAAGTCTGTGATCTATAATCAGATTGTGGGTTTAGTGACTTGTGGTCCTAATTTTCTCTAATTTCATAAAGAGGAGGTGGAGGTTGGAGATAGATTAGAGAAATTAATGTAAAGTTCACACTCATAGATGAGTTGATAAGTTATCTACATGGAACAACACAGATTAATAATTCCAATGCAGAAATCTTGTTCAAAGCAAGGGAAGGAGAAACTTGATATAATTTAGTAATTATTTGAAGTAACGTGATGGTCAAAATGATCATTGGCATGCTACTTTCTCACTTGGAATTCAAGCACAGTATTTAAGTCTTTAGAAACACCAATCAAGCAGGTTTCTTTTCAATTTTTGGTCAGTAACTAGCAGAATTTTCACTTGTAGAAACAATTTGAAGAGCTGTGTGTGCTGCAGAGAAATTTCATTGTGCACATAAGTTGTGATGAAACTGAACTGTCTAAATGGTAATGCAGAATCATGTTATCCACCACTTACCTAATAATTTCAAAGTTATTTGTAATGTTTTGACTTGGACAGAAATAACTTTCAACCAGTACCAGGGAGGCACCGTTTTGTCTGCACATGTTGATGAAACAGTACTAGTAGAGACAGAGATAAAAAGGACATAAAGTAAATTTCGTAGGCAGCTGTTGTAGATTGTTGTGCAGCATTGAATTTACAGCAGCTATATTTTTCCCTCTTAAATGGAGTTAAAAGTCTCACCATGGTTAAATAATTGGCAGCTTGGATGCCAGTTGTTTGTCAAGTAATAGGAAAAAAGCCCAGCTCTGATAAAATAGACTGGGCAGCTTGTTTTGCTGCTGCTTTGTGGCTTTATTCTCTTTGGGAAGGTTGTTGCTTTAATGACTTCTTAAAATATTTTCTCTCCCTGTGAGCAAGTCTTCAAGTCTTTTTTTTCTTTTTCCTTGCTCCCTTTTGTGGTATGTAGTGAGATGGAGCATTTAGTTACAGGAGAATTTAGATTAAACTGCTCTTTTATACAGTCTTTAATGTTTACCAAGGCTTGTTTGCTTTCAGCACTCTCTCATGGGGAGTTGTATTCTCCAGAATTGAAAAAGTAGTAGTGTTTTTATTACATTATTCTTTCTCTTTCCAACAAGAATAGACACTTTTACCATACTAAAGGGCCATGAACTGCTTTACCAGAATAATTCCTTTCTAGGATTTCACATTTAAAAATGGATGCTGCTTTTTTTGGTCTGTCTTCACAGGCACTGGCTGTGTTGTAACTGGTTGTAAATACAGCACAGAGCTTGCGATACAGTGAGTACAATTCCCAGTGCCTGGTATATCAGGAATATGTGTGACCAATATCAAGAAAGTTTCTTAAAAGCTTCAAACTAGGAAATTTTCAAATTTCTATTTTCTAGGTACGGGTTTGCAGCACAACCCCTGGAAGAGACATCTCTGTGGACCTAATTCTAGGAGCCTGCCAAGTGTCTGGGGCCACAGGGCTGGGATTTGCAGAAAAGGGGAATAATCAGTCAGCACTTCACAACCCACCTCCATCCATGAAAACCGTACGTACTCAGTTCCTTGCAATGTTTCCTTGTGCCAAGTGGCTTAAAAAGGCCCTGTATCGCCTGTCTGGATTGCAAGAATCTTGTTTCTGATGGAAAGTGCACAAGGTGGCTACAACAGGGAGTGAAAAAACTGGGAGCGCTTCAGTTTGAATAAAGCAGGCTCTGAATAGTTGTGAGGAAGGAAGGCGCTGTGGCAGCTCTGAGCTGTCAGCAACTAGTTTTCTTTTTTCCAAATTTCTCACTTTTGTGAAAACAATATAATGTGAGATTGCTTTGCTTTAAATTTAGTCAAATACAGTAATTCCGGTAACTCTTTAGCTGTAGGTGTTTTGACTTGTTTCACATGCATATGTATAACAAACCGAAAGGACTTGAAATATTACTATTGCATTTCCAAAGCACTTTGGAATAGACCTTGTTTGTAATGTACTAGCTAGTCTTTCCTCTGTGTTTTGGGATTTCATGATAATAGTTTTGAAGATTTTAAAAAATAAGAACATTGAAATTCAGTTTATACAATAGAACATTATTCTCTGTATTCATGCAGAGTAGCATCTCAAAACAAAAATATGCCAATGACAGTAAGATAGGGGCAGTAGGAGCTGCCCAAGAGGTATCAGGTTTTTTTATTCTGGAGATCCAGACTCAACTGAGATTCAAAAAGTACTTCCAACTTTAAGTTTCAAATCACTAAGTCATTTGCAGACATGAGAATTTTTAGGTGTTACAGATGTGCATTCTGAGGGATGGATGGATTTGTGAAAAGCACAAAGACATTGCTGCAGCAAAGGTTGTGTGTAGCCTCAGGTTCTTCATTTTTCTTTGTCAAATGGAGGTGAAATGGGTGATTGTTGGGTGCTCATACACATCTCTCCTCCAGTCCCTGTTACCACTTTCCTTCAAGAGTATGTTTCTGAGTACAGAATTCCAATTCCTCAGCTTTGCTCAATCTGCCCATCCAGGTACAATCCTCACGGTTCAAGAGGTGAATTCAAAAGTTAAAAATAATCTGGCCATCTCAGGATATACTTTTTCTACAGGTGAAGAGACTTGGCTTCCTGTTAATAGTTTGACTCTGTTGAGTGTATCTGTGGTCTCTTGGCATTGATCCTGATTTCACCCCTAGTGTCACTTGTAACTCTTTGTATCACAACATTTTGGTTGGCATGAATTATTTTGGAATATACACATTCTCGCTTGTAAACTTCATTTATTAGAGACAATCAAAATTATATTCTTCATTTTTCAAAGGGGCAACAAATGATAGCATTTAATGTTTTCTTGGATTTAAGGCAATTACTGTTATGTTTTGTAAAGATATTTATTGAGAAGTCCTGGATAATTAAATTTCTACTTAATTCAGTTGCATTTATCATTTATTCCTCTTCTCCCATTCATACCTAGCAAGTAATTATATGAAGCAAAGAAGTAAAAGACCTGTGGATTGAGGTTAGTAAACTGCTAAAGCATCTTCATTACTAATTTTCCTTTCACTTCATGATCTGAAAGCATGAAATACAGCATTGCGCTGATCTAACATTGTTAATTTAAAGATGAAATTGACTATAACATTATGAAAATGTTTGAAATTCTGATAAATGCAGCTCTTAAAAGTTGAAAGCTGTTTTATTTTTCTCTGGTTGTGATGTAAATACAAACCTGTTCTGAATATCTTGTTTTGCTTTTAGACAGATCCTTTCAGCACCAAAAGTGTAGTTCTGTGGAGTATTGCATATAAGAGGAAAGGCTTTATTGGAGCATTTGGGTGGAAACTAAAACCTGCCTGCACGCTAATGAGGTTTCAGTCTTTCTGGTGGCAGCTGGTGTGGCATTGATGCTGTTACTCTGTCTGAACCATGGAAGGATTCTTGATAAATCTTGATGCAAAGCATGTCTTTGCTTTTTGCCTTAATTTTCCCTGCTCTGGATTACACAGGAGGTGAATATATCCTGCTGCATTTTGTGTAATCTTGAAGCAAGTCATGACTATTTATAACAAATCCACTTTTGCCTTTCAGTGAACTTGAAACTTCCATGGTATTAATTTAATATCTTTGATTTGAATGAAGATGATAATCTCTTGGCAACAATTAATCCTGAACGTGTAGCATGACAAACATTATAAAAAGCTTTGCCAGACCATTTTAAAAGTGATGGTGGTAATCTGCCATCTCTGGATCGCTGCCACGCTCCCCTCGGGAGATGTGCTATGACTTCTTTTTTTCTGATAAGGACAAAATGGCTCCACATGCAATGGATACATGCTGACAAACTCATTTTTCTCTTCAGGTTGAGTATTAAACTGATGATCTGGATTTAGGAAGGGTGATGACTTCTTGTTGGTATTTGACAGTGTTATAGATAGAGTTGCCTGCTTGGGTAAGAGAAATCCCTGTATGCAATACTGGAGAAGGGCAGGTGCCGCTTCCCCAGACAGTGTACAGTGGCAGATATGATACCTTACTGCAGTCAGACTGGCATTATTTGGAGAACTCAGATTTTTCTTGTCCTGTTTCCTGTAAAATAAATTCTAAGGATGTATTATTCCAGGGAAGAGTCCCATACATGCTCATATTTCCCCTATTAAAAAGAAAGTCAGAGGATTTGAGGTTTCTCATTAAAATGCAATCTAAAGATGTGTATCTGCAACATTATTTATTAGGATATGGCAGCTGTGGTGATTGTGGCACTCTGTTAAATTACTGCTCTAGCTTGTTGTAACAGCTTTATTCCTCCAGAAATGCTAAAGCTTTAAAAAAAAAAAACTGATCAAGAGACAGGTCAGGGGGCTTGGCATCACAAGGAAGGAAGCAAAATCTGTAATCTTACTTTCTCTCTGAAACTCTAATAATCTAATTCATTTTTTAAAGAAAAATTAATTTCATAAGGACTGATGAAAAGATGAGCATTTTCCCATCTTGAGAAAGTGAAAGATGATATTTCAGCCTTAAGCTATTGAGACAATCAAAAGTACACTGTCCACAGGACTTTGAGTGTCCTAGCTTATGCACAGTGGAGGTTATAAATCACCAAGTGAAATGATTAAAAGATTTTTATCAAAATCATAAATTGCTTTAAAATAGTGGTGGGATGGGTGAAGCCTGTGTTACAAGGGCATTATTGCAGTCCTTTTTCAGTAAGCTGTCTATGCTGCAGAAGTTATGACCTTGACCTTACCTAAAACCTCATCCCAGTGGATACTCAACACAGTGAAAATACAGCTTCTCCAGAGATACATTTGTTGCTGGACAGCTGTTATTTCCTTGGATTCTTCCAGTAAAATACATGGGGTTTAAGTTTAATAGTGTAATAATGACAGAGGAATAAAGGTTTTTTAGATGCCCCAATCCATGGTTTTATATTCCCAGAACAAAACATTTAGCATATTTGCATAATAAGTCACCACTTTACTCAGTTAGTCATGAATTGTGAGAGCCTGTGAGTTTGTAAGTTAATAGTTTTCCTGGAATTGCCATTGCAGAGAATAGATGATCATTATCCTTTTGTGTCCCTTATCTGTTTGGGCTCACACTGTCCCTGTGAGTTGTGCTGCCGTTTATCAGTGGGGAGGCATTTCCAGCTCAGCTGTTCTCTCTGTCAGGGCTCTGAATGCAGTAATGGGCCTTAATGGTCCTGACCAGCCTCCCTGGGACATTCCCCCACTGATCCCAGCTGCCCTACCTGGGCTTGCCCTGCTCACTGGGGTTCGTGGGGCTGTGCTCAGGCTGGTGAGGTCCCTGCTCTGCCACCTGCATTCCTGTGCTGAGCTCCCAGCTCCCATCCTTCAGTAAGCAATGCCATCTTATGTTACCTGGCTCTTGCTGTTCAAGTCTAATTCACTGGCTGTTTTCACTGTCCAGAGAGAGTCTGGAGTCTCCATGCCTGGAGCCAGTCGAAACCTGACTGCCCACAGACCTGGACACCTTGCACCAGCTCATCTTGCTTTGGGCCATGGGCTTGGACACAGTCATCTCCAGAGGTCTCTCCCAACTGCAGCTACTCTGTGGTTCCTGTTTGCAAAGGCCCCATGAACTGCCCATCTTAATCAAGGGTGGGTTTGCCTCCCTTTGCATATTCTAGGTCAAGCTGTCCCCTGTGTCTCTGGACTAACTTTGCAGAGGTATACAAATTCCAACGGTGAATGCTCTCTGTATTACCACAACAGGCAATAGAAATTGTCTGAAAAAAGACAGTAAACTAAAGTAGCTTTTATTGAACTCCTTCCCCTTCATAAAATATACATTTAAAATATGATAATATCCTATGTAATCTGGGAAGTCTCTTAGCTGAACACTGGAAGCTTCGTGATCCAATTAAAATACTCCCTGAACACATCCCATTGCCAAAAACCTCTTATACTTTAAACCTTTGTACATCCCGTAACAATTTGTTTTCAGTTGCATCTTCTGTTTGTACTTCTTGAAGGGGTATAAGCTTGCCTGATGTTTTTTAATCAGGAAATCGTATAAATTGACAGCCTCAAGCTGTCATTGCACACAGAAACACTGAGATGTGTACCTATTAATTCTGCAGAAGGAGCATGTTAAATTCCCGCCGTTCGTAATCTCCCGTTGGAACCAATATTGGCTAATGACTTTAATGGTATTGCACTTGGCAAAAATTAAACACATCTTTCATCCTTTCCTAAAGCTATTTCTGTTTTAAAGTGTTGAAGATAAGTAGACAAAGTGGACAAAGAGTGATATTATATGTTGAATTTAAGAGAATACTGTAAAAATGAATGAGCTATGCTGGCACATCTGATGGCGCTTGTCCAGTGTTTCTTCACTGGCAAAGAGGCATTCACTCAGTTCTGACAACCTAATGATTTTGATGACACCGTGATAGTTTTTTGAGCTTGGGTGCAATAAGTGGTGTAGAAAAGCCGTTGTTCTCATACTGTGACAGGGAAAATTTGCTGGAGTTTAAGGCCAGTGCAACTTTGACAACAAATGAAGTCTTATATCTTCAGAGGCAGAAGCAATTCTGTGTTTCCTTCCTAGGATAATGACTACTTTACATGGAGCTGTGGGTAACAGGCAATGTGCAATCAGACTTGCTTTACAGAAATGGTTGAACTGCTGGCCTTCAGAGTCACTGAACTTGCTTCCACGTTTTGAAAATCTTCCCAGCACAAGGCAGAGGTCATGATTTAGGGAAGCTGGGGATATGCTTTCTGTAACATCTGAGTAGGTAGGTTCTTTTTTGCGGAGGGCAAATCGGTTGAATGCCTTTTTGTAAGCAGGGGTTTGGTTTAATTGCCTGTGTCTATTTGAAGCAAGAAGCAGTTTACTCCTGCTACGGATAAGTGGGTGACACCTCACAGAGAGACAGAAATAGAAGTGGCTATTGAGGACGTGCATGGGTGAGACCTCTGCTCTCTGGACTGGCTGCTTGCCATGAGACAGGGGAGTACTTAGATTCCCCAGCTGTGCAGTTCCAATTTGCTCTTTTGCTGCTTCAGTGCGCTGAAATGTCTCTGAAAGGTTTGTATCTTGCTAATTTTTCAATATTTTCTTGTGAAAATGCAGAAGAGCACTAGTATGGTAGTCTTATTCAAGTCACAAGTAAACACAAAGTATCAAGTCTTCTACAGACTATTCTTTGCCCTTATGCCTTAAGAATATGCATACAGTAAATATTGCTGTTTATCCTTAGAGACTAGAATATTATAAATACCAACTGAAGTAGTGTACAGTTAAATGTCAAGAATGGATTCAAAATGGGTGCTACAGATTGCATGTGGAGACTTGTTCAGGTTTGGCCATGTATAGCTTGGATCCCACAGCTGCCATCATTCAGGAAGCCAGACCATAGGTAAAATTCAAGCAAGGAGGGTGAAGTCCAGTTTCAATTTCAGTTCGACATCATTCTACTAATGGGCTTCTTTTTCTTTTCATACTGTAAAAGTAAGGTTGTTATCTGGCAAGAGAAGGCATCATTTTATATTTCCTGGTGTTTGGCTCAGACTTACTGATGTGCTTTCTCGTTTGGGAATGAAGAAGGGGGAACAGGATTATGACTCAGTGTGTTCACAGATTGGAGAACCAAGTTCTAAGAAAATAATAACTTGGTGCTTTAGCTCCTTTGCCAGTGGTCTGTAGATGTGCCTGTTTTTCATACTTTGAAGTTCCCTCGTCCCATTTCACCTTACTGGAGATCTCAAGACTATCTTGTGAAGTCTGAAAAAAGCAACAAGTTTGGGCAGCCGTCAATTGATTTGATCGTCTCAGGGAAATACATTCTTGGCCCTTTAAAAGGCTGGTGGCCAAGTATCTCCATACAGTCTCTAATTTGTTGTTTATGAATGTATCTCTGCTGGATGAAAGCAGCTAGTTCCCAGAAGCTTCTAAGTACTTTTTTTCTTGTGTGTGCCTTCTGCTGGGCTAGTGACTCACTGATGACTGGTCCAGCTTGTTCCGTTTGAAGTAGTACCATGTGCTGAATTTTTGTGTTTCTAATGATGTGTACCTCAAAGCTTAGTTCTAACTCTGAACTTGACAGCCCATTCAGGGTGCATTTTGTCAAGGTCTCATCATCTCAGCCCTGGAACTTTCAAGACCAAAGTTTTCCAGCTTTTAGCCCTTTACTAATAATGAGTTTTACACCCCAATAAAAGCTTCAGCAAAGTAGAATCTATCTGCAATTTCTGTTAAGTCAGTGAAGAGTCTCTGATTTCGTTCAGGCATTGTCAGCAGTACAAAAGCAGCTTCTCAACAGGCTTCTATAAATGAACTGTTACCTTAAGAAACAGCTTCCCATTACTTGTTCTTGTATAGTTACTTTTCTACCCATATCACATAGTTGGAGTTCAGCCTTGTTCACTCTGTTATAAAAAGCTTTCCATACACTATTGCCTCCACAGAAATTATCAGTGGGCAGGTTTTGCACAACCTCCCAGAAAATGCCTGATCTTTGCAGAATGGGCTTTTCTAAAAAGCCTTCCAAATCCTCCTGTTGTTCATACCGCAGAGGCAGGACTGTGAATGATCTGCCAATAAATAAAAATGACATGTCAATCACACTTCCTTTTCTCCACCTTCTTAGAGGGGTATTTCAGTGATCAGTAGCTGAATTCTGTAACTCTGTGAAAAGCATTCCAGATCATCACTTGCTGTGTCAAATGATGCTGTGTTATATGGAGAGGTGGCTGCAGGAAGAGAGCTGTAATTTGAGTTGCATATGTGGGTTTGTTAGGCATGGCTTCAGAAAATGGCAGGCAAAGAGGGAAGTGTTCCATGTTTACCAGTCAAAGCAGTATGAAAATAAAGGTTAAGAAGTGCCCACTGGGGCCAGGGCCACTCACAGCCCTCCCCCATGGCTGGGGAGGAGGAAAAGATGCATTGTACAAGATCTTGCCTCTTTTGCTGCACTGCTCGAGCCCTTCTGCTGGTTCACACTGGCACTGGGAATTTACATGACTGATGGAACAAATAACTTCAGGCTGCTTTGAGAAAGCAGTGCTGACAACCAAAAGATTGATGACACTTTAATGCTTTCAAGAGAGGAGGGAGAGATAGAGGTTAAATCTTAAAGTACTCAGGCCTGGTTCGAACGTGTGACTGTAACCACAGCTGCCTGGAACCCTGGTTTTATGAAGAGAATGAAACACTGACATTGAGATGTAAAAATGTTCCTTTCAAAAAAGTCAGCAGCCTGTAAATGCAGAAGTGAGCCCCATGAACAGCAAATAACAAATTGAGTGGGTTTTATTCTGCCAACTGTTGATGTCCTGAAATAACAAGCTAAAATGCTGTAAACAGTGCTCTATTGAAACACTGAATCACCAAATCTAACTCTCCTTTTAATTGGACTGTCTGGTGGATGAGCCTCTGCAGTGTCTAGAAGTGCCCATGAAAACTCAAGAAAAGGAATATATTAAAGCAGCTAATTTGTAGCATGGTGCCAGTCTGCTCTTTCCATTCTCCCTATCAACGGAAATCATAACAAGCTAATTCCTTGCTGTAAAATGTTCTTTGTTATTTTGACATGTGAACTGCTGCCACCCTGCATGGAGTGGGGAACAGGGAGAAGGGCTGGTACTATCATAGAAAATAATCTTCTCATTTCCTTGAAGCAGCACTGAAAGTTGTTCTGCAGAAACACTCACCCTCACCAAAGGGAGGGCAAAAGCTCTTTACTGCCACAGAAAAAGCAGAGGGATTTCCCTTTTAAATTATATTGCCTTGGATTTTAGTAACAAAACTTGGTGAGAAAGAGGAGCTCCAGATTTCAGAATCTTTTGTTATCTTTATCACTCCATGTTCATAGCAAAAATGCAGGAGCTGTGTTGGAGAGGAACACTGACTCACACCGAGGACTGGAGAATCCTGCAGGTGCTTCTTCCTCCTGCTGCATGCTGTCCCACTTTGTTGGCTCACAGTAAATCACCAGTAAAGGCACAGAGAAAGGTTATTTGGAGGAGGTGTCCTGTTGCTTCTGTGTTGGCTGCTACAAAATTTAAAAGTATTTCAGGTTTTGAGATGAAGCAAAAAGAAAAATAACCAAGCAATCCTTCCACAACCAAATATAACCTGAACCCCCAGCAGGACACAGCTCTGCTGTCCCTGAGTGCTGCTGGTCAGAGAGATCTGCAAGTGCCTTTAAAAGTCTGTGTTATAGCTTAAGTTCTAATTTATATTCATTACAATTTTTATCTGGGCATAATTTAGCCTAGCATTGTAAATGTTATTAGCTGCTAGCTTTAATTGTCAGGATTTGTACAAAAATATTGCTATTTCCCTAATTAAAGTCTTTCCAACTGCCCAACATCAGGCCTTGGGCTCTTCTGCTAATTGCACTGAGCTTTCTACCTGTTAGTTTATTTGGGTAAATATTATCAAAAGGCTCTGATAATTAACAACCGTTCTTGAAATGTGCATGTCATCTGTCACTATCCTCTCAGACTGCATATTTCCAGACCAGGAGACTGAAGTGTTACTCCCTATACCAGCATATTAATATGCCAAGCAAGGCAACTGATAGGGAGAAAAATGAAGGTGAAGATTTTGGTGCTCTAGAAGTGAGGCAGAACCTTGGTATGGTCAGAGTACTGGGCTGGCACTAGGTGGGAGCATGTCCAGGTCTCAGCTCAGTCTCCTTACGTGATGTTGTATAGATCGCTTTGGTTCTATGTAAGAAAAATCGAGGTAATTTTAGTTCTTTGCTTTGTTCAGTGGTGTGGAACCATGAGCTTAAGGGCAGTGTGTTGTTTCTCAGACCCTTGAGCATAGCTCAGAGGTGACAAGAAAGAAAAGCTTAAACTCAGCCCAAGAGGGAGAGCGGAGTGTGATGCTCAGGTGTAATGGATGGTTGCAGATTGCTGCTCTTGACTCTGAGCCCATATATTTGTTTTACTGTGCAATGAGACTAAAACCTGCTGGACACCACACTGTAATGCAGGTAGCAATCCTAAACTGAGGCATCTGTAGCCCTGTTTTGTGAGCACGAGTCTGTGTGCTCAGTGTTTAATAGGAAATGCATTTTCTGTATTGCAGAGATGGACTGAGCTTTCCCAGTTCCAGAGATGCTGTATAAGACTTAGCTCTAAGCTTTGAAACTGTGTTTTCCCCCTTGCTTAGAGCTTACTCAATTTCTAGCTGTATCCTACTATAAAAATTGGCTTTGAGGTTAATTTTAAATAGATTAAATTCTTGACTGTTGAAATCTGAACAGTAAGTCACATAATCTAGTATAGCAGTTTTCTTTGGCTCTGCATCTTAAATACCTTCACATAGATAAGGAATTAGTTTGTGCTTTTGTTTAAAGAAAACAAGCTCAGTGATGATGTATGAAGAAACTTTTCCTGTCTGGTTCCTTCTGATGTGTGTGCCTTTTCTTCTTTCCAGCAGCAAGAGTGCTGAAGGCTTCCTTGACTGATGGGTTCATTCAGGACATCTTGGAGGTAGGTAGGGAAGATAACTATTGACTTAACAGATGATGGTGGTTGATGGGAACCAAAAAGATGAATGCATAGCTAAAAATGACATCTCAGATCTTGAAACATGATGTTTTCTAGGCTGTAAATAGTGTCTATTTAATACCAAAAAAAAGTGAAGCTGAACCTTAGTAATCATTCTTTCTTCAGCAGCGATCGGTCTGTGCTGGGATATTTTTGTAATCCTACCTATTGATCTTCTGAAGAGCTGTTGTGTTTGAAATAATTATTTCAAAGAAAGATGGAAGAAAAAGCAAGATCATCTTTGCACAAGAGCTTTTTTCATCACCTAAATATATTCATTGTAGAAACATCTCCCTCAAAAGAGGTGAAGATCATTCCCAGCATCCCGGGCTGCTGTTTTTCTGCTCCATCTGCCAGAATTTTTGCAGCTGGCACAATTCATAAATTCTGTTCAATCTGTGTTCTCTCAAACCAGCAATGAATTTGATAATCAAAGTGCTAGGTTTTAAACATTATAGTTTTCTTTTTACTCTGAGCTACTCACTGAGTATTAACGTGCAACACAGCAGCTTTTTGCAGGGCTTTCTCTGGAGAAACACAGAAGCATATGGATGTTGTGATGGAATCTCCATCTCCTTGGCAGGAAACTGGTTAGTGGAGCTTGTTGGAATCTGGCACAGTGTTTAGCCATTATTATTAACATCAGCACAGTATTGCTAATTGTTCTCCAAGCTGCAGGGCCACCAGGAAAGTCTGCATGTGCAACTATGCTCTGTTTTTGCAGAATCTTGAGAAGCCTGTTAATATCCAGAGAGCAGATACTGGGAGGGACTGGCCCAAAACAGTGACAGAATGAGATGGTGCTGTGCTTGAGACACTTGTTGAGCAGTGAATTTGAGTAACTTGGCTCATTACTTGGCTTGAATTTTGTTGTTCAAATAGCACTAAGAAGGGACCAGTTCTGTGACCTTCTTGAAGGGAAAATGCTACACTTGCCAAGATGGCCTAGGGCGTTGGAGCAAACCGGGAAAGAGATTGAGAGGAGGGAAGAATTTGTAGCAGGGAACACAGACAGGGGTGCAGAGATGTGGAAAAGTTACAGTGGGAATGATCAGTAATAGGGAAACCTGAGAAGTCTAAAGAGAGGAAAGCACATGCCAGGGAAAAGCCTGTATAAACTTGCATAGAGATAAGCGTGGGTAGGTATAAACAGGGAAATACAGGCACTTATGACCATCTCCACAGCACTTTATGCCATTGTCACCGTCTTCAAAAGCATCCTGCCTACCTGTTCTTACTCTTCAGAAAATTACCGTTTTCTGGCAAATGCTCCTTATACATAATTCATGTAAGTGCAGGATTCTGTGCTTATTTTACTCTTGCAGATCTTCCTGGAGTACTCCAGGGACATCCATTTATCAGGTCCAAAGCAAAGCTTTGTTTTTCCCTTTCCTCCTTGACAAAAAGCTCTCAGTAGGTGCCAGTGTTGAGAACCTGACGTGCTCAAGACCCCGTTCTGCCACATTCCTGTCAGCTCTCAGTGAGTGACAAAGGGCTGCTGCCTTCATCTCTACATGTGTGTGATAATAACAGCTGATTTGGTGACCCCTATGTCTTCTTTCAGTGTGTCTCTGTAGAATTGAGGCAATACACACAATTTTTCTGGGAGAGATAACAGATGGGAGACAGAATGGGGAAATCCACCCACTCCTTTGACTACCCTGTGCTAATATTGCTATAGCTGCTGTACTGAGAGCTGATGAACTGAATGCAGCGTGCTGGGACAAGAGTCTGATTCCAAGACCTTTAGCAAACCACAACTTTCCACAGAGTAGCATGTCTGGGTATGTGGTGGGGACTGCAAGGACGCACAGCTATGCTCACTTGCCCACAACACCGTGCACTCCCCAGGGAAGCAGTTTTGAGTGTGGTCAAAGTGAAGGGAAATCTTTTCCTCAGTTCACTGCAGACATCTCAGGGATCCTTGCCTCACACAGAAAGCTAACAGGGTGCGTTGTCCATGGTGCTCCACACAACCCTGATCCATCCTCCACATTGTGCCCTCCATTGTTGCAGAAAGAGACTGCTGTGCACAGGAATTCTTATCATATTCATTTTCCCTGTGTCTTCTTCATATACTGTCATTATTTTGCATGCAACATGGAAAAACAGAGACCTTTAAACAATTATATTCTTTCTTCTGCTAAATGTAGATTAGGTTTTTCAGATGGTTGTTCAAAGTCATACCAATTTATATGGCTAATGACAGCTTTACTGATATTCATGCTAGTCTTACTGTCAATATAGTTAAAAAATGACTTTGTGTGTTAGTTCAGAAGCCATCCCTACCAAGTTCAGTCTGCAGCCAGCAGGTGCCATTCTGCTGCCTTCAGTGGCATTTCAGCAGTGCTTCAGCACCCAGTTAAAGCCATGTGCTGTTGGTGATGGCCTTGTTCCTACAGAACCGGGGGAGGGTTCAGGAAATCTGGATTCAGTCCTGAGATTCCACCTCAACATATTTCCTAAGTACCTTGGGCAAAGTGACCTCTTTGACCTGTCCCTGTTTGCAAAAAGGTGATTTGGGACTCCTGTCCTGGGGCCTCAGCTCAAAGGACTGTGGTGGGTTGACCCTGGCTAGTAGCAGAGTGAATTCTTTCTGTTACTGGGTGTTGAACGATGTAGCATATTTCCACTTTTAAATCATACATAATTAATTAAATATACCCAAGGAAACCCTAATTCATACAAGCTTACTGAGTAATTGTTACATTCGTTTAAAATTAGCTATGTTGGAGCATTTTCTGTTCAGCTTTTGTCAATACACTCTGGAAGTGGTGGAGGTCTGTTTTGCTGAAGACAAGGACCCCTGAGACAGGTAAAACATGACCTCTATGCTGCAGGGGCATGTCCTCTCACCTCAACACACTGGCAGTATCTGCAGAGGAGGGAAGGGAGCTGGGGATGGAATATGAGCAGTTTTTGATCATATAATTTACTTCTTTTTCCTCCCCTCCCCCTGTGTGCTGAAACACCTGTAAAAGTACCTTACCTTCTGCTAAAAATAAATACAGCAGCAGTCTCTAACACCCAATTATCTCAGACTGGGAGGAACAGTTGTGATTAAGGTTTAAGGCAGCCTTCAAACAGGCATCTGAAAATATGTCCAAACTGCAAGCGTTGGCAGATGTAGGGTAAAAGGGAATGTGGATGGCAGTCATTGACTGGAGAGGTGCACCGGATAATAAAAGAGGTGTTAGCAGATGGCAGATAAAAAACAGGGATGTGGGAAGAGCAAAGCCTGTGAAGTAGCTGTTCATGGAAGAAGAAAAGTGGGAAACTGTGCTTGAGTGGAGATGTTTGGAGGAGTGGTTGGTCCCAGGCCACCAGTGCTTGGAGAACTGGCACAGCTGGCTATGAGAGTTGGTTTGCCTTCTCTAATGAAGGGAGAGCAGGGAAGAGGGTGGCTAAAAAGCTGTTTTGTGAAGAAAATCCAGTGTTTTCCAAACGTGTTTTTGTTTTCCTCTAGAGCAAAACTAAAACGTTTCTTGCAGTTCCTCTGCTGTGTTGTCCTGGCTGCACCAGGGCTGGGCTGGGCTCCATCCTGGTATGGGGTGCTGTGCTGTGCCTGCCAGGGCTGGGTCCCCTAGTGAAGCCCTGGGGCTTGAGCTGCTTCGTGTAATTAACATGTATTTGATCAGGGAAAGTCTGGCAATGTCTTGGCGGTAAAAGTTTTCATTTGACAGGCAATAAACCTACCCTGAGCAGAGCTGGGGATCCTAAATAACCTCCACATCCTCCCTTACTGATATCCCTGCCCACAGCAAACCCATGGAAAGTCTGCCAAGGCACAAATGGTTTGTTTTATTCAAAAATGCCCCAGGCACCCCCTGCAGCGCTGCAGCAGAAGTGTCTTTGGTACCTCCACACTGGGCTGGGCTCTGAACTCAAACCTGGGCTTTTCCTTAGCCGCTCTGCATGCCCACTTTCTAACACAAAGTGCCCCAAACCCTGAGCTCTGTCTGAATCCAAGAGCTGAGAACTCTAGAAATTTAGTATTGTTTTTCCCCCCAGAAATCCTACTGCTCTCAGTGCCAGTTTGCACTGATTTAAGCCTTCTCCAGACGACTCTCAGGTTCTGACTGAGCAGGCAGAAAGACAAAACCAGTGTCTCTCTGTGCTTGCAGTGACCTGGCACACGTGACACATTCCTGGCTGCTGGAGGCAACCCGAGCAGCTCAAGGGCCTGTTAGTGACACTTCCTTTTCTTGTGAAGGAGATGACACCTGACTCTCAGGAACAGAACAACCTCCAGAACTGAAAGGATTTACTGCAACTGCCAACAGGTTTTCCTGAGCATTGAAATGCTCGGAGTGGAAGCCGGGTAGCAGCGTGACTGCAGTTCCTGACTTGCTCGGAGCTCTTGCTCCCCACTACCATCCATCACAGCACAGGTGCTGAGGCCCAGAGAGAGACACTGAGTGAGGGCAGTGAGGGAGCAAAGCTCCCAGCTCCTTTTCTGCAGGTATTTTGCAGCAGGAACAGTTGGGTTTCTTTTTGTATCACGAGATTTCAGGTGTGTCAGAGAGACTTTGGCATGGGATGGTGATCCTTGTAGAGGATTCTGCTGCTTGTGCCAGCAGTCAGAGCTGAGTTAAGGGACTTAATATGGTAAGGGGACAAGGACACTGAGTCAGTGTGCAGTCTAGCCCAGTATGTGAGGGCAGGGAGGGGGACTCTGGTGGTGCCTAATGGACTGTCCTTCAGAAATGCAGTGTTTGCCTCTGGGAATGACGCGCTCGCCTGGCTGAGCCGGGAGCGCTTCAAGTGAATTAGGCTGTATAATTTCAGGTTGCCTTTGAGTCAAAAGAAAGTTTTTGGAGGTTCATTCTTTATTTATTGATGTGTTTTCTTTTGCTTCAGAGAAAGAAATCTTCAGCAAGAGGAAAAAAAGAAATAAACCACTTTCTATCTTGTCTGTAAAAAGTACCTCAGGATTTTTATGAATTCCTTGTTACAGATTGCCAACAAAGTTAATTGGAAGACTGGACAAAACCCCAGATTATTTTTTTTGCTTTATGTGAATTCTTGCCTGTAGTTTGCCTAAGAGCACTCAGTGCCTGCAATATTGAATGTGTCTATGTGCAGAATGAAAATGGATTGCTGCTGGAAAGTTAAAAAAAAAAACAGAAGCAACAAAAACCAACCTGGAGTTGCTCAAAATAATTCTTGCATTATACCTCCTTGGCTTAAGGCTGACAGCACCTCAGATGAACAAAAACGACGACACAGTCCTCCTTTCTCTGGTAAAGCAAATTGGAGCAGTAAGTGAAGAGAAGCTTTTGTTGTACCCTCAGCCCTGGCTGGCACTGAACATGCCCGATGTTTTGTGCTTCCCTTTTGCTAATTGGGGTGGCCTTTTCCTGGTGCTGGGGGTCTGTTCCACACCAGTAACGGGCAGCCCTGGGGCCTTTCGGAGCCTTCTGTGCCTGTTTGTGTCTGCATCTCCTCACAGCCGAGCTGTAAATTCATGAAACACCTCTGCTGGAAGACCACTGGCTTTTCTTTTGGTCGGGTTCTCACAGCGGTGGAAGAAGCAATGATCCATGCTCAGAACAAACAGGAGGGAACAGGTTTCCACATGCTTTACTGCACGGGAATTACAGTGGCATGACAGCTATTATCACTCACTGAGGGGCACGGGGGCTGACTCCATGCAGGAACGCCACTAAGGTGAAACCTGCTCCATTATTTTCAATAAGAGCTGTGCAGAGCATAAACAGGTCAGTATCTTCAACATGATCAGCTAAACAGTGCTGGATTAACTACTGTGTAATGCCCTGGTTTATTCACAGCAGCTCTGGATGTGTGCACGTGTAACAGATGTCCCCATGTTTAACAAGTGTCCTCACCTGCAGCAGGGTCAGCACCTCGTCCTGCTCACGCTGTGGCTTGGGAACTGCAGGTACAGCAGTAAATCGGCGTCACTCCTCGGGCTCCTTTCTTGGCTCAGCCCAAGGCTTGTGCAATTGATGTCATCCTTTGTCAAACAGCTTCCACACCAATAAACTGGAGTGAAAATAACTTCTGTCTCCTGCCTGCTGTCTGATTAAGGTTTTTAGGCTCAGGATTCTCTTGTAGTGGCTGTGTTCTGTATCCCCTATGGGATGGTCCAGTCTCAGTAGAGCCCTTTCACAACTTTTTATACCAGTCATATCCAGGGTCTTTCAAGGCTGGATGCTACCATTATATCCCAGTCACATTCGTGAATGGCAGCCAAGGTTCCCTGCCTGGTAAAGAAAATATATAGCAGCAAGTTTTATGGCTTGTGAGACTACAGATAGAATGCAAGATAGAAAGTCTTTCTTAAGGCACGTACATTTTCATCAGTGTGCACTGCATTTTAAAATAAAAGTTACCCATTTTCTGTATGTGCTGGAAAGCACAGAGAATCATAAAATATTCTTGAGTTTGAAGGAATCCACTAGGATCATCAAATCCAGCTCCTGGCCCTGCTCAGGACACCCCCAGAATCACACCATGTGCCTGAGAGCGTCGTCCAAATACTTCCTGAACTCACACAGGCTTGGTGCTGTGACCACTTCCCTGGGGACCCTGTTCCAGAGGCTTCACCTTCCAGAGAGGGTGTGTTTTTTAGCACCAGGGACTCTTTCTCATTTGCTGCTGTGTCAGTGCCTGGTCTCACAGCTCACTGACACTGTTCTGCAGCCAGACCCTGCTAATGTGCCCAGCACACCCTGAGGTGCTCCTGCTCCCCATTTATGTTAGCAATGCTGTTGGCAGGTCCCAGGTGGGAGCCTGGCACCCCTCTGAAAAAATGCATTTAATGAGAGGGAAAAGGAGCAGGACACATGGGAGTGGAGGGCTCTATCATAGTCCAGGGGCCACAGGGTTAATGCTCAGCTGCTTTTTGTCTTGTAGGAAATACCCAAGAGATGGGGAGTTAAAGGAACCAAATGGTGATTGAGTGAGTGTGTGGTACTGGGTGATGAAGTCAGTGGTGTCTGATTTTTGAGCATGACTAGAGCTGTCAGCTGGGGAAGGGGAAGAAACGTAGGTCTGGTTCTGCCCCTTGAGATGTTTCCCTGAGCCCTACAGTGATGTGCAGAGGGAGAGGGAGCCAGTGGGACTGGCACAGCACCTTTGGAGCGTGGGGTCACTAGAGCCCACTGACTGAAAGCCTTGTGGTGGGGTGTGAACCGACCTGGATCCTGCAGTCTTGGGGAGAGCAGATACCAGAGTCGTGTGTTATAGATCTACTCCTTTACCACTGGGCTCATGGATCTGAGACATCTGAGCTTGGCCTGGACTGGACACACCACGTGAGCTGAAGTGCATCATTTGGCATTAGCACAGTTGGTTCTTGGAATAACTTCTGCCAGTCCTTTATCATCCACCTACTGATTGCTGATATTCACCTCCCTTAGACCCAAGTGAGGTACAAGAGCCTTGTGATCCTTTTCTCTCAGCACATTAGTGTAAAGCCTCATGAATCTCTATTAAATTTGAGAGAGAACATGAAGATAGTTTGCAGCTGCCTTGTTGATTTTATATTTTCTCTCATTGCAGTGCCTTGCCATGAAGCTGAGAATTAAATGGCTAATAAGGCATCTGCTCCAAGCAGGAGTCTCAAGATTGTGACAAAAACAGCTTACATCAGTGTTTGGGTTATTGGTTTTTCTTGCCATCATATAATCACGTTATTAAAATCTTTAGGGATACCTGATTAGAGGTAGTGACTGTCAAAGGCAGCTTAGCTGGCAGAGCAGGTAAGTAGGAGATATCTTCTGGTCTTGGCTGGGTGCTGCAGCTCTGCCAGGGGGTGGCTGGAGCTGTGGGGCTGGGCAGCATCCACAGGCAGAGAATTGCAGAGACACAGGTGCCCAGCTGGCTGCTGCTCTCTGCATAACCTGGGATGGAGGAGCTGAAAGCCTTGAAGAAATGGACTCTGAAAGAAACATTTGCTGCATGTTGAGGTGGCAGCTGGAAAAGGCGTTAAAACACCTCCCAGACTCCATTCAGAAGAGCAGTGCCCAAAGGGAAAGGAAGCATCTCTGGAAGCAGGAGGCAGTGGCTGGGCCAAGCTCAGACTTGCTCACTGTCAGACTGAGTTATCTGTGGGCCTGGGAAGGGCAGTGGTCCTGTGGCACATCACATAGATCCTGCAAGGACCCCAGAGCTCTGCACATGTGTGAGGAGGAGGAGGAGGAGGAGGATGGGGCTCAGCCAGTGGAGCTGAGGGCAGAGAGACTGGCTGGCAAAATGAAGATGATGGAGTTGCTCTGAGCCCCAAGTGCCTGTGCATGGGGCATGAATGAGATGGGTCTGTCTCAGGAGAAGAGCTCAACAGGCATCTTGGAGGACAAAAATGCCCTGTGTTGAATTGGGTGCATATAATTGCACAATTTTTTCATTTAAAAAAATATATATATTGTCAGGCATGTCATTTTCATGTTAACTTGAACTCCAAGTTCATGCTAATTCAATTAATTAAAGCTACATCTTGATGGAATGGGTGTTATTCGTTGTGACTCTGGCCTTCGTTGTTGTGATTAGCAATCCTCAAAGATAAATTAAATTTTCACATGTGCTGGGCATTGCTTCCATTGTTTCCAGTTAGAAAATGTTGCTTATTGCAGGGATCACAAAGTCACTGAGACTGCTACAGTGATGGGCCTAGGAATAATAAAATCTTATTAATGAAATACTGAATGTTTTCATCAAAATGGTCTCTTTTTTTCTTTTCTTTTTTTTTTAATAAATGGAAATCTGTTGTAGGCCAGTAACACATTTTTAAAGGTGAGGTGCAGGTTCTGATGCACTGAACTGCCATTACAGCTCAAATGGAACTCGGCCCATTATTTCCAGAACTGGGGACACTTTGGCTTTCCATGTTAAAAAAAAAAAAACCATGAGCAGTGGAACAGCAATCATCCCATGTGTGAAACACACCTGATCCTGTATCGTGGGTATCTTTGTACAAAACCCTGTCTGCTGGGGATTTCTGAACTTGGATGTTCCTTGTGGTGTTCAGTTCTTTCTTCCCAGTGTCTCATCTGTGGTACCCAGTGCAAAGATGTCCCTGCAGCTCCTGCTGCTGCAGAGGGCTTGCAGACCAAAGTGCTTCACGGTCATTCCAGTGATTAAACCTTCATTAAAGTTCACCTTTACCATCTTCAGCTCCTACATTTTTCAGTACAGTTATAATTAACTTTTAAATGAAGACTTATCTCTAATAAGCAACTGTGTTTGCTGGGTCTTTGGCTGCATTGAAATCAAATTGAAGCATATGGATATTTTTATTCTTGGCTTTCCCACCTCCTCAGGCTTAACGGGCAGGCTCATCTCAAGTGTAATGTCACCAATTTCAGGGATTAATTAGCCCCACATTTTGTGGTATCATTAAAATACCATAAAAAAAATTCTGCAAGAGATTTTCTGCTCTGCTCTAAACCTCTAGCACTGTGTGAATGAGAGAGACACGTTTGTAGCAGCAAAGACAATTTTGACAGTTCCTGATGGATTGGTGTGATTTGGCACTTCTTTTGGTTTTTTTTTTTTTTCTTCCCTGCAGATGAAATTCACTGTTAAAATTGGAGTTTGCTGTGTTAGAAATCATTCCGATGCACAACCTTAGCCCCTGCTTTTGAATTTCTCACATAAACACCAAGAGGGGGAAGCTGGTGGTGACTGATTTTGGGAAGGATTTGCCTGCCTTTTGGCTCCTGCAGAAGGGGTCAATCCCTTCTGCTCTGCAGGTTCCTACTCCTCCCCTCCAGTAGTTGCCACAGATGCCTTTAGACTGATTAAAGTGCTGTCAGGCATTGGGTGGACTATACACATATATTTTACCCCTATAAGATTCTCAGAATGCAAAGAACAGTGTGCTTTCCTCTTTGAGCTACTCAAACACCCCTGTCTCTGCTTGCTGCAGGCTGAAACTCTTCCTCTGGGTTTTCTTCCCCATCTCCTTGGAAAGGGAGAGCTGCTAAAGCTTATAGGATTGTTTCCAGGATGTAGGGCATTGCAGGATCATTTTCTGGTCCCTTCAGAGCAGGAGCTCCAGGTGAATTTGTCTGGCCAAGCACCATGGCATCAGCAGCAGGCTGAGATTTCCTGTGTGCAGGGCTGGTCCTCCCTCATTGAGACAGTCCTGCTGCAACCTGACCCTCAAATGCTGCTTATGCAAATCATTCTTTGCATAACTAATGGTTGTTTATTGATGCTAATCTGACCAAAATAAATCATTGCTTATTAAAACCCCATTGTCTTCCCCTGACCTTGAATTTATTCTTGAAGTTTAACTTAAAAGAAAAGGATGTTATATCGGATGAGTCCCTGAGTGACTGTTGCCTCAGCTCATGGTTTTCAAAGTGGCTACGAAGAGTTTTCCCAGTGAGCTGATTGTTCTGTGCAAGCTGCTTTTGCTGGTTTTTCACTCTGGCTCTCCCAGTTCTAACCATGTGAACATGTATCCATGTTTCTCACACTGGTGTTAATTGCACCACACCACTGGTTGCCTGTCTCATAGTCAAGAGTCTTTGTGCCGCAGTTGTGTCCCTGGTGATGGAGGCAGGTCCTGTATGTCCAAGACAGGTAGGTAGTCACTTCACTTCCATTTTAAACATCTAATTCTACCTTCAACAAGGCTGGTCTTCACCTTTGCTCCCATCAAGTTAGTGTTAAACACCTTTCACGTCTTGTCCCTTTTAGTTTTGACATGCTCAGATTAACAATGACCATGTTCAGTGAGTAGGAAAGAATATATATATTCCACTTGACTTTGCTAGTGCTGTTCAGGTCAATGGGTAGAAATTTTTCTGGTGATAAAGGGAAAGGCCATTTAAAAATAAAGCTATGACAGCCTGTGCTAGTAACACATGAACTGAAAGCATGAGTTCATTTGGGGAGTGTTATCCCCCTCCTAAAAGACTTCATTATCTAGCCACAGCAGATACATGTTTGGCCCCAGCAACTCTCAAAGAGCAGGGTGATGTTGATGGCCAAGATGAACAGCAATGGAGAGGCTGATGGATGGTCAGGCTCTAAAGCTCAGGAGAACCCAGTTTCTGACTCTGCCACCAAACCCTGGGCTGAGGCCTCAGTGTGGGGGAATCTTTCTTGTGGTTTGCAGGCAATGGCCCCAGGCAGGGAACACAGAAGCTCCCACAGCTGACCCTGAGCTGCTTTGCCCTGGTAAACATGTAGACTGTTCTTCCGGTGTCATAAAGACAGGTGACAGATGATCTCCTCCCAGACTTTGAGATCTCTTCCTTGCTCCTTGCTGTAGACATTTCTCCTTCCTCTTCCCCTCCCTGCCCTTACATTTTTAGGGGATAGGATGTTAAATTACAGAGTAGGAAATCACGAAGAAATCAGGGGCAGCAGTTCCAGGACCCATGAAGGGCTGGAACCAGTGCAATGTTGTCTGCCAGCCTGATGAGAACATCCTGAGAGAATGGAGTGGGGCATGAAATCCATGTCAGGCGTGGCATAGAGCCACAGATGGGACTGGCTTGAACTGGGACAAAAAACTCCGTGGCTGCCTCGTAGGGGTAAAATCAGGAGCCCTCTGCTCCACTGCATCCCTGCGTGCCCCCAGGCATACTGGGGAAGGGAGGCACGATTCAACCCTCCTTGGTAGGGCAGGAGCAATGATAAAATGCACGCCAGGGGCAGTTCCCCACGACGCCAGGCTCGGGAGAGCAGTTGGATGCTGCAGTCTGCTCTCATGCCGGGGTACTGACCGACTGGCCGCTCCCCTGCACTGAGGTTTGTTTGCTCAGGCTCTGCAAGGTGGCTGCTGCTGGAGCTCGGGCGTGTTGCGGCAGCTTGTAAAGGTCAAGATGAAACCACTCAGCTCTGTTTCTGGTTTGCTTGTCACTACGTGGGCTGACAGGGCTGCCCTGCAGCACAGGGGCCACTGTGTCACTCCCAGGGTGATATCCTGGCTGTGTGTGGGAGCAGCGCTGCTTTTTGACATGGCACGGGCTGAAACTCTTCTTTCAGTGCTACAAAACCCAGCTCTTAAACCCCACACAGGCACCTCAAGCCCCTACAAAGCCCATAGAGCAAGGGAGTAGCAGAACCTGCAAATCAACTGACCTGTACAATTAAACTGCACTTTGAGCCCCCTACCAGTGCTCCAGTTTATCACAGTCATTTCTCACAGCTCCACATCTGTTGTTCTCAGTGGGAGCAGAGATGTTGTAGTACCTGGAAGATGCTTAGGATGCTCAAGAAGATACTTCAGCTTGGGACCAGCTGAGAGTCCTGAAGTGGTCACACAATGAAATGAGACTTGTATCTTAAGCACCTGAAAGTCTCATCAAACAGAACCTGTTCATGAAGGGTTTGGAAATTATGTTGAAGTCCCTGAATGTAGCCTTTAAACTTTTGGGTATCAGCTTGATATGCCCACTCTGAGGATGGCTCAACAACATGTCACATAACCAGCTTTACTTACTGCATTGCAATGGCATTCAACGGGATTTAAATTAGCTTCAGCACTCTAATCGTGTTGCTTTTATAACAGCAGCGAGATAACTCCCAGGCGTTGGTTATGTAGCCTCTGAGGGAAAGAGATTTCAGATGTGTTCAGCAGAAATGCACCGTGTGAGCCATGGTTATAATTTCATTAACAGGATGCTACTCAGCCCCTACTGGGAGTCGGAGGAGATTAGCATTATAATGGGGCTCAGGCGCCTTTCCGTGTGTTCACACAGCTCTCCAGCCTGCAGGAGGATGAGCTGTCGGAAGTTGTGATCCTCAGACCCCTCGCCCAGTATTTGACCCAAACTTGAGGCTTCTCTGAAGGGGTTCTGCACAGCCCCTGCCTGGGGGAGGCAGCGCTGCCGTCGGCTGGGGCTTGGGACATCTGCTGGTCCTCAGCAGTGGGACCCGCCGGGCTCGGGCATTCCGTGCTCAGTGAAGGGTTATTCCCATCCTCATGAACCTCCGGCAGCGAGGTCAGAGCCACAGCGATGGTCAGGGCAGCAGGGGGCTCGTTTCGGTGGGATAGTGGGGTGCTGAGTGGGAGGTGAGAAGCCGAGTACCAGTGTGATGTGCCTGCCCCCCTTCACTTCCCTGGAACTGTCCCATGACAGGAGTTTGCTCCACAATGCCAAGGCATGTCCCTTGCAGGACAAACCTGCACTAGGCACTCAGGGATGCTCCAGCCGGGCTGGGGCTGGTTACAGAGCCAAGAAGCCTAGATTTACTGTCCAGGCACCTCCAGCATCCCAGAAACCTTCAGATTCCCTCCAGCCACCTCCTCCCCAAGCACGGGGACTGGCTGCTGTGTCTGGCTCTGGGGACAGCCAGGTGGGTGTCCATGCAGTGGAAGCCCTGGATGCTTGCCAGGGGAGACTCACAGGTATTGACATTTAGCTCCCTGCCTGCTCTGCAGATAGGGAAATGCAGTCCCAGCACGCCAAAGCTGCACAATGCTGACATTTCCAAGAGCCCTGAACACCTCTTGCTCACATTATTGTGCTATCCCTGGCTGTGAACGCTGTGCCAGGCACTCACAGTGTGTGCATCCTGTGGGAAATCCAAACCTTGCATTAGTGTCACGGACTCTGCACGTGGGAAAGACACGCAGAGCCCGTGCTCAGCAGGCAGGAGAGCTGGGGCAGCCCAGACAGGCTGGCCCCACAGCCACCAGACTGACAGCTTCCCACAGTCCAACCAGCACCAGCAGCCAGGTCCCAGCCTTGCCACCAGCCTGGGGATACTGGGAACAGCAGTGGGAAGAAGAGGCAACGATGTCCCCTCTAACAGAACTGCACCAAAGCTGGCATGGACCCATCAACAGCGATTTCCACGGGTGCATTTAACCTTTGTGTCACAGCAGTGACAGGCACCGACCACACAACCACAGGGAGGCAGGAGCTTTCCAGGAGCTTTCCAGGAGCTTTCCAGGCGCTTTCAAGCAGTTCCTGAGCATTTTTACAGGAGATCACTGCAGCCCAGTCCTGGTGCAGGCTGTGCACATGTTTGCACACACATAACCCCTGTGGGAGCAGCAGGACCCTCAACACTCGAAAGTGACAGCAGGCCCAGGGCATGAAGCTCTCTGTACCACTTTTGCTATTGCTATTTTAAGTACTCCAAGTTTAAACAAAGTTTCTCTGGGATTTCTTCTGGAACTCCACTGTTTCTCCATTGCTGTGGCACCATTTCAAGTCCTTTCATGTGCAGAAGACCCCCAGGCAGTTGGTTTTGCTGAGCACATTTCTCACCTTATCACTGACTCCCATGGTTCATTTTCCTCAGCTCCTTTTATGCATTCCAGCTCAAACCATGAGATTTAACTCAACCTGTCAGTGCCAGGATCAGACCCAGCAGGTTCACCTCAGCCTGGGACTCTCACTGGAGACTTTTCCTGCAGGAAGGAGCTGGGCCAGGGCTCTCCAGCCCCTGTCCCAGCCACATCACCCAATGTAAAACTGAATCCACAAAACACACAGACCCTCCCTGGCCCTCCCATCCATGGCAGGGTCCTGGGGTCCATGCAGGGACAATATGTGCCAGAAAGGATCAGGTTTTAGCCCTATGTGTGCAAGGTGAGCTGCTCAGCATGAGGCCAGCAAGAGCCTCATATTTTTGAATAATGGAACTCTACATTTGTGGTAGAAAACTCCAACTAGTTCACAACCTTATTTTTTTTAATTAACAGATCAAAGCATGTTAAAACTCAGAAGGAAAAAAATTGTGCCCTCTTACATCTAAATAAAGTTGTCAGCAATTTTGCTTTAAATGCAGCATGAGTTCCTAACACTCTACAGGTGTAAGACTCTGCTTAAGTCACATCTGCTGGTCTGCATAGCTGGGGGGCATAGATTTGTAAGGTCTGGCATGTCTGATTGCTTAATATGTAGGAGCTGGGGCTGGGAGGCAGCTCAGGGAGGACAGTGGAGCCCAGCTGCTCAGGGGTGGAGGGAAAAGCCCTCGAGATTTCCTAATAAATAGCTGAAAGCAGATTGTGTGCTTGATGCTTTTGCTTCGAGTTGCGGGAGAGCAGAGCTGAGGGAAACAGTGCAGGTAAGACTAAACTTGTGTTGTGTAATTTCTATGGTTGTATTAAGTGTGAGGGTAGGGGTGAAAGTGAGATGGGAAAGGGGAAAAGTGATCTTGAAGTACAGTTAGCAAGGAATTAGAAAGTGAAGTGGCTCTGCTTTCTCAGGGTGGAATTTTTCTATTCTAGCTATGTAGAGCCATCCTTTAAAGAACACTTTTAAGAAAATGACTGATGTTTAAAAAAAAGTCTCTTTTGTATCTAACTCAGCACTGTAGGTAGCATGCTGGGTTTCAGTGTTGTTTCTTGTTGCTTTGTTGTCACTCTGTTCTTGCTGGGGTTGGTCACTGGCTTCTGTAGTGGTGACACACCTGACTGTTATTCCTTCCATGGAGCATTCCAGAGCAGTGGAACTTCTTCCCCCATAGGGGTTCATGATACTTGAAGCAAGATGTACCTTGTTTGGGAGCTGAGCAGAATTGTGCCTGGGCTGGGGTGACAGTGCTACTGTTCTGCTTGAGCAAAGGGCCATACTGGTGCTGAGAGGTTGCAGAAACCTCAATGTTTCATCCCAACCTTCTCGTTCAGTTCTGATAAACTAGAAAAAATCCTATCAGGGCAGCTTTTCTGCCCCCAGGTGCCCAGGGCACTGCTGCCATGGTGTCTGCCCAGGTGTGTAACATGTTGCCTCCCTGCTGCTGCTCCAGAGCACCCAGTGGTGTGTCCTGCTACCAGCCAGGATTTTTTGGCTGCCTTAGGGTGGCAAAGCTCTTGCAGGCTGCTGGGAGATGCTAAGCTGTGTGCTATAGGTTGTGGGAGAGCCCTGCTGGGAGCTGCAGAACAGCGGGAGAGCTCTTCAGGCTATTCCCTGTGTGGAGCAGAACAAGGGTTGAGTGATATTTTTGCTGTGTTTCTGTGCAATTTAGATACATAAGTGTTCTATAAAGCAGTGGGACTGTTTCCCTCCTTTTGGTTACTGGTGCCAATAAAAGGATATTTCTCTTTGCTGCCTTTGAAAAAATTCCTAGCTCTTATACAGCAGTAGAACTCTTCTGCTCCTTGACTGTGGATGTAAATGTCCTGAGGGCTGTGAGGGAGAGGAAACAGGAAAACACTCAATGAGAGCAGCAGTGAAGAATCACTGCATTTATGGGTGCAGAGCAGGACCTTGGCAGGGACAAGCTGCCCTGGGATGGGGCATGTTCAGCCCCTTTGAGTAGATCTGACCATGGAGATGTGGAGGCTGATGGGGTACACTGCCCTGACACATCCTGAAGTGGCTTTCTGGGTGAGCGATGGAAGGTGCGGTGAATATGTGGTGTTGTAAATCTGTGAGCAGGGAGCTGCTGTTTGGCTCCTGACTCTCATAAAGGGCACACAGCTGCCTTGGGGCCTCACTTGTGGCGTTTAAACACTGGAAGGCTCACGAGAGGCACTGCAGTGAGCTGATTTGGAGAGTCTCTCCTTTTTATGGCTTCTACAAGTGTTGGCACTGCATCTCTTTCCTTCTGGTCACTGTCTGGGGAGAGGCGCTGGTTCTCCTTTGGCTCCATCTTCCCACCAAGAATAGCCCCCACCCTAGGTATGTCCACAGCCCTGAGCTCAGTGTCAGGACTAACACCAAGTAACCAGGATGTGCCTGAGCAGACCAGAGGTGTGCAGGGCATTACTCTCTGTCCCCAAGCCACAGGGAGCTGTGGGGTGGTTTGGGGGGGCATCATCTGATGAACTTCATCCTTCTGGCATTTGGGAAGGCACAAAACCTCTGCTCCAAGTACCTGTGAGTGACTCAGACCCGCTCCTATTTCTGGAACAGGCTGTACCTTCCCTTTCCTCCACAACACTGCCCATCCTGACTTCTGGTCATGTGCTGGCTAAAGGCACAATACTGATGATGGTAGTTGTGTAAGCTTTTTCAAAGTGTTTCACTTGCTGTCCAGCTGGAACAGGCTGATGAGACTAAGTTGGGTCCTTGGGAACTGCTGGACTCAGGTGGGGACCAGGAAACCTGTGAATAAGCTGGTTTGGTGTATCCAGACAACCTATCTTTGCTAGGGAGTGATGTAAGAGGATGGGGGGAAATTAAGGTCAATGGCTAATTCTTGGGCAAACTGGGTTTTCTGATTCTGGAGACTTCAATTTACTGACCCAGCACTGCCTAAGGAGGCCAATGCTCGTGCTGGTCTCAGCTCCCAGTATGGAGATAATCACTGTGACTGTGCTGCCTCTGTATAAAACAGCACTTGACGTCAGCTGCTCCTCTAAAGCATCCCCAGAGTTCCCATGAGCCTCCTGCTTCTTATTTTGCTACACAGTGGAAATATTCTTGCTTTTTAGTTGGCTGCAGTCAGTCGGTGGAGTTTACAGCCCATTTGGGAAGGTGAGTGCCTTCTCCCAGCTCTCCTCTTTAACCTCTCTTCAATCTCTCTGCTGATGGCACATTCAGCAGCTCTTCCCACTGCCCACCGGCCATTACTGATGAAATTCTGTATCTGTTACTACAACCTTTTGGAATAAATGGCTCTTTTGTAACTGTTAAATCTTCATGGCTGTCCTTTAAGAATCAGAATGAAGGAAAAGTGTTTTGTTTTGGCAAGATAACTTAAAAGGAGGTGGAAACATAATTTATTATTTTAATTTCTCTGCTTGTTGTAGCTGCTGGGTTGTTTGGGGGTTTTTTGCTAGTTTCTACAAAAAAAAACCTGTCTGTCTTATTCCCTATAGATACCATGCTGTGTCTTTCTCCCTCTAAGGGACCACTTGCCTCTCTAGATACCAAAGGGGTCTTTTCTACCTTTAAAGTCTCTGCAGAAGCCCCTGTGATCCTCAGCTCTTGAAGCAAATATCAGAGTAAAGCAGACAGGACATGGCTAAGTTTGAGAATTTTATATATTCTGAAATATCTGTCCTTAGGCATGTCTCTGGAGCTGGAGGTGTGGTGGTGTGATGAATTTCAAATCAGCAAGTCTCCTATTTTCCAAATAGGTTTTATTTTTGAAGCCTAAGGAAACAGTCAATTTCTTTTTCCATTGGAAAGGCTTGTCAGAGGATACAATAGCTTTTTCACATCTAGTATCTGTGTGCAGAGCAAAGGATGTGAAAAATAGATATTGGGAGACCTTATTTAGTCAAGGACTGGTACCTAAGATGTTCCTGATTCTGTAAGAAATAAAGATCAGTGAAACATGTGCACCGGGAAATACTGATTTGCATTAATTGTATCCTGATTTCTACTTCCTGGGTGTTTCCCCCTCTCCTTTCCCTCAGGTAATCACAGCACCTGAGAGTGCTCGACTGGTGCTCTCAGTGAAGCAAAAGTCCTTTTGGAGTCACCCAAGTCTCATGGGCCAAAAAACCCTTATGGGAAGGGAGCCCTGGGCTGGTTGTATATGTCAGGCTTCTTTTGGCAATTCTTCTTGGGTTTGGGGGGAGTTTTCTCTTATTCCTTCTACTTTTCTCCCATGTCTGTTGCCACCCATCTCTACCTGTCCCTTAAGTGTAGCTACCCTTGGTACAAGAACAACCAGGGGGCTCCTGGCTGGTGATCTCTGATGCCATGTGGGCTCATCCCAAATGTCCTCCTTGCCTCAGTACCCTGAGCAGATCCCCCCAGGGGTAAGACTGGCCATGTCCCTGCCCCAGTCCCACCAGGCCTGTGCCTGCTGCCCTCTGAGCATCCTTCCAGGAAGGGTGAATGGAGCCCTGTCACTGCCATTACCTGAGTGCTACAGAGTGCCACTAATTGAAGGAGCTATAAACACAGGTGAACCACTGTGCTGAGCCAGCATCCTCACACAAATTAAATAACATGTAGGACTAAGCCTAATTGTACCAGACAGCAATTACTGTGGCTTTACTGTCAGGAGACAGCCAGCTTGGCCTGGACAGGGAAGGTTTCTCATGTTCCCTGGGAGAGGACTTGTGTTCGCTGAGAGCTCCTGAGGGATGGCTCTGGTGGGATGAGGGGTTGCATTTGGGACAGTGTGGATTGCTGTGGGGCAGGAGTTGAGTATTGAGGTGCTCTGAAGCAGCACACCCCTCACTGAGCCCCCACACCCCTGTCCATGCACACTCTGACTGCTCCCACACACAGGCACAGCTGGGCAGAGCATGATCATCCACCAGTGTGGGTCAGGACCAGGTACTCCTTGGAAGCCAGTGGCTCTGGGATCCTGGATCTTCCTTCCCACAGACACATGACCACATTAACTGAGCATCTTGTGCTCTGTCTTGTATCTTCCTCAGGAAGCCCCTGAGAGACTCAGTGCTGCTGTCAGGTCAGGGTGACTGGGGGCTGTTGGTTGTGCCCAATCTCATGTGGCATCTCCAGGCCAAAGTGTCACCTGCTCACCCACCTTCTCCATCCTGTTCCCAGGCCATGTAGCTGCCCATTCTTGGGACAAAACAGGGACAATAATGAGCAGAGCAGGACAGTTTTGAGCCTCCTGCCCCCTGAAGTCTCTTCTGACTGCTCAAATGGCAATGAGTTCACTTCTGAATCACTCAGCAGTGAGGCTTTAGAAACCCCAAACTCAATTGACTGAGGATTTGCAGGAGCTAGGCCTTAGTCTCCTCATTCAAGCTTTAATAACATGGGGAATTAGTGGTAAAGTATTGGATGATTTAAAAATAATAAAACATTTCTCTAGTGAAGTTTAAAAAAAAGAGGCATTTGATTGTGCTTTGATTAATCACAGAGAGAGGCTGTATATAACCCATCCCTTTGGACACCTCACAGCTATCACCACCATAATGAAAGTTTGGTTTATGTAACAGCTTGTAATGTATATGATGCACTTTAGGCTGCACTGTGGACATAGAGATGAGCTGTGCTGTGATTGCCAGGAGCTGTGGTAATCTGTTATTCTGAGGACACAAGGGGGTAAATAAGAGCTTTTCTGTAAAACAAGGAGACTTTTCAGTAAGACCTTTAATAGAGCGGGGAGATTTTGTGCTGTATATACCTGGGCATCATTGCAAACAGGAAGATTTACTGGTAGCTTCAAGCCAGAAGGTTCATGAGCAATTTATTTCCAAAGCACTGTGCTAATGCATGTGTTTGTTCTTGGGAAAAGCATTCAGGGGTTTTTATTTTTTACTTCTGTCCAGATCTGATGCTATTCTGTCTGCTGCAGCTTCAGCTTCTAATGCAACATGACACCACTAGCTGCTAAGGATCCATGGAGTAGAGAGGAGTCATTAAAGTTGAATCCTGAGAAATAATTAAGTTCCCAAAGTTACTCCACAAATTGTGCTACTGTTTATTTCACGAGTTCAACATACAGAAGCATAATCCTCTCAGTCCAAATGGGGCTTTTGTTCCTTGCATTCATCAATGCAGAGGAGAGCAAAGTAACAGAAGGATGTTCCTCCTGGGACTTGCCCTTGACTTTCCAGTAGTGAAGTCTTCCTCTTCCAGCCGAAGCTGCTTACTTTTAACCTTGATGGCAACTGCCATGGGTGAAAATAGCTGCAAAGGCAAAATGAAATTGCCACCAAGAACAGGTTTCATAGAAGGATTTGCCTTATATAACTGGTGTTCTTCCTTCAGGCTTCAAGCAGGGAGGGCTGATCAAGTGGGTGAAACTTTCCTTAGATTGTTACTTTGCTGAGAAGGTCTAGATGAAGCTGTGGAGCAAGAAGCCTTGCAGGTAATGATTTGTCTGGATTTAATGCACTGAAATAGCTTTGCTAGAGAGATACAGGGCTTTCCCGTTAGGGCATTAGCAGGGAAGCTGAGCAGCACTGGCAGCTGTCCTTAGGTGCTGCTTAGCTCTGCTAAGGGCCACCTTAGCTTTGTGGGCAGTGTATTTCCAAGAGATGAATTGTTTATAGCAAGGAAAAGCCCTGAATTTGCAACACTGGCTCCAAAATATCCCTGGGTTTTGCTGACGTTACAAAACAGGTCGTGTAGTTGCCAGCTGGGCTTTGTAACCAGCTGGGCTGGGGAAAACTCCTGGACATGTAATTTGGTAAGTGTTCGGCTCTGAATGCAAACCTGTGGCTTAAACATGTCTTAAAGGTTGTTTGCTTACTGGAGAAATTGAATTGGAAAATTCAGGCTCCTAAATCCCATTTTTAGGGGAAGAAACTTGGACTAATCTGTGTGAGTGTAGCAGTGGCTTTAGGCTAATGGCTGAATTTTCTCACCTTTTGAACTTCTTCATGAAGATCTTAAGGCAAGAAGATCAAAGTCAGATGAGGAGAATAAAAAAAAATGTCCAACAAGATCAGGAAGACCATGAGGAAACTGTTTTCTGTGATTCTGCACCAGCCATGGTCCTGAGAACCTCTTGGTCTGGTGGGCAATGAGGTTAAATACTTCACTATTTTTACAGCTTTTCCATAACATCTGGCTCACATCTTCTATTTTAATCTCCTTTCTGCTTGTCCCATCTTTATGAATGGTTTCTTTTCTGGTCATGTTTTCCCTAGGAAAGCTGGGTATAGTCAGTCTGAAGTCCTTTCCCATAAAACACCTGAATACTCTTTGTTGCTCAGTTATTGAACACCAAGTAATCCTCATCTCTCTAAAAGAGATTTGTAGAATTGGAAGGTGAAGGGCACCTGAGTTTATCCAGAGTTCAAACCCAGGGCTCTCAGCACATTAAGCAGCCACTGCCCTTCAAGAGGAGCAGCCAGGGATGGGAGGAGAAAACTGAACCCAGTGGGGAGCAGGGTATAGTGAAAACCCATTTATTAGGGACTTCATGGAACTGGCAGGATGGGTTGGGCAGAGGAAGAATTTGGGGGTCAAGCAGGAAGAGCAGAACAAGGACCCAAGGCCAGGGGTGTGCTGTTTGTAGGTGAGGTCTGTTATGTGGCACCGTGATGGAAAGCAGTGCAGTGGGAGCTTGGCTGACCTTGCCAGCAAAATCCCCCCAGTTGTCTGAGCCAGGTCTCTAGAAAGGTTGTCAATCAACTTGTCACATGCTGAAAGAAGATATATGGCTCCATTTAATTGATGAGATGTCCTGCCATTACTGAAGTGTGTATCTGTCTCTGTAGGGTACAGTGTACGTGTGCATATAGCAGGTTGCTGGCCTTTGATGGAGGACACATAATTTGTTGTCTTCCTGACTGACAGAAAGCACAAACATGTATTGAAGCATTATAAAAGCAGGTCAAAGGGCTTGTGGTTTTCCCTGGCCAAAGGACAGTCTGTTATGCCTAAGTAGTGTTAAAATTAGTACTATTTTCCGCTGGGAAATTGCATCAAATGCTACTTTATAGCTTTTAATTTCTTTGTTTGCTTTTCTTGTTGGCATTTTTTTTTCAGTAGAGTGACTATGTACTATTTCTGGTTAATTAACATGTGAACTTCTCATCATTGCTTAAACAAGACATCAACATCCTTTAATGGGCTGTTATTAAAAAGCAATGGGAACAAGGATGGAAATGCTACTAGTGAAGAGAAAATTACACTTTAGTTTGCTTTAACATGGCAGTCTGGTCTGTCCTTCTGCCTGGCTTGTTATTACAAGGTCTTGATGGAGGCTTTGCCACATTAGGGACACTGCAGAAAAGCTAAGCCTGGAGAACATGAGCTTCTTTTGTATTGTTTTATAATTCATGGGTATTAATGCCTTAAACACTACTCCATGAGAAGTACAGGATGGAGCAGGGAGGCAGAAGTGGCCAGTGTTGTGCTAGATGGTGTGTGCTTGTGTCTGCTCAGTGGCAATGTGGCCTTGAGCTGAGTCTTTAGGTATTGTAGCCATCATTGCTGTCACCAAGGGAGTCCAGCAGTAGACTGAGATGACCTTGTATTAAGTGCCTTCCTCTTGGAATAAAGAACTTACCCAGGAGAAGACAGAAAATAAGACATGTCTGCAAGCAAGGAAGACAAAGGAAATTACAATATAATATCACTCAACTCCTTGGAGTACAGTTGTATTGGAAAAATATACTGGGATTGAGTGGTGGTGTCCTGATTTTACTGGGTGTATATATAATAGGCAGTGAGAGGGTGGCATGCCTGCCTTGAGCTTGCTTAGAAGGAAAAATTCCCAGGCAGACAGAGCAGCACAGGAGGGAGTGGGAGCATTGCTGTTTAAGTGCCCAGCAAAGGAAAGGAGATGTGGATTTCATGGCCAGGCAGAGGAAGGAGCTGATTTCTTGGTGCTAAATGAGCAATAAGAGACAAAGCAGGGTTGTCTGTGAAAATCTTTGAAATAAAGAGGAGCAGTTTATGTTTGATCTGATAGAAAGAATTCCTCGGAGAATGCTACTCAAAAGGAGTGCTGAGAGATGGTCAGAGTGTTGGGCTTGGAAAAACCTCTGAAACAGGATTTGCTACAGGTACCTACAGGAATGAGGCTGGCAGGGGGATAAAAGGGGTTTCCAACAGAGAAGCAGCAGGCTGGGGAGAGCTGCAGCTGTGGGGGAAGCCGGGAAGGCTGCACTTTTCAGGTGTTACGTGAGAGAAATCTGCAAGATTTAGACCTTAGAGTGAGGGAGGACTAAGCTGTGCTGTTAGTGGGCTGCAGTGGGATGATAGTGCTGTCTCAGCCTGTGGAGGTGGAGCTGGCTGATGGACATCCATGAGGTGTTGGAGGTCCTTTGTGCCAGTGTTGTGATTGTGCAGAGAACGAGAGCACCGTGAACATCAACCTGGCCTGCAGGAAACTACTGATTTCCCTGCCCCTTCAGACTTTGGCTTCCACCCTTTATTTTTTAAGCCATGAAAAAGTGTCAGTAAGTTAGGGTTGTTTTTTATTTTTTTTTTAATCAGAGAACAAAGAAACAAATCTGTATATTCCTGAGCCATCTGTAAATGCCCCAATCGACTTTGGTTTTAATCATGGAAAAGAAGAGTTTCTAAACTTGCCATGAGTAATACTTAACATATGTGTAACTATGTGTCTACTACTGGTCTTGGCAAAATAATTGCCTTTTTTCATTATTATTGGTTACCCATCCGTCCTAAAAGCAGGCAAGCGAATAAATAACTTCTGGATGATATTTATTACAAGCAAGCCAATTATATTCCAGTGACCAATTTATTTCCCCCACCCCACCCTGGCTATCAAAGCTTCTCGAGAACAGCAGGACAAGATCAAAATTGTCCTCATTTTCAGACTTTGCAGTATAACCTAGTTCAGCACTTGTGCTCAGAAAGGAGTGTGTGGTGTGTGGATGCCCCTTGGGACTGCTGTGAGTGCTGTTGGAGTGGCTGCTCCCGGCGAGGGGCCAGGGCAGCAGCCCGAGCCCCCTCCTCTGCAGCACTGCAATTTGTCTCCCTGCTTCGTAGGGCAGAAAATTTTCATTTCTTGACTTGCCAAAATATGAACATCTGCAGCGATACAACAGGGCAGAAGAAGTTGTAGTAGAATATCTACTGGTAAGAACTGCTGCATGTTTAATGCAGAGGATATTCTCAGTATAGCTGTGTAATTGGGAAATTAAACTGTCTGGATGTTGTCATACATGCTAATTGTGCTAAAGACACTGAGGAAAAAAAACCTTCATCTTGCACTTAGCATATACAGTTAGAAGATAATGACGTTTTAAATTTCTACTTGCCATCTTGATGCACAAAGGTGAAAATATTTTAAGTATGTGCATTTGGCTGGAATGTATGTGGAGCGAAAACAAATTGTGTACTTGTTTACAGGTTTTTCCAAACACTGACAATTACAGGCAGATCAGAAAAATGCAAACGTGCAAATCAGCTTTACTGGCATTTCTTGTTTAGCATAAAAGTTTTGTGCTAAAACAGACTGTAGGTATCACCATAAATAGCTATCTGTTCCTTCCGTCTATTTGCTTGCTCTTACTTACAGCTGCTTACAGTTATGTCTATTTTGCTGTTGTGCAAAGCAAATATTTTGGCTAAAATGTGTTGAAATGCTGTTTTAACTGAGTCATTCATTTGCAATAAATGAAGCATAAAGAATGCATTTTGGAAGCTACACTTAACAGAATTAAAATCATCACGCTGCTCCTGCCTTAAATAAATTCTATTCAGCAGCTCGCCTGGGTAATGAATGGCATGAAAACTCTTAGTTCTTATGATATTGAGCATGGAGCTAAACCTGTACCATTGAGGTGGGCTTTTTACTGACTGAAAAGGGAAGAGAAAAAATATTCATAGTTCAGTTTGTTCTAACTGGGTTGTTCTTATTGTCCAACTCTGCTCTGTGTAGCTGTAAGGAGCTGATGGCATCCATACAATCTGCCTTCTTATTTTGGGCACAATTTCCACCTTCCCAGGGAGAGCTGCTCTTTTATTACATTCATTTGGTTATAGTGAAGTCAGCAGGATTACTCATACGCTCAAATTTGAGTATATATCCTGTATATACACAAACATAGGGTTTAGAGCTTCTCTGATAATTTCTGTGGGTCTTCATCAAGTAGTGTTTTCTTGGAGGAGGAAGTATTATGCAATAAAATTAAACTAGGAAAGAATCCCTCCCTACTGTTTGTGCATGGCATGGTTGTAGATTCTTTTGGTATTGTAATTTGTGACCATTTTTGAGTAATGCATGGAAATCTACTCTTTTCTCTTGTAAGTGCTTGCTAAAAATGTTTATAAATATGTTGGAAATTGAATATCGTAAGGGCATGAACCAAGCGTAAATAATCATGCACATTGCAGGTCCTTGTGGTGCAAGGCTGGCTCTGAAGTGCTCTCACAGCACAGGTGCTAATAACTAATACCTGAGCAGATGGTGAAACAGGGCAGGTATTGACAGGTGCAGAGGTCAGAGGGGGGAGAATCCAGTGGAATTTGGCCACCTGAAAACTCTGAGGTTTTTGTGGGATGGGTCGTGTGTTTTCTTTGACAGCCTCAGTCTGATTTGCAAAACTGTTCAGCTCCTACCCTGCATGTGGCTCTTCTCCAGTCCCAGTCAGAGGAAGGATCACAGCCCTGGAAACAGGCCCACACCAAAACAGTTGGGATGTGAGCAGGGATCCTGAGCTGATGTGCTTCACTGAGCATGACAGAGGATGCTGCCCATCCCACCAGGGATGTTATCAGGATACATGATACAAGACATAATTTTAATTTTTTTTTTTGACATTGCTTGGGGCCGTCTGACCATCTGTTCCACAAAAGCTGATCTACCCCATCAGGGTGAAACCCCTTCCTGCTATGCTGAAGGCAGGAGGCTGTATAATGGACAGCTGGTGGGAAGCTGAGCTTCTGCACAGTGCTCCTCAGGGGGTGGATGGAGTTGGCAGCTGGGTCGAGTCTGCTGCAGTGAAATGTTTTACAAATACCCCTAACTCTGATTACAGCCTGTACTTGCATGTAATACATGCATGTGAGAAATGGATGTGGAAAAATTATTCTCTTGCAACATGCAAATTTAGTACATTCTACATTTGATGAAAATGAGTATGTTCTTGCATTTGATGCCACAGGAAGGAATCTGAAAGGATTCAAGCACATTGAGATGGAGCAGCTGTCAACCTGCTTAAAACACCTGCTCTGACAAACTGTGCAGATTTTTGTCCCTGATGTGCTGTTGTGAGAGGATGACCTAGGAGGGGAAGATGAAATGGTAGCATGTGCCCTAAAATCTTGACCCCTTGAAGTTAAGAGCAAAACTTAGCTGAAGTGGGCTCAAGCCTTTATCTTTGGTCCAACAGTTCACAGGCAGCTCAAGATGAACCTTTATCCTTCATTACCCACTTCTGAAAAATGGGATTAAAGGTCAGTGTGGAGTGTGCAGCACCTTCCAGAAATGCAGGGAAGGCAGCTGAGGTAACCTTGGTGCTACAGGATGATGTGGCCAGCATGGGAGAGGGAGTGTTATGGGTTTGGGGTAGGACCAAGCCCTGGAGCTCCAGGTTGCCCATACAGGGACCAGGCTGGCATGCAAACTCTGTCATGCAGAGGGACAGAGCCTTTTTTTTTTTTTATTTAGTTCTCAGAGAGCTCAAAATCCCTAGAAAGTGTTTTTAGGTACTGCTGAAGCATTTGGTGGGGATAACCCCAAGCCTATGATGTGTCTGTGAACTTGTGCTGGCAGTTTTCACCCTGTCAGTGCTGCCACCCCAGAAATTGCTCACCCTGAGGGCTGTAGGTTTGTCTCAGACTCTGGGATTTTGAGACACTGTGGCTCACTCCTCCCAGCCCTGCATGGCTGTGCTCCCTCTGCCTTCCTCAGAGGATGGCTCTGATCTGCCCACAGTCATGTCAACTGTCAAGAAAAATGATCCCTAATAAGAAGATATTCTGGAACTGCTTAGCAGGAAATTACTACATGTGATGTTGCTAAGCAATCTCAGGCTGGCCTGACTGCCCAGAATATCGCTTCTCTGTTGGAAAACCTGGAAAAGGTTGAGGGGTGGTGAGTGGCTGCTGCTTTATGCTTAGCACAGTGAAGTCTGGAACTGAGCAAATAACAACCCTTATCTCATCAGGGCTGTTGTGACACTTATTGAAAGTGAGAAAGAGCTCTCCCTTGAGGGCGGCAGCAGCTGCGGGACAGACAGAACAAGGCAGGAGCAGCAGGAGATGCACAGAGGTGGAATTGAGTCCTGTAGAGTAGAGAGAGGGAGAACCACTCCCCAGCGACAGAGACTTGCACCTGGGCACAGTAAGAGCCTGCCCTTTGGAAACCTCCTCTCTGCACCTGTGGAACCAGATGCTGGGCTTTCCTGGTATGTTTAAGGAGCTGAACTTCTAGTATGGAGCAAAGCTCTTAACAGCCCTTGAGCTACAACAGGTAGTTCTAGGTGGTGAGGCTCTGAGCCCTGTAATCCACGGCTTTTCTCTCTGATTTCTCTGGTGTTGGAGCAGTAAATTCAGTCCAGCTTACAGGGACTCAGGATAGTGCAGACTTGCCTGCAGAAAGTGGGGTCTCCCTATTAATTCTCTTTAACCAATTTCTTTTGGACAAATATTTCTTTTTAGTTCCTCCACTGCTTTGCTCTACCCTTGTTTGATATTAAATATCTCCAGAAGCAGCTATGATTCATTGCCAAATTCATCTATTTGTGTGGAAGATGTCACATCAATGTCCATTACATTTTTGCCCCAGTAGCACCTAAAAGCATTTTTATCTCTGCCAGTTCTTCATTATTTCCACTTGTTATTTATCTTAAAACAAACTGTAAATTTATTAAAACACAAACCGAGCAAACAAACTACTTTAAAGATCGTTTGCAGTGCTGTTAAGTGTAATAATGTGCCAATAGGAACTGGGGAAGGCAGATGCTGAGTAGGAAGTACATGTTCCTACTGAACTGGCAGGAGCTGGAGCTGTCAGGGTGTCCCCTGCCATCTGGCCTGTGGGAGCCGTGTGGCAGATTCACAGCTCTCGAGGGAAGACACGCTGCAGAGGCCATAGGATCCCATTATGCTGTTTATGGGGACAAGCCAGGCATTCGTCTCTCTGAGATGGGATGTCAGCCGGGGGTGCTCCAACCTCACGATCTCTAAACAACTCGGGAGATGAGACTGGTACTTAAATGCTGATGCTTAAAAAGAACCGTGCTGGAGCCCTGATCCCTTTCCGCCAGACTCAAACACCAAAGCGGGAGGGACTGAGCCCTCTGTCCGCGCAGCGCACTCTCCGCGTGGGGAGCGGGCTCGGTGCTGATGCTGGTTCGTGGTGCTGGTGCTGGACACAGCGCCGCGGTCAGACCGCGCTGTGCCGAACCCCCCCGCACCGTGGAGCTCTGACACCGCCTCTCTCATTAGCATCCCTTCCTCCTCCTCCTCCTCCTCCTCCGCTGCCCGGCCGCAGAGGGGTGCATGGCAGCAGCGCCGGGGCCGCGGCGGTCCCCGGGAGCAGCATCAGCATCATCCTTGGCTGCCGATCCGCGCTCTGCTCCGCGCCAGCGCCCGCAGCAACTTTGCCGCCCCGCGGGGTGCGGGAGCGGGGCGATGTGACTGCGCTCCCGGCGCCGGAGCTTCCCGAGCGGCGAGGAGCGGAGCCCCCCCGCCTCCATCCTTGCCGGAGCAGCGCGGAACGGAGCGGAGCTCCCCTGGTCTATTTCTTTCCTTCCTTGCTTGCCTCCCTCCCTCCCCGGCGGCGGCCGCAGCCCGGGGCGGGAGCGCGGATGCGGCGCGNGAAGCGCCCGCGGCGCCGACCCCCGCGGCGGAGGACATCACCCGGGGAGTTGTGAGTTATACCCGCGGTCCCCCCCCGCTCCTCTCCGCTCCCCTTTCCCCGGCACCCGTCGCCCCGGGTACTCCCACACCTCCGGGCATCGCCGGCCCCCGCGGCGCTGGGCGAGCTCCGGCGGCTGGGAGCGCTCGCCGGCGCGCCCCGGTGCCCCCCTTACCGCCAGTGCCCTCCTTCCTGCTCCCGCTGATCGGGCCCATTCACACCCGGTGCCCCCTCCAGCGTTACCCACGTCGTGCCACTCGTTGTACTTGGTGCCCTACCGTGCCCACGGAAGGGTCTGTTTATCCCCCTTGCACCCAGTGTCCCCCACCCCATACACTCTGCACCGAGCCCTTTGGCTTTGAGAGCCAGTCCCCCTCCTTTAAACCCGGTGTGTCCCCTTGTACCCCTGCACTCCAGCACGGTGACCCAACTTTCCCCCAGCCCAGCATCGCGGGGTGATGGCCCCACCAGCTTTCGCACATGAATGGTGATTTCTCAGGCGCTGGGAAAGGGCTGATCTGTCTCGAGGGCTCTCTGCTTGCCATGTAGCCACACAAACTCTAGCATCAGAGTAAAATGGCATATTTGGAGTGAGAGCGATTGCTGGGGACTGGGACGTGCTTGGGGATGCTTTAGGGGCTGCTCTATGCCGGCAGCAGGTGGAGGGTTGGCTTCATTGCGGTGGTCTGCACATTGCGGGCATCCTTGTGGTCCTGTTGCTCCGCTCGCAGGTGCCTGCTCAGTTTGCAGGGAGCTGACAGGTTTTAGCAGGCGTTGAGAGCTTAGGTCACGTCCCAGCTGGGTCACAGTGCCAGCAGGTCTCTACAGCTTCATGCCATCTCCTGGGAGAGGGGAGAGATGGAGGCTTTTCTCCTGGAGGAGGAAAAGTTTCTTGTAGCTCATACCAGCTGTAGCTCAGAGAAAGCCCCATGACTGTGTCAGAAAGCCAGCTGTGGCTGGGTGTGGGTGGGCAGTCCTGGAGATGGACCTGCCAATTTGGAGAAATTCCCTGAAATTCAGCGAGTTTCAAAATGCTGGCTGTGCAGGGCTGTGAAGGAGGGAGGGTTTGCAGCACGGCGGGGTTATCTAATGAGCAGGGTTTGGACAGAGCAGTGCACCAGGATGATGCCTCTGCCACCGAGGCTTGGCCACCAAGCCCATGCTTGGGCTTGCAGGCTCTGGCTCAGGCACCTGCTGGGGAGGACAAACCTTATCGTTCCTCATCAGTTCCTGGTAGAGTAGAAAATGTGGTCAATATAAGGTACACCTGCATAATTATGGTGCATTTACTTTCCCTGATAATCAAATGTTAAAGCTTGAATTAATATTTCATGCGAACAGCACATGAATTGATGTATTCTGCCCCAATCAATTTGACTCAAACTTTGTCTTTGACCTGCTTTTATCCTTGCTACCATATCTGTGCTGTGCTCAGCTTTTACAGGGTAAATGGTAATACTCGAGGGGCTTATTAGTTGCTGCTGACAACTTTCAGGCACTAAGAAACCTTTTTAGTCCCGGTCTGGATTTGTGCAGTAGCTCCAATCCCTGCTGAAGAGCTGGGGCCATCTCTCAAAGCAGAAGGTGCCACGGAGGGTGGTAACAGAGCAGAAGTGAACTGCAGGAGGAGGGGAAATTACATGAAATGAAGCTTTATTTAGTCAGGGAAGCCTAAATTTAGGGTATCAGATGGGTGTCTGGGTGCTGTCTCCCCTCCAGTGGGTGTGCTTGCAAATAATCTCTCCAGCTTGAGACAGCACTGGTGGGCTTCAGAAGGGGATGAATGTAAATCAAGGTTGTGCTTATGCCCTCTAATGAGCAGCAGAGAGCACAAGATGCCAGGTATTTTCAGAGGTGTTTGTCAGGGAACTACCACTGTGTGGGAAGTGAGAGCCTCAAGAAGAATTATTTGATATCCTCTTTATGAAGCAACTAAGAAATTAAAGATCTGTGAGGCATTTCAATCAAATATTTGAAAACTAGGAAGCATGAATCCATGGCAATAGAAAGCTCTGCTAACCTTGGAAAATTATATCCAGCAATTCTCTGCAGTAAACAGAGCACAATGTCAACAGAGCTTTTACATCCCAAACACCCCCCTTGCAGCTGAGAGGCTTTCAGTGCCAGGCAGGACTGTGCTTCTGATCTGTGTCCTCTGCTCTGCTCCTTCTCTAAGTTTGTTTTAAATGAAACAGTGGTGCTGGGCCAAATTAAAGTTCAGCAAAACGAAAGAGGGCTATAACTCAAAGGCAGTTCTTGTTAGAGTGCTGCCCAAAGCAATATAACATAGAATGATTCTCCAGATTTCATTACTAGGGGAATATCCTGCCCAGTTTATAAATCTAACTTGATTATTAATGTTTTTATTGTTCTCCATTAGCTGCTCTAACAAAGAGGGCATAAAATAACAGATGGAACAGAGCTTGACTTGAGTGATTCCACTGAATTTTAGTCCACCGCTTTTGAGATTTACGACTTTGCATTTTGCACTGCTGCCTTTACAGTAAACCCCCAACCCCTCCTTGCCACAGCATTCACAAATTGCATCTTTTTATGGCTGTTGAGCTTGGGTGTCTCAGGGGTGCAGGCAGCGAAAACCTTTCTATACGTTAGTAGTAACTGAGTAATGAGAGCTCTCACCTCAGTGGGCTTTGAACCAGGTCTGGGGGGAGGTCTGCCTTCAAGTTGTACTTTTCAGAAGAGCCGGCATGCGGAGGTTGAACACCGAAGGTGTTGACCTGGAGATTGGCTGGTTTGTAACAGAGCCGACTGTTAAACAGGCAGGAGCTGCCTGTTACTGCAGGTGCACAGCTGTGGCAGGGCAAAAGCTGTGGCCTGGGAGTGGACTGGTACCCGAGGCTGAGCGAGCTTGGCCCCAAGGGAGATGCTCTGCCCTAGGGAGTTGCTTTGCCCTGGCATTGCAGGACAGGAGTTGGCAATGGGTTGATGGTGGTGGTCTCACTGAGATCATCCTGTGTGGAAATGGGCTGTGGTGTCAACGGCCAATGGATGCAGGAGTGCCAGGAAAGTTTTAGTTGCAAGAACATGGGTGAAAAAAAAGACTGTGAGCGGCTTCTTCTTGACTTGGTGGCCAGGGGTGAGAGGGGAGGTTTGTGCATGCCCCCAGGGCGTTTCTCCAGCTGGGAATTGCAGGGCATTCTTGGGGGCTTGCGTATGACCGATGCCTCTCTCAGCCTCCTGCTCACAAAGCCCTGTCTGTGTTGGTCCCGGAGAAGTTGCTCCCAGGGGATGAAGGCATTTGCATTCATCGGTGGAGACCAGGGATCCGCGTCCCCCTCTGCCGTCCCAAGCGGCTCTTTGTTCGGGGCAGGGCCCTCGCCTTTGTGGCAGCTTCTCATTTGAATGACAAGGATGTACTTGTGGGGAGAGCGGGGTGGCACAGCTACGAGGCTGTGTGCCCCCCAGCTGGCTGCGGTGGGCAGGGGGGACAGACAGAGATTCCTCTGTGTCCCCACGTCAGGGAGAGGAGGGGGGCAGGAGGAGCAGCAGTTTCCTGTCAGTCTGTGCTCCGTGTCTCACAGGTGCTGAATTTCAGAGTAGAAGCCAGCTTATGACTGGGGTACAGGTTCACCCTTGCTGTTTCTGGGGTGCTTTCCCTGTCCCTAGAAGGGTTAGGAGCATCCTGCTGCTATCGCTACCAGATGCCTGCATGCAGCTGCCCATCCTGGTCCAGCCACCCTCCTGCTCTCACCTCCCTGGAGTCAGCCAGGACCCCTCCTGAACTGCTGCATTTAAGCACCCCATTGTTGGGCATGTCCCTGAGACGTGGCTTAGCTCCTGGTTCAAAGCTTGGAATAAGCAGCTTCTGAAAGTAAAATCCTTGTATGAATATAGGCTATTCTTTCTATCAGGGGAAAGTACCAGACTTCTGTTTCTGCTAATGGGGAAATTAAAAATTGATAATTCCAGTTGGAGCTTCATTCAGCCTCCTAAAATGGTGAGTCTTTAAGGACAAAATGCTTAATAGATTCCCTAAACAATAATGCATTCAGGTCAACAGCGTTGGAGAGAGGAGCTTAGCTTGGCCCCTCTGCCATTAAAGCACTTCATGTCTTCCCATATGGAGCAGTGTCCATCCCAAGCCCATGAATTCCCTCCAAGAGTGCTAAGCTACCATATTAAAAAAAAAAAAAGTGCTGTTGGTTACATTTTAAGGTACCTCTTGAAGCCAAAGTACAATGCAAAATAAATTGACAAAAGGCTGGCTGGAAGCTTTCAAACAGCCAGGCTGCTGTGAAAGCATTTAATCTGGTATTAAAGCCCTGGCTGGTGTGAACCACTCCTTCCTTTTCAGATTTGAGATCTCCATATACAGTAATGCAATTTCCTCCTGGGTTTGGCTGCTATTGTGGGTCCAGCCGTGGGAATTACCCAGGCTAGTCAGTCCAAATTACCCGCTTTAATGAGACTCTGCCTTTGAGAAGGGTTCAGAGCCAGTGGGTGAAACCCTGCTGTCACCAGGGACTTCCCCACAGTTGGTGCTGGGGATGGAATAGTGAGTTCCCACCTTGGCCTCACTCTTCGGTCTTTGGTGCTGTGTTGGGTTCTAGAAGAAGCTCCTGCCTGGCAGGACCCCCTGGCTGGACCCTCCATCCCTGGGGGCAGCATACAGTGGAGCTGTACCTCCATACCCTCCTTTTGCCCCTGAAATCTCCTGGGGCCCTCAGAAGGGAGGTCACTGCCTGTGTGACTCAGCCTGCAATGTTTTGTCATTCTCCCTCTTTAAATTAAATGTGGAAAGGGGCAACATGAGATGCAATGCGTTCCCATCCCTGCCAGGCATCGGATGGGGCTCTCCTGGTCTGGAGTCTGGGAGTGACTCACTGGTGGGACCATGTGGGTCATGGGGTGACACGGGTGTGACACAAGTGACATCATCATGAAACTGGGGGGCTTGGATGTCTGTGACACCCTGTTTGTCCTGGCAGGTTCAATAGTGCCAGCAGCAGCTTGCTCTGACTCATCACTGGGGCCACGCACTAATTTCTCATTATTTACTCATTGGCAACAGTGCTGCAGGAATGGGCTGTGTGGCTCTGGGAAAGGTCACGCTGTGGCTGAGGAAACCTTTATTTCTGGATGTTGAGGGAGCAGGCATGTACCCTGTGTGGGTCTGGGGTCTTGGCTGGCCCCGTGGAGGTGACAGTGGAGGAGGGAAAAGCCCTCACATCTCGGGTGATGGTGAACCTGGGCTACCACATCATCACTGTTTAAAGTGTCTTGCTCAGAGCAGAGCAGGACTTGAAAGCTAAGGATCTGATTTCAAAATAACTTGAGATCTGACAGCAACAGTTCTCAAAATGCTTTCTTTAATCAAAATCACTTTAAATGGGTAGATTTGGGAGTTTCGCAATCTCTTGCTGCTGTTCACGTGCCAGCTACATCTTCTTTGTCCCAGATTTTTATGAGGATTGTCTCTGTTTTCTGGGTCAGAAGAATTAAGAGATTTGATGTTATATTAAAAAAACCCACACCAAGCCACATAGGCAGAGTTAAATCTAGTGCAAAACAAAGCAGACGTGCGGGGGCGAGGAGAAGGAGCTGCTGAAGGACCAGAGACTTTTAGATCAGCGAAATGAGACGTTGCCTTTGACAATGGGTTTGTTCTGAGGGAAGTCCCGACGTGGAGTAAATGCCGATGTTCATTGAGGAGTGTGGTCTTCAGATGGGATTCTGGCTGTTTGATTAGCCAGAACAATTTAACAGAAAACAACCCCATTAAATCTGGGGAATTTCCTGCATCAGAATACGCCATGTGCACAGAAATTTGTTCTTCCAAGAAATCTGGAGATGATCTACTGCTCCTGGAAAGAACAGTCCAAATACGGTGACTTGGGGAGTGGCAGTATATTCAGGATTTTTTTCATAATATTTTTACAAGAGGGAGTTTCTGCCTGTTGACTGTCAGTGGTCAGGTGGAGTTCTTCATGCTGGCTGACATATTATTTCATCCTGACAATATTGATCTTTTGAGCGAACAAAAGCAATTTTACCTGTGTCACAGAGCCCTTGCTTGAAGGTGAGGGACGTGTTTGGATTACATTGTCTTGTCATTTAACAGACTCCAACAAGCATCTTCAGTGGTTCAGCTCCAGCTGCTGAGGATCACCCAACAGCCCCGGCACTGCCGTTATGTCCTGGTTTTGCTCTGCAATTCAAGGGTGTCCTACAGCGTCCACTACACATGTCCTTCTTTAAGGATGCATGACTAAAGATTCTGTTGTCCAAAATACAACTGGGAGATAAGAGATCTGGACTGCTTCACCCACAGGTTTGTCTTCATTTGTGGAGGTTCCCTGTCATGCACTATGGTGGGGGCATTTAACCCTCATCGAACTTCCCCAAACCACCTGGCTCTGGATTTTTCTGGTTCCCACCAAACGCCCCTTGCTGGAGATGGCAGACTTACCAAGAGATCAGAAGGCGACTTCACAAGCAGTTGTCAGACTTGGGGGATTTCACTGTCCAAGGCTTTTCTGAGGCTGAGGAAGCAGATCTGAGAGTGGTGTTAGGATCAAATGAGCAGCTGAGCCCTGGAGGGGACCCAGACGGCATAAAAAGATGGAGAAGACTGGTGTGCAAGGAAAGCGTGTCCTTGGGATCCCCTTTGAGAAGAAAGCCTGGAAACACTCATCTGAGAAAGCATCCACTTAATTGACAGCTGTAGACTTTCCAAAATACTGCAAGTTTAGGCTATAGTGCCTGTTCGCAGACTCTGACCATCTACATATCAGTCAACCCTTCATTAAGATTTGCTTTTCTCGGTGAGCTGTTGTCATGTGCAGAAATGTTACTGCTGATACTGTGGCTGAAGTACATCTTTGGAGATGATTTTTCTGTTTCCCTCTGTGGAAGCTGTGACTTCTAGTGCCCTGAGCTGCTCAGTGGCTCTGCTGGGCTCCTCCACAGCTATAATTACCAAACACTTCGATGACTGCTGGGCTGAAGGGTGTAACACAAGAAAATGCTCCTTTTGTTTTACTGTTGCTCCTGGGAAGTTTGGTTACAGGATTCCAAGGAATGCACAAGGAGCAAAACAACTGGTAGAGATAGTCCCACCATGACTCCAGATCTAATTACCTGTAAGCTCTGGAGCTGATGAATTCAGCCTTTGGGAAGGGGTGTCAGGTCTCATTTATCACTGAGCAAGAGGAAAACAAAGCAGTCTCTCCTGTTTTTCTTGAGTCCACCACGTGCAATCTCCTCCGGAGATATTGCATCCACTCCACATTAGTTATGTCCTGGCTGATGCTTGGTCGAGGCTTGTGGTGGGGAGCATGGGGAGCTCCCACCTGTCCGTAGGCTTGTTCCCACCTTCTTACTTGTGTTTACTTTGTCATTTCTGTTCCTTTGTCATGCTCATAGTGTCCCTCTGGCGCACCAGCCACAGAAGGGCAATCAGTGATGCTGCTCAAGAAGCATTTTTCTCCTTTGATAAATTCTCTGCATTAAATTGGCTTTTATTTTTCTTGTTTGTTCTCCATTTTGATGCTGCTTGGCAAATTCCCTGTTGCTCTGTATCAAGCCATGCTGTCTCTACCTTTGCATCCTTCACGTCAGAGATGCATTTTTGTTCAAAAGTGAGAGGAAATTGGATTCACAAAAGGGAAATTCCTCACAGATGTGCCTGTGAAATAGAGCTAGAGGTAGGTGATATGGGACTTTTGCTACATTTTTTTTTATGCTGCAGAAATGTATCCTCCAGGTCTGATCAATGAGACTCCGAAATGAGGAATAATCTTGCCTGGCCTCAACTGGCACTGAAGTGTACAACAATCCAGTCCTTCCTCCCGGGCGGGATGCATGTCATAATTCATGACAGAATGACAGCCCTGACAGACAATCTGTTGCTGTTTTGGCATTTCTGATACACCTCATGCTTTGGTACACGCTCACTCAGTGTCCAGCAAGATTAAGATAATCTAGAGGAAATGAGCTGACATGCTCCAGGGTTCTATATGGGCAGTGAACAGGGTAACACCACTGATTTGAGTAGTCTTTCTACGTGCTCACCTGGGTTAAAAAAACTCACTCAAGTAATTACTGAAATTTTCTTTCTCTGCCTAAAGCCCACAGCATCAAGTGCCTGATCTGGAGGTTCTGAGGCCACCAGATGTAATTGTTGACCAAGCAGCCTCGTCACTCACTGAAAGGTGACCTGAGCTCCAAAAAGCAGGTCTGAGGTCAAAGGCTTCCCTTCGTGAAGGAAGTTCAGTCCAGACTGGAGCCTGGGTGGCTTTTGTGTGCTTCCCATTCATGTTTCTGTGACTGGGGCATTACTTGCACGGGTTTCTCTCTTCCCTGCAAGGTCTTTCCCCGCATCGGGGTTTGCCCGTGCCCCTCAGGCAAAGCCCTTTCCTCAGAGGAACAGCTCCTGAGGGTTCATGCTCCCTGCCTGGGCTGTGCACGGGGATGTGGAGCCTGGAGGAAATGGGTGACAGTGGCAGCCCCTCTGCACCCATCGCGGAACGCCCCTTCCCCTCCCTGCAGCCCCTCAGAGCTAGTCCAGGAAATCTCCTTTCTCATCAAAAGGAGTTTATTTCTGCACAAACAAACGTCGTGGTGAGACGGGGCTCCAGAGCCGACATCTCCGGGGAGATGTGAATCAGCCGCTTTTGTTCTGCAGGCAAAAGCCCGGGCGAGCCCCCGGCTCGGGGACACCGGAGCGTCCCGTCGGTGTCGTGCCGGTGCCCTCTTGTGGAAACTGGGAAAACATCCGAGAAAATACGCTGGTGCTGTGCTGGGAGCGGAGATTGGAACCCACCCGTGGGAGGGAGCGGAGCAGGGTGCTGGGCGCTCCCCCGGCTATCCCCTCGAGCTGCTGCCCGGGAGGTTTTGTCATTGCTGGAAATGGTATTATTGGGTTTGAGGCAGACACTGTTAACTGAGCCTGGGGGCAGGGGCTCCCAGCTCTCAAATCCTGCCCCTTGATGCACACCTTTGGTCACTGAATCTCTGTGTGGTGACAATGTCCGTGCTTTAAGTGTATAAAGGTCCCAAAGTGCCTCTCCACCTCCTTGCTCTTGTTCTGCAGCAATTCCCATTTCCCTTGTGGCAAACACCTGTATCAACAGCAGCCCATCTCCCACCTCCTCCACAGGAGCAGCTGAGGCAGTGGATCTGTCCTTGCTGCTCAGGAGCCCCATTCCCACAGTTCCTCTGAGTTCAAGTTCTTACCTTCTCCGTGTTTCCCTCCTGTCTTAATTTATTAATATCCTGAAAAATCAGCCTCTTTTAAATTTCTAAAGAATTTTAACTATTAAAACCAACTTGTCTCCTCCTGCATTTCTCAGACTTGGCAGCTCCTCTCACTTTAATGCTTTCCTGGAAAGCAATGTCTACAAAAGCCCAGCTGTGTTGGGGAGGTCACCGGTGCCAGTGCAGGCAGGAGCTGTGCATCACTGGAGGTGAAAGGGAGCTGCAGTTGTGGGAGCTTTGTATTGAATTTGTCCGGAGTCCATGGGGTGACTTGCTGCCCCTCCTGCATCCAGTCTGTCTGTGTGATCAGAGATACTAATTTTTGCTTGTCTATTTAGAGGAATTGTTTCTTGGAGCAAGGACATCTGCTTTTAGTTTTTTGTTTGTTTTTTTTTTGTAGCACGGGGATCATCTCAGCCTCTAGGTTATCTAGACCCATACTGTGTCTGAACCCTGCCACTCCTGAATTCATTTCCTTTTGTTGAGGAACAATATTGTATTTCTGATGTTGCATACAGGGAATTCAGTCTTGCGAGCCAGACTTGTTCAGAGCCAGGCTTGAGCAGGGACAAGGAGCTGAGCTCACATGCTCAGAGAGGCTCGGATCTTATTCAGAGCCAAGAGATACAACTGCAGAAATTTAATTAACGTTGCAAACCCTTTCAAAGCAGAGTTTCTGGCAAAATTGCCAGCTCCACTGTGCAGTGGATAGGATGCCTGAGTGGCCTCCACAGGGATCTGTCACAGAATAACAAATGTTTCTTTACCTGGATGGTTGCAAGGACAACAGTGAAAATCCATACAATATGCTCTCCTTCTCCAAGATAGCCTTGAACCCTAAAGAGAAAACTAATTGGCAGCCAGGTCCCCAGCACATCCCTAGCTGGAAATTGCTGTGTAGCAGCTGGGAGTGGGGTGATGTGTTGCCTTGGACAACCTGGGGAAGGGCACAGAGTCTGACCATCATCTGTGGGGGATGAAGCAGGGCTGGTGGGGAGCCCTGAGCAGGGGCTGGTGAAGAGAAGGGCATCTCAGTTCACAAATTGGCCAGAGATTGTTTGTAGCGAAAAAAAAAAGTGACCCCTGCAGACATGACTGAGCTTGGAGAAATCATAGTAATAAAGGCAGTGGCAGCTGGAGTAAAATATCACCCAGCTGGTTCCCCTCTGAGGATGAGAGGGCAGGGGAAATTGCTCAGTTAAGATAATCCAAATACCTACATTTTTCAAGGGCTTCCAGGTTTCCATCTGTGTTGTCCTGGAGGAGGAACTCATTCCTGGGGGGCTCCGTTCTGGGAGCAACAGTGCTTTTTGCTGTGATTGTATCATCACCCTCCAGACAGGATGTGCTCAAACCATCCAAAAGAAGGTGACCAGAACTCGCCCAGTTTTAGGGATTGGACAGAAACAGGTGTTCAACTGAGGAATCACTGCTGGTTCTCAGTTTACCTTATTTTTGTGAGGCATAAGGGCCTATTGGCCAGGAAAAAGGATGATTCTGCTACTAATTAAGAAGCATAAAGGAAATTAGGTGTTTCCACAGCATCAAAAGAGCTGAGGGAAGCTCAGGTCTCCCAGGCCTGAGTTGCTGGCATGTGGCAGGGAGAGCAGTAACCTCAGCACAAGCAGCAACTGAAGCAGCTGCAAACAAATCCTTTAAGGACTCTCCTGACATAAATAAACATGAAAAATAGATTATGTCCCCAGCACTCTGCCCTCAACTGATGAGAAACAAGCTGCATTAACAAAGTAGTTCAATAACCTGGAAGAGCTTCAGAAGAGACCTGTCTGCCAGCCCCAGGAGAAGGGGGAGCGCTGCCTGCAAGAGTGCAAAAAAAGGTTATGAAATGTGGCAGAGCACAAAATGATACAGTGAGAAAGTGCTCACAAATTCAATTATGAGTGATGATGGTTTTCCTGTGAGAAAGAGCAGAAAAGAGAGGAGGTCTCTGTAGCTGGTGGTGGATATGCAAGGTGAGGGCAAGGGTGCCAGGTTTGTACCCTGAACTTTGGAGCTGTGATCTGGGAAAGTAACCTGGGTTTTCAGTCACACAAGCAGTGATCACGTTTTCTGTAGGGAGATGTGCTGTGAGTCAAGATGAGGGCACATAAAGCCTCCTGCGGGACTTGGTGATGTAAATGCCAACCCCAAAGGTGCAGCAGTAGGTGCCTTGGCAGAGGTGGTGCTGCCCCTGCCATCATGGGCAGCTATCCTGTGTCTTTGTGGCAGAGAAAACCTTGAACTTTACCCCCAGCCGACCCTGCTCCTTCCTGCTTCCCACTGCTCCAGCCCGTCTCCTGCTTCATCCTTTAATTAGACACGACGGGGCATTACCCGGTATTCAGGCTCCCTGAAAGCTTCTCCCTTTCGGCAGCCTCCGGATGGATCGGAGCGGTTGGCGCTTCTTTTATTCACTGTTGCATTTCTCCGGCTCCTCTAGAAAATTCCCTTTGTTCATTAAACGACCTGTCTGTTAGGGCCCAGATGGCTGCTTTTCTCTCGGCTTTAGAAATCGCCTGCTTAATTTCCCTGGTGCCCTGCCAGCCCCGCGCCGGGGCGGGGGATACAGACGGGGAAGGAGGGTGGGATGGCGTGCATTAACAGAGCTCCGCGGCTCTCAGGGATTCCCCGGCACCGTCCCTGCTCGCAGGGACCGCTCGGAGCGCTTGGAGCAGGCGGGGAGGACCGAAAACTACCCCAGTCGTCTGCTGGAGCGATGGCTGGAGGACACTTCCCACCCCATCGGGGTCTCCTGGTGATGCTGCTTCTCCCCCCTGCCCTACTAAAACAGCACCCGAGGGGGGGCTCAGTCCCAGCTCTCACATCTCTGACAGCCTTGTCCTATTTCCAGCCTCGTGCTGGTGCTGCTTCCTTGTGCTTTGAATTTAACTCTTAACTCTAACTCTTGATTTCGGTGTGCAGTGCTTGTGATGCCAGAGAGATGTGCCTGTGGCAGGCATTGACTGCCCAGGGCATCCCTTATCACCACCTGTGTGTGTGTCACCAAAGGGCTGGGTACCCCAAAAATCCCATGCCATCAGAGTCCAGGACACAGTTGAAAGAGGCACATGTTTAGGTGGGGGGAGAGTGCTGTGACCATGACTGTGTTTGTGGTAAGGCAGAGACGGAGGCTTTGCAGGAACCTGCCCAGCTCTGCTGTGGATTGAAGAGCAAGAAAGCGAGGCTGAGAATTGCCTTGGCACTCAAGGGAAGGTGGGTTACGATCAGGCAAGGCATAAATATGTTTTATATACTGACTTTTAACATGCAGCTCCATTCTAGAGAAATGGTGTTTGGGAGGAGGTTGCTGTGTGAAAGCAGCATTCGATCAAGGCAGCTGACAGCAGTGCCCTGCTGTGGAGCCAGCCATGGCAGGTTTGCTCACTCCTACATCCTGTAGCCTTTTCTACTCTTCTGGTAAAGGCACTTCCTTAGGAGAGGTTCCTCCAGGAAGGCGAGCCAGCAAAAGTGGGTTTGGTGGCAACCAGTGAATGCCAGTGTTAGTGTCTTAATGGCAGAAGAAGGCTTAAGACCTGCTGAAAGAAATCTTATTTTGTCTTCCTCCCAATTCCGTATCTCTTTGTTGCAACAGCATTGCAGAGCAGTGGTGGCCCAATGCATGAGTTCACTTGTTCATGTTGTCTCAGCATCCCTTGGTCACACCCAACTTTGGATTAGCCTTCATCTCTCACTCTGTCCTTTTTCACTGATTCAGTTATCCTGTGCCATTTTTCCTAAGAGAGGAGAGGAGGGCTCACTGACTACTCCAAAAGGACCCTTGACAGTGACATTTCATTACCAGGTGATGAGAGTGCTTAATTGAATTCCTTTCCCCTTATTTTAAAGCAATTGCAGAGTAAAAGCCTCTCGTGAGGGTGCTTGGCTGCAGCATGGGCGGTCTCTGACATGCCACTGGGCCATCTCCCTGCTGCTGGAGCTGCTAATTCAAGAGCTTGGGGGGCTGATGGTCTCATGGCAGTACTGCAAAATAATTGCTACCGTTTTTGAAATATGGTGAGATGTTATTTGCCATGTATTAAATTATGCTAAGTGCCTGAGTAAATGCTTAAGTATTCGTGTAAATCCATGCACATGCCCTGGTGTTAGGTCTCATCCATCCCCATCCACCTCTGTGCTCACCAAGGGAGAAGTGTGGCTTTCACCTGGCAGCTTCTCAGTGTACTTTTTTGCTGAACACCTTCACCTTCATGAAACCTAAACCCCATGGGATGGCCCAGCAGTGCCTGCATGGCAAGGCAGCCATCAGCCCCACACTGCTGGGTCTCAGAAGCTGGATGGGTGTGCTGGTAGGCAAAATTCAACGGCATCTGCTTTCCTTCCTTCCTTCCTCCAAACATAAGGCTGGAGACTGGTGGCTTCCTCCTGCTCTGCTGTGTGTGGGAGGCAAGCGGCTTCCCCCAGGGACTGCTATGCTCAATTCCATTTAGCACAATGCTCCCTAAAGGATGCACAGTGATGGGGTTTGCATCGACTTTTCAGGGGCTTTAAGAAAATCTTTTGCCTGCTCAGGTCTCCAGCTTCCCACCCATTGTGACAGGCTTGCATAGCCTGCCACCTTTAGCAAAAGGCTTTGAAATCTTCTGATTTTGTAGAAAAATGAGCACTGGGGGTTACTTTAAAGGGATGACAGGTGCCAGGAGAGTTTTCTTGGTGTGTCTTGGTTTGCTGTGCCCATCAGCAAGGCAGGGACAGAAGGAGGGTGCCTGGACCAGTGGCTAAGCTGTGCTGGGCAAACCTGGTTGGTGCCACCCGGAGCAGGGAGCTGACCTCGACCCCAGCAGCAGAAGCCCTGTCAGGTTTGCATTAACCAGCCGTCACCAGCCATGTGACATTCCCGGTAGGTGAGCGGCGAAACAGCTAATGACTTCTTCCATTTGACAAATGTTTCCTGACACCAGCGAGGAGGTCATCGTATTTCCCCCAGAGCCATTTGTCTTCTTGTCCCCAGCCTGTTTGCATTCCAACCACATCCAGCCTTCCCTGGCTCTGCACAGCCCCAGGCGCCTGGGAGATGCTGCCTGTCCCAGGGCGCCCAGAGTGAGGGAGGGCTCAGTTCAGCTCTCTGCACACTGTATTTGGCGCTGTTGAAAATCCCCTGAGTGCAGGAGAAGGCATCCATAGGAATGATGCTGCTGCCTGCACCCTCAGAAACAATTGATTGTGTTGGAGAAGAGCCCAGGGGATGGTGGGGTATGAGAGGAAACTCCCTTTGGTGCATATCCAGGTCCCCTTGCTGCCCTCCCGCCGTTGCTGGAAACCTCCGCCTTGTTTTCCGAGTTGCTCCATGGGTCCAGCATTCTGGGTGAGGCATCTGGCAGCTCCATAGGTGATGCAGCCTTTGTTCAAGAGCTCTCCATGCTGTCAGGGGGCCATGCTGCTGCTCCTGCCAGTTTTTCCTCTGCTCCTGGCAACCACTGCCACTCTGAATAATTTACCAAATAACTGACTGGCTTAGAGGAGCCGCTGCTGCCCACTGCCCCGTGCAGGGCTGGCTGGCACAGGGCATGTGCTGGGAAGCTTTTGCCTGCTGCTGTTGGTAGGGTAGGAGGACGGGCAGCAAGCCAGAAGCCTGGGAAGGTTGGTGCCAGGAAATCAAAGTCACCCTGTGCCTGGGGAAGAAGCCAGGTCTGGGACCTGCTGCTGTGCCTGGGAGCAGTGGAACTGCTCAGGTGGGAGCCAGCATTGCTGGGGTTTTGCAGGTATAAGCTCAGGGTTTGTTTGCCTGGTGTGGGTTCCCTGTCCAGAGAAAAACCTTTGCTTTGAGTAAAGCATCCAGAGCTGCTGTGTGGTGGCACATATAAGGAGAATTAGCTTTCAGAGCACTCCTGGTGACCATTCACAGGGCCCGATGAAGGGTGGCAGCTGAAGAAATTTGCAGAGAAGCAAAAATATAAATACAGTGAGCAGGTCCCTCACTACCACCAGCACAACATGACCTTGCTCTGCTGATGTTCCCTGGGCCAACCCAGTGACCCATACTGGAAGGAGCATTCAGTGTGTGATGCCATATCTTTAGCAAAAGTTGGAAACTGCAGCCAGCTCCAGCCAGTTTTGCCTGGGAATCAATATTTTTTGCTTCATTGTCTGTTAGAACAGAAACCTCAACCATTTAAAACAAAAAAAACCAAGGCAATAAGTGAAGTCTCCAAATGACTGAATAGCAAGACCTTGCAAATGAGATAAGTAAGTCAGAGGACTCTGGAATTTTAATGTTGAAGAAAATGCCTTTTCCTGGAATTTGTTTCCCCAGGAAAGAACGAAGTTGCTTCCAGCCAGTGTTGGGGCAGCTTTCCTGGGGAGCAGAACCTGTAGTGCTGGTACCCATGCAGAGGGCAGAAGGGAAAGGCAGGAGGTGCCAAAGCATCTGGGAAGAGGGAAGAAAGGGCTGGATCCAGCCCCACTGCAGAAGAGGCAGCCCTGGGTGGGGGCAGAGCCTGAAGGCACCACTCCTGATTTCCCCAGGCTTCACCACTGAAGGGGTGGAGTGTGGTGATGACAAAAAGGCCAGTTGAGGTGGAAGTCTCACAAGACAGAGGAGCTCTGCAAGGGAGAGCATCACTGCTTGGGAAGCATCGTGCATTGGAAACCATTCTCCTTATTTCTCTCCTCACTGTGCCATGACATGGTTGGGATTTTTCCAAATCGCTCCCATGCGGGTGGAGAGCTGGGGGGGAGGCTGTGTTTCACATTTCATAATCTGTGTGACTTGATTAATTCAGCCGTATGTTCAAACCTCATGAAATTGGCCAATTTTGCTGAGGTTTAAAATAGATTATATCCATCTCCTACCATCAGTTTAGCAAATAACCACTTGGCGGCTTCTTAAAATGTTAAAGATAGGGAATAGGCTGCACACTGCCAAGGAGAAGTCATATTTAAAAGAGATAATATGTCTTCCATGCGAGCTCAAATGAGGAAATGGATGTTTGTGAAGCTCTTTAAAGCATGGTTATGTCAAGAGCAAGAAGATCACATTTGTTTTTCATTTGTATGCAAGGTGAAGAAAGGACAAGCCACTTTTTTTCTCCTCCCCTGAACTCTTACAATTTTCCACCATAGAAATTGGTGATAATTGCTGCAAAATTACCCAGCTGGGTCAAGGTGTAATTTTGAACCTTGAGTATCTTTCACTCGGCAAGAAATTCAAATGATTTGACTTTGACACCTTGGCAACCCATCACTGGAACAAATAGAAGTCTGGAGAGTGGATGCCAGCCACAGCGCAGCATCGATCCAGGCTGTGTGTGGCCCTGGGAAAGGCCAGCTGCTGCCTTTCCCCACACCCAAGAGCCTTTTCCATCAATTCACCTCTGTTTTCGGTAATTGGCTTTTGCACATCAGGTTGGAAAGAGCTCTAGAAGCTACTCTTTCCTTCCTCCCCCTCCTTCTTTCTGGAAGATTTTCTTAGCTTTGAGCAAAGAAAGGGTAAGTTCTGAGTTGTGGAGTGAAAATGAACTTGGAACAGCAGGGTTAGTCCTCAGGCTGCACTGGTACATGGGAGTGGGACACAGTTCAGCAGCCTTGTGACACTACTGCCAGCATCAGCCACAGCCCTGGGGCTGGCACAGCTTGCTGTGGAGTGTGGTGAGATTTTGCCTTGTGTGTGTGCAGTCCCGCATGTCCCTGCTCTGCCAACAACCTCCCTGGGACAGAAGAAACGCCTGTTTAATTACCACAGCTTTGATTTCGACAGCACAAATTTCCCTTGCTGCTTTCTGAACCTTCAAGATTTTCTGCCAGCAAAGATAAAGCCCCTTTGCAAAGGCTGCTGGCTCCTGGGAGGGTACTGGTGCTCCCACACCAGATGAAAGCATGAGGGAGGAGCAGAGGGTGACTTGGGCCACAGCCATGGGACCTTTGCCTGAGGATCTTGAGGATTCCAAAAATGGGAGTTTACCCAGCCTGCAGCAACACATCCTAGTTGTGTGTAAATGGGGCTGGAGAGATGGGGGCTGTGCTTTGGGAAATGCTTGACAAACAGCCTACCCTTTGGGTTTTGGGACTGGGAAGGAGCCAGTGAGGAGGGGCAGAGCCTGCCCAGCCCTGCCCGCAGCAGCTCAGCAGGATCCTGCCTGCAGGATGCAGGATTGGGCCATTGCAGAACAGTGCTGGGACAATCCAGAGCATCCACCTTATCAACATTAGCAAGTGCTCTGGGTTTGGCTGTGGGAGGGATTTGGAGGAAACTCTTGGTCCAGGTGGTCATTCAGATGAAGTGCTGCCTGCACCATCAGCTGGAAATGTTTTGCCACTGTGTTGTAGCACCAGCTTAGACTAATTTCAGCACCCAAAATCACACTCCATGTGGTGCCAGATGTGGTTTCATTTTAGCACTACTGGCAAGACCTGCTGCAAACCTTGGACTATGTCTTAATTTCCTATCTTACTGCAGAGCTGAAAGCTACTTTCACCTCACACATGGAAAAGCGGCAAATCCAGATTGCAATCCCACAGCAGGTGGATGAAGTTACCTCCCCTTTTCAATGCCACAGAGCTGTGTCAGCAGCTACTCTTATAGCTCCCCTTACCTGAGCCAAAGACGGAGCACAGGTGCTCCATGGGAAGGGTTGGTGGGAGCAGGGGCTCAGGGAAGCTCCCCACATCTCTCCCCTTCCATTGAGTAATGCAAAAATAATCAGTTTATGGAGGTCTTGCCTCAGTGGTGGGGAAGCAAAAACGTTCTGTGTGATGGCAATCAGGCTGATCCAATTTGATGGCTTAAAAGCACCGATTCAGCAATCAGTAAAATATGCACATGTGTACTCTCTTCAATAACAACTAATTTATTCACATGCATAAAACTTAAGGACCTGCTTATTCCCATTGACCTCGTTGGGTCTTAGACACAAATGCTCATTGTAGCAGGACCAAGAAAGAGAGAGGAAAAAAGAGACCAGCACAGGCTTCCATCTCTAGCTATCTGTTGTTTTAACCTATGCATTTTTAATACAGCTTCACTGGGGGAATAAATGCAATGCAAAAACATAAGGTAAAAGCCTGGCTGTGTGGATACCTGTGGTGAAAGTCTGACTTCCGCTGAGGGAGCGGCTGCATGGGTGGATGTGTTTTTAATTTTGTTTTACTGGAAGGAGTAAGGGAGGCAGATATATGAAAAATTAAGGTGTTATGCTGCATATCTTGTGTAATTACAGAAGCTGGCAAACATAATTAGAAAAATTTGTCTCCTAAGCAAACACTGATTGTGGATGACGATAACTGGCAGTGTTTCCTCCAAGTACAGCTGAGGGGTGAGGGTCTCACTTCAGCTCTCCTGGGTTTATTTTTCAGGGATGCTGCTGCTCAGCAGCTGCTATCAGACCTTCATTGCTCTGTGTGGTTTGATGTGCTGTGACACAGCTGTAACTTCTCCGTCCTAACTGTGGTGTTGTGGTGCCAAAGGACTTTGACAGGGGAATGTTCTTGCCCAGCCCAGTCTGTGTAGCTGGTTATGGGTCTCCAGGGCAGAGAGGACTGTGCAGCTGAAAGTTGCTTTTCTTTCTCTCTGTGCAGCTCACAAGCTGGTGTTACAAACTCCCTGGCAGACTCTCCTACCTTGGTCCACACCAAAGACCTCTCTTGTATATTGATGATCACCAAGAGATGCTTTTCTTGCACAAGCTCCTCAGTTACAACTTCTAAATGAGCGTGTGTAGCTGGGAGGAGTCATATATTGCTACCTTCTGGGTGCAATAGGGGTGGTGTGACATTAAAGTGTCAGATGCTGAGAAGTTTCTAGTGGCCTCATTCCAGGATTGCTGCTTTTGGAGGAATTGGTGCCTTGTTGTGAAATAAATTATATATAAGTAGTTCCGTTAGTGGCTGGATTTGAGAATTAAAATGTATACGTGAAAAAAGGTTTTCAATAATGAAATAAGGTAGCAAAAAGATAAAGCCATTATATGCATAATTAAAATGATACATAACTATATGTTCTTTATGTAGCTGCTTCAGCATCTCAACTCACTTATTAGGCTGAGTAATCAGCCCCTGAAGCCTCTCCCCAGCTGGGTTTGGCTCCTGCTGTTGCTAAAGATGCTGCAGAACTGCCTGGAGCAGGGCCCTGGCTGGTCCCTTGGGGACAGTGATCCCTTCTTCTCCCTTCTACTCCAGTTCTTGGGCTTGGAGAATGGGACCATCATATGACAAGGCAGAAAAACAAAGTCTTCAAACTGCTTAATAATCTGTTTTTATCATATCCCTTCATTTGTGTATTTCTGTTTCAATGTGTTCACAACCTTTTGAGAGTGACTGAGAGGTTCAAACCCTTATGGGAAGCAGTAAATATTTTCTCCCTGTCTATTACCTAATCTATTTCTTATTATGGTGTAGAGCTCAGACACTGCACTGCAGGAGGCCAGACAGGGAACAATTTCCTTAGAATAGGAAGCTCTCCCTGTGGGCATGTGGCTGATGGGCAGTGGCTGTTGAGAGAAGCTGGACCAAAAGCTCCTTGAACACTCTTGTGGAGCATCCTGCACCTATGATGGAAAAGGCAATGTCCTGCTCCTGTGGGGAAGGTCTCCTGTGTGAGGTGCTGGATAAGGGAGGAATCAAGGCCCCACAGGTGCCCCAGGGAGTGTCTGGCCACACTGGACCTGCTCGGTCCCTCTAATTAACCAAGGGGACAGGGAAGGGCAGTGTCTGAGGATGCTGCTTTGATTTACCCTGGGGTGCCCTGGAGACTCCCGTTTAAAAATGCCACAAAATGAGTTAAATGACAGCATACTCAACCAGCTCTTTAATTAAAAAAATGTGGTTTCACCACTTCTCTTGCTAGTCCCAGCTGGAGCCCGCACTGTGGTAAGTGTGCAAATGAAAAGAAATATCATCTCCTGCAAAGTTTCTGTTTTCTCTCGAAGCCCAAAGTCCTGCTGCAGCCAGACCCCATGTGGGGCTGCACTTCCAGCTTCCAGTACCTCAAGCAACATGAAAGACTTCTGAGCCTCCGATTTCAGAGAGAATAATTTAAGCTTTAACCTTTCCTTACAAGATGCAGATCCAAGGGAGCCTTGCTGTAAAGTCCACCCTTATGTAACATTAAAATGCACTTATGCATTGGGGCTCCAGGGAAGGCTCCCGTCCCTGGCTGCTTCCCACTTACCCACCAACTCCTATTCCCCACTCATCTACAAAAGTAGTAGGGAATTTTGGCTTTACCTCTGCTGTCCTTGTGTCCCTGGTGTCTGGACAGCTAGCATCTGCCTGGTGTATGCCCAGATCCTGCCTGCAGTGGCCAGGAGGATGCTCAGCCCTGCACGCTGGGGCTGTGTGTAGGGAACCAGTGGAGTCTCCAGCCACAAAGGGAGGCCTGAGCAGGACGCTTGTGTGCCTTTTCTTGCAGTTCAGGTCAAATATGACTTGCATTTCCACTGCTTATAGTTGTTTGATTGAAGTTTCTTGTCCAACGAGCTTACTTGCTTTCTCCTAATAGTTTTGGTTTGCTGTAGTGTTAAAGTGCCCTCCCCAGACTGCTCAAGGTGACAGGGATCATCCCCAATGCTTTGGGCACAGGCAGGAGGATGGATGCGGTGGCTGCAAAGACAGAGGAGTGAGGAGCCACCTGCCCGTTTGTCAGTACCTAACCCCTGGAGGGAATTGTGATGTTTCTGTGGGCAGCTTCGCCCTTGAGAGCTCGGCAAGCCAGGCAGGATGCAGATGCTGTATGTGGAGCATCACTGATGGGAGGAATAACTGCATGAGTGAGGGTCCTGGCTGGCACAGTGTGCTGTGGGAAGCCCCTTGCCTCTTGCAGTGTGCCTGCCCCTGTGTGCTGAAGGTCTGGGGGATTGCCCAGCAGCAGAAGGTGGTGGGCTTACACAGCCTTGTCAGCATCCATGGGATTGAGACTTATCCCAGCACTGGTTACTTCTTGAACCTGCCTTCACTTTAATAATCCCTGGAATGCAGGTCACTGCTGCAATTTTCTGTTTAGCTAGATCTTCCTCGAGGTCTGTCTGCTCTTGGCTGACACTGCCTCCTCTTCCCAAGCAGTCTGTTATGTCTTTATCAGGTGTGCAATGCTTTCTTCACACCTCCTTGTACTTCCTAACCCTCCTCTCATGCTGCTTTTCCACGTGCCAGGCTTTGGGGGTGACCTGGTGGTGCCTGCCTGCCCAGCACCCCACTGTGTGGGCCCCCAAGCTGAGTTATCTGTAGCTCGGGCCCTGAGAGCCAGGAAGCTGCTTTAATGCTCCTTATAGTACAAGATGATGGCATACAATATGCTCACTTATACACAGAGCAAACAAAAAGTCCATTAAAACGGGCCCTGCTGGGGTTACTATGGGCACCCGCCTGCTGCTGCCTTTGTGGCCACAGCTTTTAGTCAGATTAAATTGTGTCAGAGCAATCTGAATAGATTTCCTTCTGTTCCTCCCTCTCTATCCATCCATCGAAGGACGCCTTTTGCTGACATGTTGGTATTCCCACATGGGGTGAGCTGTGCCTGTGGTTGGGGCTGGCTCTGACTGGGGTGGTGGGTAATGGAGGAGGCAAGTGACTCCTCAGACCTGGGTGGGCACATGTGGGAGCCAGCCAGAAATCCTGGCTCTGCTTGAGCTGTGTGAGTTTTGCACCAGTCTTGGAGGAGCTGGGATTTCACCCTTTCTCCACCTGTCCAGTTCCTCCCAAAACCTGCCAGCCCATGAAGTGAAGATTTTGCCACAGTGGAAGTGCTGGACTGTGCTCAGTGCTCCAGACAAAGGCATTTTATAGCCATGGAATTGAGAGAAAAATACAGTCTTCTAACTTCTGTTGTCCTCACCATGACAAGGACTTGGTCTTCAGCTGTCCCTCTGCAGGGATGGGTGGGCAGGAGCGCTCAGCTCCATCCCTCCAACTCCATCCCAGTGCAGTGGTTCTCCTCTAATTAATCTGATATATATGAGCTCCTGTTTGATTCTTTAGCTTCTCCACTATTAATTAGCTTTCCTTTTTTCCTGAGTTGGTTGCAGAGAAACTTTCTCCTGTGTGTTTTCTCCCAGTTTTCCTCTGTAGCTCTGGATTAAGCTCCATACTAGTACTTTTCTCTGTTTATTTGGGCAATTTGGGGAGAGAATCATGTCTTTCCACCTGGTATACAACTGGACATGTGCATCCAGTGGGGTGGTTGAGAGGATGGTTGCCAGTGAAGAACATGGGCTACCAGAGGGCTTGTGGGAGCACGGTTCTCACTGCTCCAACTCTGAGCCTGTCCCATGAAGGGCAGATGTGCTCTTGCTTCCTGCCAGCCCTGTCCATAATAGTGTATGAAATGCAGCTTTTGAAAGGAAAGATTCCTTCCTGGCTGTTGTCAGTAATTAAAGCCTGATATATATGAACTGATTTGATTTCTTTCTTCCACCCCCATGCCATTATGTGGCTTTGTATAGCTTGAAATATTCCTGATGGTCATAAAATTATCTTGGCCTTTTTAAAAGTCAATACTTGCTTCTTAGTAAAGCCATGAGCCTGCGGACTGGAAAAGATTCAAGTCTTACTAGCTGAGCTAAAAGGCATTAATTCACAGAATATATACATCACAATGCTGTCCTGCCTTGCAGCGAGTCTTTCCTGCAAGATTTCTTCCCTTGTCTACTAGATGGACTTTGGGCATCTTCTTTTATTGCTTTGAAAGCTCAACCTGGTGGATAGATTGGCCAAAGTCAGGTGAGGACTTTGTATTAAAGCAGGAAAAAAGAGAGGTCAAAATGAAGTGTCAGGATGACTGAGCTCAGCACGGGCTGGGGGAGACCATCTCTCTCTGGGTTGTCAGTCCAAGAGCAGTGGCAGAGGAAAGGGCTCTGATACCTGGGTTTGGCTGCCGTGGAGTAACTTTACACCTGCAGCAGGTCAGTTGTTTCTTCTCCTCTGCCTGTTTTTGTCCTCCTGTACCTGGTTAGTGGAGAAGCCTTGTGCTGCTCATGGTGAGGTTAATCCAGGGGATTGTTGTACTAGACTAGTCTTTGTATCTCTCCACTGGCTGTAGACTCTTGTGTCTACAGGGAATTGGGCAACACAGACCTCAGTAGCAAAGTCCAACTGACCTTCCCACCCAGGGATTTTATTTCACTTGGAGCACAAGTGCTTTAATTTGGGGATCCCTGGGGAGCCCAGCATGCCTCAGTTTCTCTGCCCACAGACACCTGCTGTGCCAGGCTCATGGTCCCCGAGCCATGCTAATGGCTTGTTTGCAAAGCAGAAAGGAGAGGCAAAAGATGGCCAAAGGCATTCACTTAAAGAAATAAAGGAGAGAAAAGAAAAAGGAAGGCTCTTGCAAACCCCTCTCTCTTCCCACACAGCCAGATGACATAACCTCATTAAATGCAGGTACTTGCCTCTGTTCCTGTTCATAGAAACCTGGTTTCTTGTGGAAAATTCACAGGACACTCACATGCAAAGCCAGCGCTTTTCCCAGGGGCTTTAAAAATGGTGGTATAAAGTACAGAAAAGGAAGTGAAGCAAAGAGGGGTCCAGGGGGGTTGTTAACCCCTGTGGCCTGATGTGCACTGGTGAGGAGCCAGCTGACAGCATCACTGCCATGCCACCTCCCCAGCAATGGCCCGTTGGTTGCAGGTACTGCCCAAAAAGATAAAAAACAATAATAAAAAACATTTTAAAAAGCCAAATTAGAAAGGAAAAAAAACCCTTTTGGTTTATTTGTAACTTGAGGCTTTAACCAGGAAAAAAGCCAGCCCATAATGCATAAGGTAAAGCACTGCTGTGAGTGATTGCTGAGAGGCACTGAGATTTGGTGGCTGGGGCATCTGCCCGGGAGGTGGGGGCCATATGCTCCCTGCAGTGTGACTCCAGCTCACCACTCCTCCTCCCACTTGCCCTTTTGCCATTTCTCTTCCTGACACAGTGATACCTCTCTGGGGGAAGGATGGGCTCTGTGTACCCCTGTGGGACAGCACCTCCGAGCCAGAGATGCTATCGCTCGCTGAGGGTTATTATTTGTACCATTGCTAGAAGAGTCTTCATTTTGGTGCTGCTAGATTAAGCAATGACATAAATATGTGATGGGCAATTAATGTGAAAGCTTACATTTGCTTACATTTAACTTGGGGGTGTATGTTTTGATTTCATTGGTTATTTTACCAAGACCAAGGTTAACTTGGTTTAATGGCTTGATCATTGAAATTGCCCTAATTATGCTCTGAAAGTTGCATCCCTTTGAGGAAGGAGCCCTGTCCTGTGTCAGTGGCTGCTTCTGTGGCCCTGCTCAGGGACAACTGTCTGACAAAGTGGGTTAATTGCACCACAGCAGCAGATCTGCTTGCACTGAGATGTCTGTGTCCTTGCTATGGAAGCAAATAAAGGGTAATGTCTACACCACAGCTGTGGCATGTAGGAAAAAAACCAAACCAAACCTGAAAAAAACCTGAAGCTAATTTGTAATCACAGCTAGACAGGTCACATCATCTAACCTGCTTAACACTGCTTGAAATCTCTCTATGCTACCCTTGCTGGATGTACCCCAAAACATCATCTAAAAGGCAGAGCTGGAGCTGTAGGAAGTGGCAGGTGTCTAGAAAGGTCAAATGGTCTCGTTTCTGCAGTAAAGAGGGAGTAACATGTACTGATATTTTTATGGCTCTCCTGTGCCATCTGCCATCTGAGCACAGCAACATCTCTCCTTTTATAAGCAAAGGAGGAAAAACTGACACATTGGTAAGGAGGGACAGGACTCATCCTGCTCTTTAGGAGGAAGAAATGAATCACCTCATGAAGAAGCTCGGTGGTGGTCAAGGCAAAACCCTGTGCCATATACTCAGCAGAACCTGGTGCTTTGCCTTGGTCCCTTCAAGGACATGCATATCTCCTCTTCTTCAACCTCTCTGGTGGGTTTTGTTGGCCTTTGTCCATATCTGTTGTAGCATCACTGCTCCAAGCCCTTGTTCCCAGAGTGCTGCAGCCATGGCCACGTGTGGCTCCTAATCTCTGTGTATTGCCCAGCTTTGTGAGCTTTGGAAATAGATGTGTCAGCAAATTGTGGGCAGTTTGTCTAGTCCAACTGGCAATACCTACAGACTCTGCACTTGCAGGATGATGCTGATTACATTTCTGAACAAGGTTCAGTAGGAGATGAGATTGTTCTTGTGGTATTTAGGGCAGGAGACAGCAGGTCTGGACAGTTGGCTCCCATATAGGTAACAAATGGTACTTGATCTATATGGCCAGAGAGAGTGGTGGTCCGTTCAACATGCCAGGGCATGTCTCTGCTCCTGATAAAGAGCTGTCCTGCTGTCGCAAGGAGAGTGAGTCTGCTCATGACGTGATACAGATGGTCACTTTGACATTTTCAATCAAATGTGTTGACAGACCTTGTGTCGTGAAGCTGAAAAAGTAAAAATATATGGATCTTTAAAAAAAAAAAGTCTAAACAAACCTGGCATGATTAAATGTATCCAATTTACCAGATGGATTTCTGCTCTGCTGTGCAGGATGCTCTGTTCCAGGAGTTTCTCTGCATTTCATATTCTGCTTATGTAGGAATGTGAGACCTCTCCATTTAATGAGTTTGATTTGTATCAAAAGATAGTCTGCATCGTTCCTGCTGGAATAGATCTCTGGAAGGGACCAGGGGATGAATTTCTGCATAAATCTTCCAAGCACAGAGCAGTGGCTGCCCATAACTGGAGCCATCTGCCTTGTCCTGCCATCACCACCAATATCCACAGCCCTCACAGAGAGGAGGTGTACTTTTAGTAGAGTCAGCAAGATAAAAACATCCATCTTCCTTTATTGCTTATGGGTTATGATGCAAAAGGCAAACCAAGGGAGGGGTCCAGGAGACCAGCCGTGCTGGAGCAGCCAGAAGGGATCCTTTTACCTGGCCGTCAGCATGGGATGTGTTGCTGAGAAGCTGAAACCCCTTAATCTCAATATCTGTCTGCACTGCAAATGGCTCTAATAGGTGTATAAAGTCTGGCTGTTTACACGTAGAAAAGTGAGGGATGTCCCCAGCTGTGTCAGGTTGTATCAACACCACAGAGAGGCCACAGAAGATTGGGGATATTTTCCCATTAGAGCTTTTTCAAATATGTGAGTTTTATAATCTTTTTACTTCATCATTTTCTACCCAGTGGGGGAGAGATGATCCTTGTGCATAACTGTGCCTGTTGCCAGCTGTGCTGGGAGGGGATGTGCAGAGACAGAGGCTGGGGTTTGGTGGGGACAGCCAGAGTGTCTTTATCACCACCCTGGAGTGGCTTTTGATGTGTAAAATCACAGGCACTGGCTTTAATTTCCACATCCTATGTTTGTGTGATCAGGACTGCAGTGACCAAAGAGATGCTATTGTAATTAAGATCAGGATTGGATACAAGGTGCTTCACATGGCTGGGGTCATGCAGGTGGCCGTCACATTGGGAAAAGGCTCATCCCTGCCCGTCAGCTTTGGGGCACTGCTGCCCCCCAATCCATCCAAGTCCATGTGAAAAATAACAGTTTAGAGCTCTGCAGGCTGGTGAGGAGATGACAATGGTGGCAGGGTGACCCTGTGGTCTTGGGCATGCGGCACTGAGACACACAGCAGAAACAGCAGGGTTGGGGTGTATGGCAGGTGCCCCAGGGATGCCAGTGTCTGGGGGAGACCAGCCTCCCAAAGGGGTTGTTTGAAGCTCTGTGGGGGTATATCAGGACAGTCTGTCCTTTGGTGCGTGGCCACCCAGTCCCCTGTCCTTTCAGATAGACGTGAGTCACAGCAACAACATTCTGTACCAGTGTTCTTCAAGGGAACATTCAAAGCCATGGAAATATTATTTATTACCTGCAGCCTGTGCATAATGCGTCGCCTCTGACTGAGTGGCTGCTGCGGCTGGTGCCATCAGTCACAACAGGCATCTCTGAGGCTTCTTGCTGCTCGCAGTCAGAGCTGGGAAGGAGATCTCCTAATTAGGGATGTTGTTGCCCTCAGGTGGTGCTCAGCTAAGCCTGTTCCCCCCACTCCACCCCTGCCAAGCCTCAGTGTTGGTGGACACTGCGCAGGATGAGGGCTTCCCTGAAGCCCCCTGGCCTCAAACCCACTTGCAGGAGCCTGGAGATGATCCTGAGGACCTAAAATGCCTGTGCTTAAAGAAGTACCCTCACTGCAGCCTGCTGGGTCACTGTAGCCCATGGCTTCCCTCTTGCTCCAGTACATGGTCCCAAGCTGCCCTAAGCACAGTGGGGTCTGAAAAATGGGAAGATTCAGGAAAAACAAAATACTTTTCAAATGGGCAAATTGCTGCTAATATTTCAGCCAGGGCACTTCCAACATGGTTTAGTTCAGATACGGTGGCAAACAAAATTAGTACTACATACACAAACTGTAGCCTGTACCTGTATTGCTATTGCATAAAACATTGCAAAAAGCCTGCTCTTGTCCTGTCCAGAGCAGAGCCACAGATGTGAGCCATGCCAGGAGTCCTAGTGTTCCAGGGATGTGCGCTGCTGGAGGGATTCCTGAGTCCTCGGCGAAGAGAGGGACCGGGACCCCCATCCTTGGCTCTTGCTCTCGTGCAGGAGCTGGATATTGCTGTTTGCCCAGCTGTGGTGGTCTAATACATACATGGGTGGTGCTGTGTAATTTGGCACAGCTTGTAATACCTAAAGAACAGTGTGTAAAAACAGGCAGATTTATTAGTCCTTAAATTAGCATTTGGGGCAGAGGCAGTGCTGGTAAAAGCAAGTTCTGTGTTGTATAGTTCAGCTCGTTTGCCAGAGTCAGGCACTGTCTAATTTAAATCCCCATGGGAAGGAGTGTAATCTGTGGGTTTGTTTGGTCTCTGCTCTGTCCTGGTTGTTTTTGGCAGAGCTGCCTTGGTCCTGGGTCAGAATTAACACCCATTCTCACTGAAAGTAGAGTCATCAAGTAGCCATAGGAAAAACACCCTGGACTAGTCATAGCAGGTAAATTATTAATTTTGGTTAGTTTGTTTTAATAATTAAAGATTTTTTGTCACATTTTGCAAATTGTTCAACACACTGTGATGATGCAGGGCTCTTTTTTCCATCCTCTGCTGTTTCGTGGGTAATTTCTTCCAGCTCATACAGCCTGTGGGGTGCTCCTGAAGTACTTCTGCAGAATTCCCTGGGTTTACACCTGAGGGCTCGTCTCCTGAGAATTGTGATATTATTGCTTCCTTTGCTTTAATAGCCTTGCTCATGAACAGAAGGCTCCTTTTTGTTCTGTTCACCACTTGCCCACAGCATCAATAATTGCTCAAGACACTTGTAGAGCTACTAGAAAGAGCCTGTCAACAAGAAAAGCTCATTGTAATACCAGTGCTTTAAAGAGACTGGGGGAAGCAGCAAAGCCAACCAGGTATTAAATGTGTTGTTCCTGTAGTCACATAGATCTAGGCACAGAAGACATAAGTAGGGCTTAATTCTCTCTCAAATGGATGTTCTATTTCACACCCCAGCACAGCTTCTGATTTATGGATTTCTTAACATCACAATATTTTCATTGCTAAAAACTAAATGGGAAGATGCAGCTAAATCCTGATCTGAAAGCTGCTGAGGCAGATTTCAGAGACTGCAGCTGCTGCTAGCAGCCCTTGGACCAGTCCTAGCACAGAGCATGGTGATAACAGCGTTTGAATTCCCAGTTTGCAGTCTCTGAAAGGGATATTGAGCCACACTGCAAGCATATTTAAACAGGCAGCCTGTGTCCTGAGGTTATCTTGGAAGCCAAGCCTTGCTAGCTGGAGGGAAGCATGACGCTGTGAGGGGAAGGAAGGAAGCCACTGATCTGGGAACTAATGAGTGGAAGCGAGATGTGCAGCTGAGCTGATTCATCAAGGTAAAATGTGTTGGCTGCTCTAAAAGAGGAATCAGTTAAGCCATGCTGGAGGTTCAACTCTGAAGCCTGGGATGGTGGCTGAGACAACAAGGACTAGTTGAGTCTGGAGTCCATCCTGGAGAAGACACTGCCCTAACAAAGGATCCAGTAAATGGAGCTGGCAAGAATTTGTTCTTATGTATAGCAGTCTGCTCAGTTCAGTGCCAGATGTGGTTTGTTTGATGACTGAAACCGGAGGAGTAGGAGCTCCTCTTGGTGACACCAGGAGAGAATACAGATTATAGATTAGTACCGTTGTGCTCTCAATGTGTCACTGACTGCCTGTTGCACCGTGAGCAACGTGCTGTTCGTGTCCAATGAGATGGGCAGGCTCACTAAACAAAACCAAGACCTCTCCCCTAGGAGAACCTCGCTGTGTATTCTCACTTTGGTAAAGAGCAGTTTGTACTTTTAAAAGAATTCATCATTTTCTTGCTCATCTTGGTCCCAGTCCAGCTGGAAGATGGGAGTGCTTGGAAGTTCTCTGCAGTCTGCTTGGGTGATGTCAATAGCCCTATGTCAGATACTTGGGAGTCTTGGAGATTTTAATTAAAAGCCCAAACATCTGTGTGCTGACAGAGCCTCCCCACTGCGTGTGGGACAGGCGGCCTCACTCCAATGTTTGAGAGGGCTTGGGGAGCCTCCTGGTGCTTGAATCCCCTTGGACATGAGCCACAGCAGCTGCCCTCCCTGCTGTATGCATAGGACATGGTGGAGGAATGTGGGGAGGGGAGGGTCAAGGCACGTTCAGTTCCCTCTGTCCATCCAGCAGATGTTTCATGAGGAGCACTTTCCAGCTGGCTCTACTCAAAGCAACCCCCCAGCAGCTTTTGGACTCCAATGAGTCTTGTACAAAATCCTCCAGGAAATCACAGGTAGTCCCATGTCCTGTGCCCAGAAAACCCTGTGTTCACAAAGTCTTGGCTTTGATTTTTCTTCATACAGAGAGGATGTGATTTCAGGGATGAGGCATCCTCTCACTGTGATTTATTGCACTGTGTTGAGCAGGAAAACCTCTTCCCTGTCTATGTGTGAACAGCGGCTGGGTACGTGGGGAGAGGAGTTCTGGGCTTACAAATGCCGTAAGAACTGTATCTGGTGACAGTTTAACGCTATCACACCAGGTCTGAGGTTCAATTTGATCCAGTCATACCTGCTCAGAGCACTCCAGCAGATGATGCTTGTGGAGAAGGGGGGGTCCAGAGGAAAGAGCTCCCCATCTCTGGGCTGCTGCTGGGCTCCAGCACAGGGGGAGCTGGCATTCAGAACTGCCTGTCCTGAGGTTGTGTGAGCTGTGAGCACTGCAGATTATCATCTGTGGTCACTTCAAGAGTGGTGACTGGCAGGTCTTAGGGATTCCGCTTGCTCTCTCAGACTGGAGCTGAGTTTTCCTCTGCCATGCTTAGCCACCGTCCATCCTACCTGGATTCATATGTACGCTCAAGACCGTACTTGTTCATCCTGCATAAATGGAGCCAGAGCAAGACCATGAATTAACTAGCCAACTCCCCACCAACTACCACCCTCCATGATGGAGGCGAAGCCAGGCACATGGGTACCAACAGCACAGATGCTCTAAAGTGGGTTTTAAAGCACATCCAAATTCTGCTGCCGGTGTTTATGGCCATATGTTGCAATGGTAATTACTAATTGTGCTTCTCAATGGAATAGAGCACTGAGGTTGCTTAGTTCCCCCCACCCCAGCGATGTTACTGGCCTCTGGGTCCACCTGAGGACTAGAACTTGTTGCATTTTTATTTTTCCCATGCAAGGGCTGGCACTTTGCTTTATAGTGAGCAGGGCTCAGGGGATTCAGGAAGAGCGGAACTCCCAAGATTGCTGTTCAGCAGAGGATCTGGTCAATGGCATCTGTCACCAGGACATGGTGCTGTGAGGTGAGAGCTTCCCATACCCACCTCAAGCAGCCTCCAACTACACCTGCATGGAAGGAGCAGGGTTATTTTCATAAACCATGCTAGGTGATGAGTTATGTGGTTTAGAGCTAATTCTGTAGCAAAAGGGTGCTAATTCAGTTATTTACCTAACTTGCCATCACACTTCAACAGACTATTACACACTAGGAATTTCTTCTTCTTCCTAGATAAGTCACTGATGACAAAGGATTTTTCACCACAACAGGCAGCATAGTGCAAAACTAGGACTGATTTAAAAACAAAAAAACTGTTCCTGTGGAAACTGCTTTTTGATGGTCATGTGGAATTTCAATTACACACAGATTTTTTGCATCGTTCATTGCCTTCGAGTGGAAATTTTCAGGATGTTCTGGAAAACATCCAGTGATTGAAGGACTCCCTAAAGCCCTGGTGTATTAAATCTCCACCAAGAAAAATACACATTTATGTTGAAAATGCAGAATAAACTGTATGTTGTTTATATGTTTTGTCTCTTTTTCATATTCTGAAAAGAAGCCTAAACCAGCTGTAGTAAACACTGTGCTGCACTGCCCTGCTCTGCTGCCTTCTATGGGTGGGAATTGGTTCTTTGATCTTCAGTTCAAAGGGGTTGAAAAGGCTGTTTCTGTGGTCTGCAGAGAATTTCCTTCTGCTTCTGCAACATCACTTGATTAACTCTCTATTTCTGGGAAGGCTCTGGGAATCCATCCAGCCAAAGAGACACTTACACCTTGTGTAACATCCACTGCAGAATGGATGAAGCTTGCCTTCTGTTACCAAAACCCTCTTCTGTGCCCACCTTGCCATCCTCCCCCAACATCCAGAAGAGTGGTAATGTAAGCAGAGGCTTGCAAACAAGCATTTGAGGCTACGTTCAAAACCTGGCCACATCTAACAGGATGTGCCAAGTTGGCATCCAGTTGCTGGCTGGGAAGAGCTGTGCCAAGGCAGGGGTGCTCTCTGCACTGGGTCTATAATGACCTGGATATCCCAGACCCAGTGTCATTGAGTGGTCTGATCTGTCCCTTGCCAGGTGACCCACTGTCTTCAGAACTTGTCGGTGGTGGTCTTTTGCAACACCACTGCTGTTAACCTAATCCAACATTTAGAGCAAGGGGTAGGGAGAGGAAATCATTAGCAGCTGCATTAACTTCCACCCTGGATTCTCTGCACAACGTTTGCTCAAATTAAAGAGCTGTTTGGATTCAAGCAACTTCTCTGGCGTGAGCTGATGAAACAAGTCCCACCATTCAGCAGTGGCATCCACCAAAATCCTGGTTGTGATCCAAACTGCAAAGATTTTTCTCTTAATGATTTAATCAGCTGATTGCGTGCGTGCAATAGCTCATTAGGGGGGTGCGTGGCAACCTTTGGAAGGGAAGTGCTGGCTTTGTGGGGCCCGGAGGCCGATCCATGGCAGAGTGTGCTCCTCTGTATTGCAGCACCATATGTGTTGCTCTAATTAACGGGCGTTGTTCCTGGGGTCTTTTGATCTCAGGAAAATGACTGTAAAAACTGTAATACTGTAAACCTTCGATAACTTGGAAGAAAACCTCAAACAGCCCAAAGCAGTTTCCTTTAATCTAGCTTGTGGTGTTGGTGAATTTTTTATTTATTTTCTTGGGTTCTATTATTTTAAAAGCTTCCACCCTATTTAATGGTAGCTGTAGAGATAAAGCAAAGTGTAATTTAGAAATTAGTTCCGGATGTTTGAGTTGTAGCTTTATTTTAGTAATCTGGGTCATTAATTCTGTTGAATAGCATGTTTGGATTTTCCTCCTCTGTGTGTGTGAAGCATGGCTGCACCCAGGGTATAATGGAACTTCCAGCAGGAAAGGAGTTTTCAAAGCACTCTCCCCACTGGGTGACCCCACCAATACAAAGACCATTTTTCTGTGGTTATCTGGCATGGAAGGCAGGAGATGAGCCATGGAGATGCATGCTGAGGTGGTTTGTGCTCCTGCTGCAGCCAGGGATGTGGGGAGAGGAGCGACCAGGGTGCCCCTGCTGAAAAATCAGGGCCAGGTTCAGGTCAGGGTAAGGGTTCAGCTGTGACAAGACCCTTTTTAAATGAATAAAACCAATTCAGTACTTGATTAATGAGCAAAGGTGCAATTTGGTAAAGTTTTTCAAGGAATATTAATGAAAGGGATCTTTTGAGTGGAAAAAAAACATACCTCTGCTAAAGCCTTGGACTGGCCTAAAAATTTGGCAATGAGGACATACCAGCATCCTCTCAGGGCATGTTGCACATCCAAAGAGTCTCTGGATGTGTGTCAGTCACTCACTGCAGAGGCATCTGGAGCACCACTGGCAGCCCTCAGTCAGAGCACTCTGGGTGCTGGTTGCAGCCCTGCCAAGAGTGGCCTGAACTTAAGCCCAGTTTCTTCCTTGGGCATAGATGGGATGGGGTTTAGCTGGTTTGGGAGCCTGGCATGCTGGTGCAAGGCTCAGGGTCCAGTCCAGGAATGTGTTGAGGAGCCAGGGAGTGTGGTAAAGCTCTGCTCTTCTCTCTGCTTTGCAACAGGCCAGGTACACTGAGGATAATGGTCTCTATCCCTGAGCAAAGGGAATCTTACAACATCTGCAGGATTAAGGCAGGTTTTGCCCTGTATGTTTATGCAACATCAAGAGAAAAAGAAAAACAACCTGATTTTTGGAGGCTTCGGTCATTTTAATGCTACAAGAGCAGGCAGAATTGTGCAGCTGGCTTGGGGAGAATTTTTCTGCTTATCCCGATTCTGTTTTGCTGTTTATCCTGTTTATCCCTTCCTTGTTATCCTGAACTAGTTTGTCTTCTTGTAAATGCCAACCTACGACCCTTGAAAAGAAATCATCAGGAAGAAAACTTGCTGACTGAGTCTTTTCTTTGCCTGTGGCAGTTGAATAAGCCCATCGGCTTATATAATATTAATATTTGTAAAAGCAAACCTACAGAGCTCATAAATCTTCCATAAAAGAGGGACAATATCTACGTCTCTTTTAAAATGTAGCAGGTAAGTAGGTTCTAGGACAAAAGGGTATTGATACAAAGGAAGTGGAGAGATGAAAGAAATGAAATTGCCATTTTAATCTGAAAAGTGTCTCTGAATAAGTAATACCAGAGGCCTCAGTGCTGCTGTAGCCAGTTTTGGTCTGGGACATCACTTGGCCTGGGAAAGCCCCAGTCCCTGGCTGCTCCCTGGTATTCCATTCAAGTGGGTTAAGGAGTAAAAGTCCAAAATTGAAGCAAGCCTTGTTCACAGAAGAGAAGACTGCATTACCATTTTTCTTAACTTTGTGCTTCTCCAAAGAAAAAAAAAAAGTGCAAAAAATCTGCAGGTTTGGATTCCATTAAACACTTTTTAAGGCGTGAAACAGGCTTTTCCTCATTGCATGTGGGAACCCAGATGAGAAAAAAACCAAAACACAGTCTAATTTTAGCCAACCAAGTGAGCAGTCTGTCTCTAAACACACACACAGAGCAGTTCCATGGAGGAATGACACTGTCACCACTAACACAGTCTCTTTTTAAAGAAAAACTGTGCTTTGGAGCAGTTGCTTAAAGACCTTATTAGTCTTTTATTGAGTATCACCTGTGGTGGGATGGGAAGGGTAAAATCAAACCATCTGAAGATTGTAGACGCAAGAAAAAAATTCCTTTTTTATTTTTTTTTCTTTTTCGGTTTTCTCCATTTCTTGAGTTGTGATGTCTGTGGGTGGCTGGTCCCATAGGACTGAAGGGGATGGGGCATGGGCAGCACCCAGCATGTCCCTGTTCCTGGTCCTGAACATGCTGCAATGACTTGTCCCCACTGCCAAGGACACAGCACAAGTCCCACCATCCACAGTGGAGTAGGGGGGACCTCAAGCCCCACGAAGGGACAGTGTTTTGTCCGTAAACATCCTGGCTGTGGTTTGTAGGGGAATGTGCTGCTGCTAAGCACTGAGCAGTGGAGGGATCTTGCTGGCAGCTGTGTTTATCCGGCGTGATGGAGGGGATGGGCAAAGGGGTGGGCGGTTTGGGACATTTCTGCCAGGCATGCAGTTCTTTTTTGCTTTTTTTTCTTTTTTTTTTTTTCCCCTGGACCTGAGCCAATGGGCAGCCTTTCATTCTGTATTGTTCAGAATACAGAACAATGGAGCTGGATCAGAAGATTTATTGTGGACTTGGCTTGGTCTGTCCAGCTCCCAGCCCCATCTTTGCTAACTCCAGCACTGCAGAAGTCCTCCACGTGGGTCCACTTTTGGCAGTGACTGTGAAGTGAATTGGCTGGATCCAGCCCCAGCAGCCCCCTCTGATCAGGGTAAAGCAGAGGTGGGCATGAACTGCTCCAAAGAGTTCCCAGTGGGAGGAGACAGAACCCATAAATGGGAGCCCAGGAAATACCAGTACCTCCATTGTATAGATGAGGAACTGGGGGCCTGAGGCACAATGAGGTGATTCCCAGCAAAACTGAGCTGGGATCCTGTGAGCCCCACCCCAAGGGTGCATACCCTGGGCCATGTCCTGAATCATGTAGTGCAGCCACACTCGTTCCCAGCTCCTCTTGGAGCTAGAAGATGGTCAGACATTGGCATAATCTGATTTTTTTTGATGAAGCAATTTTTTCACTTCTTGAAATAGAGAGTTGGTGAAGCTGAATCTTCTCATGGGATTAGGTCAATTCATTTAGCGCAGCACACTTTTAAGGAAAAGTTTTTATCATGCCAGCTCAAGCAAGAAATATGTCCATAGAATTTTAATATTCAGCTGAAATCACTATTTCATTTAAACATTTTAATCTAATGAGAGTTGGCAAAAAAGTGCTTTTTTTATTAAGAAAAAAAAGGTGGAAATAAGAAGGGGACGTGTTGAAGCTATCTCAGTGGAAAATGTTTTCATATTTTTCATTTATGGAAGTTTTTAGGTTTAGCTTTTGCATTATTAGGGACAAGAAAATATCTGAGAAGCCTTCACAAGGCACACAGATAATTAGTCAGACAATTCTTGCTGGTGTTTCTCATCTCCAAGTCAGCTGCATTTTCCCTCCTGAAATTTTCTGCCACAGCAAAAGTAGAATGTGGAAGTTCCATGTTACAGATCAGCTTTGCTTATAGGGAGAGAGGAAACCAGCCAGAACCCCTACAGTGGGAAAGAGATGAATGAGAGCAATTTCACAGAGGTCTGTAAAATTATGGAGAACCTGAGTAAGGCAGGATAAACATGATGGTCTAGATGAAAAATGACATGCAGGGAAATTGGTGCTTGCAAGGTAGATCAGGCAAAGGACTTGTGAGATCTGCCTGTTCATTTTATCTTCTCTGAAGGGAGCCCCCAATGTGCTCTGGGATGTCCACTTGTGTTTGTGCTTTCTCTGCCCCTTTGGGTTAAGAAGGAGAGAAGATCCACAGGGCCTTTGCTGTGTGTTCCCTGTGCCATCACTTTCCCCAGCCTTTTGCTGCCGCCTCCATCTCCAGGGGGGCCTGAGGACAGCCCAGTTGTGCATATCTCTGGTGTGACAGTGTCTCCAGTGTCATTAGAGGATAAATGACACTGTCTCCATGGCCAGGGAAGAAACCAAATTAAACTCCACCATCCTCAGCAATTGATGGGCTGGCTGCCGACCTCCGTGTCACAGCCAATTTCTCATGAAGAATCAAGGGTGAATTGTATCTCTAATTTCTGTCACAAATGTTTTGGCTATGCAAAGGGACAAACAGTAGCAGGGAGAAGAGGAGGGAGCACTGGCCTGGCCTTCAGCCTGATGGCAAGAGAAGGCTGTGATGATGCTGAGATGTTCCCACAGAGATGGTGGCTAATGGAATTGCATTAAAAAACAAGACATGGCCAAATAAGCTGTTTCCTGGGCACACCATCCCACTCAAATAAGGCAGCTGTGAAGGGGGGTGAGGAGGGAAGTGAATTGCTGGTGAGAAACCTGGAACAGCAGACTGTGCTGCCTGATGGGGAGTCACACCAAGCATGGGGAGATCTGTCATAAAGCTCTATAAGTGTGAGTCTATTTATTTGGGTTTGCCAGAGAGTGACTGGGTATGCTGTGGCATTCAGGGTGGCCCCTGCAGGTGACACCAAGCTATGAGACATTCAGGCTGTAGTGATAAGCAGGTACTGACTTCCGGCACTAATCTGACCACAATAGATTTGTGGTGTATTGACTGCAGGGGAAGTCTGGATCAATTTCAGTCCTCAAGAGTCTCAACAGATCAGTGTTTGATACAGATAAAGAAAAGAGAGGGCAGGTGTTTATGGCATTCCCTGCATTCGGTATTATTATTCCTTGGTCATCCTTCTGCTGAGGGAGAGGAGAGAGTGAGAAGGAAGGTAAGAAAGGATTTAGAAAGATAATTCATGAGACATTTAAAAAGTAGTTGGAAGAAGAGTCTGGTATTTTTTTACTTCAGTTTTAGGCTGAAAAGAGAAAGAGAAAAATATTCATAAAAATATATTGTCCTTTGAGAGACAAATTCCTGTCAAACAGTGGGTTTGGGTTTAATGAGGCGTCTGTGGCAGGGGGATCACTGGCACATGGCTGTGCTTGCCTAAGCTTTGGGAAAGAGGGATGCATAGGGGTTCCACAGGTCCCCACTGCTTTCTGGTGGTAGAGAAACCCACACCTGGCTCTAAACACTTCCGTGCAACTGGCGGGGAGATGGTTAAACCAGAGAATGTGGAAATGCTGGAGAGGAGGGCTCAGTTTTGTGTCAATGCTCAGGTCTTGGATGATTGTGTGGCTCAGAGAGTTCATGGTTGGGTTTATTTCCAAACAAAATCCTGGTATTGTGAAGGTCAAAGTAGAACAAGCCGTAGAATCAATTAAGTTGGAAAAGACCCTTAAGATCAAGTCCCACCATTACACTAATGTCTTCAGACCATCAGGATGCATGGAAGGGACTTGATCTGCCAGAATATCCTTGTCCCTGTGTCCCAGCTCATCTCCATTGGGTGAAGTGAGACTCTGCCAAGCTGTACCCTTAATGCACTGCAATCCCAGTGAACAGGTGCTAGCGTGGGGACATGGGGGGACTTGCAAAAAATGTTGGCTATGGAGGTGTTTCCTGTCCCAGCAGGGAGGAGGAAAGGTCCCCTTTTCTCACCCCTTGTGGGAAGCTGTGATGTCACTGCAGCACCCACAGGGGAGAGCAGAAAGTTTGACACCCAGTACATACAGTCAGAGAGGTGCAACTGAGGCAAAGCTGGGCAAAATCCAGCTGCTCTGCAAAACCTCTGCCAGAGGTTAGAGAGGTTCCTCCATCAGAGCCAGGAATCCTCCTCCCCATGGGCTCCCTCAGGAAGTGAGGTCCCAGGGGAGGTGGCATTGCCTGTCCCTTGTCATGGGCAGTTTTCCTTCCCTTGCTGTGCTTATCCCTGCAACAAGTTCCAGTGAGAGCTGCCAGTGTCCATGGGGAGAACCAGAGGTGCCTGTGTGACCCTCGGCTGGGGCTGCGCTGGCACTGCCATAAAAAAACTGTCTGTGGTGGAGTGGGAAAATTAAGATGTCACCCTTGGAATGTGTGAAGGTCATGGATCCCATTACTGGAGTGTTGTGTACAAATCCATCCTGGCACATGCATTTATTAGCAGAGACCACATGGTTCAGGGAAACTGGGAATAAACATGTAAATGTGAAAATATTTCCATACAGAACAGAGAGGACCTTCAGAGCATCTTTTTCTGTGTCTGTATCTCCTTCTTTTCTTTTTCTCATCCCCCTTCTCCTTGTTTCACAGGACTGGCTGACAAAATTTGGGTATCTGCCTCCTCCAGACCCTGTCACGGGGAAGCTGCAGACGCAGGAGGAGCTCACCAAGGCCATCACTGCCATGCAGAGGTTCGGGGGGCTCAAGGCAACGGGGGTCCTAGGTCAGTGGCTCATGATTCCCTCCTTTCTCTGGTGCAAGGGGAGGCAGGGATGGCTCCTTGCAGGTCTATGGAGAAGAAAGGACTTGGCATCGTGTTGTGGAGCAGCAGCATCTCCAGGAAAAGCTCATGCGGGTGTAACATACGGCCCAGTTTGCAGCTGTAGGAGTAATTACATGGCTCAGGTGCTCTGTTGCCTTGTGCTTTCAAGAACCTGAGGCAAGCAATTATTTCAACAGACCCACAGACCCTTGGGGTTCCCAGTGTGCTTAAAATAGCTCTTGGTGTGTTCCAAAAAAAAAGAAAAAAGACAAGGGAAAAAAAGAGAGAAAGAAGAGAGAAAGTTGTCCTGTTCAAAGCCTTACTTGCAGCATTGAACTGAACAAAAATCCTGATTAAGGATTTGTATATGTATATATTTTGTGTTCTTTGCTTCTGGGGCACAGGCAGGGAAAGGAAGAAGATGGGTGTTGCATCATCTCGGTGCTGCTTGCTCTTGCTCAGGAGCCAGGGGGTGCCTGTGGAACTGGCAGGGCTCTCTGAGGCTCTCCTTGGGTCTCACTGAGCCACAGAGGCTGTGGATACTCACCAGTCACCCCCAGCCAGCCGAGAGCCCACGGCCTGCCCCAGCAGCTCCACTGCCCAGCAGGAACAGGGCCATGAGTGCCTTCCACGTGGCAGGCACATCTGGCTGGGAGGGGGCAGTCCAAGGCCAGGCTGAAGCAGCACGAGTTAGTTCCCCAGTGTGGCCGGGGTCATTCCTCTCAATGTCTTCATTGAGGCAAAGAGAAAGCCAGCATTATCCCGGCCCACGGAAAGGAGCCTCTCTACTCTCCTCCCCTCCCTGACATGCACCGTGACCTCCTGCCGTGGGGCCAGCTTGCTTCCGCTGTTCAGGATGGGATACAGGAGAAGCTGCTCATTAACAGGCAGGTCTCCATCCATCCCAACAGCCCAACAGCCCTGTGCCAGCCCCCCGGAGCAGCGGCTGCATCCCATCATTGAGACTTTTGACTCTTAATTGACCACGTACAATTTTTTCTGTTCCACCTCATCACAAGCTGCAGGAGACCCAGGAACAAGGATGGCCTTTTGAATGCATTTACATTTGCATTTTTGGAGGGGGTGTTTGAGACAGGCTGGGGAGTGGCTGCCCTGGGCAGGTCATAGACGTGGGTTTGTTCATGAAAACAGAGTTTAAGAGGTAAAGTCAGCAGGAAAATGAGTGAATGAAACAACGTGTCTGTGTTTTGGCTTTTGAGAATAGACACTTCAAGCTTTCATTTTATTTAGATGTGAATGTTTCTCCTTGTCAGAGGAATAATGGGAAATTTAGCAAGAGGGAACAAAACAGAGTAATTAAAAAATATGTTATATGTTTCAAAATATAATCAAAGCTGGTGGTTTTCCACACAAGTTTTTGAGAGCTTTTAAAGGGTTAGGTAAGAGGTGCCCTGCTGCATTTTCTGCTGAAATCAATAAAACTGCCCACTGACACCAACAGCAGAGCTGGTGCCTGATGCCCAGCTGAGGGCTGGCATTTCCCCTTCCCTCCAGCAGCCCCAGCTCAGGGTTGCTTTGAAGAGATGGGCCTCCAGCAGGAATTGTTGCCAGTCGTGGAATGTAGTGGGCTCAGTGACCCATGGGTGTCACCACGAGTGATCCTGGGGCTCGTGCTGTGCTCCCGTATTTGGACTTTTGCTCCTTTCCTTCATTCTTAGCACTTCACTCCTTATCTCTTTGCCCCCATGGGATTTCTTAGCCCACTATTCCCGTGATTCCTCATTTTTTCCCTAACCCTAGATGAAGCCACGCTGGAGCTGATGAAGACCCCTCGCTGCTCTCTGCCCGACTTCACCATTGCGGAGACCAGGAGGAAGCGATTCGTGCAGGCTCTCACCAAGTGGAGCAAAAGGAACTTGTCCTGGAGGTAGGAATCCATCTACCCCTGCTGAAATCTTGCAGCAAAGGATCACTTCCAGGCAGACCTGTGCTAAATATGGCTTTAAGATGCGTTTCAGCATGATGGTTTAAACTTGTCCCTCTGTGCTCCCAGGACCCCACAGACTACTTATTTGAACTCTTCTCCTGACAATCCCAGTGCTGACTTCTTGGAGCCACTCAGCAATGGCTCGGGATGGTGCAGATTTGACCAGCGGATTAGCTGGCAGCTTTTTGCTGGGTTGCAATGCCTATTAGAGCATCTCTTTTTTTGAGTTCATAGGGACTTTGTGCTTTTTCAAGCTGCCGCCCATGGTAGAGTCTCTATTAGGAGCATTTCCCAGGTAATAGAGTCACTTTTTTCTCCTAATCCTTGCCACAGGAGAGTATTTCTCCTTCTATGTCAGGGAGTGACACATATGGGTCACTCCAAACCTGTGACACATGGAAGTTCAGGTCTAACTTCAGAAATGCCGCAGATCAGGATTTGCAGGCAAACTGATCCCTATCCCACCAAGATTTGTTCTTCTTGGGACTCATTTTTCCTCCCTCAAAGACCTTATGCTGCAGTGATTGTTCCTGTAAGAAAGTTGAGCACCATGAGGTGCTTGTACTGTCCTGAAAACACATGTGGATTCTGTGGAGAGTTCTCTTCATTAATAATAAGCTTCTCTTTGATCCTGACATAGCCCCTAGAGCGAGTTCTCCGCCCACTGTAGAAACAAATCTCTTCTTGGCTGTCGCTGTTGACACGTGTTGAAACTGTGGCATTACCAGGGATTTGGTCCATGTTCCAGCAGATCCCTTTGAGACCTTATTTTGAGAAAAGATAAACATAATTCAACTTCAGAAAGAAACAGTTTTGGCTTACAGATGGATAGTGAAGTGACCCATGTTATAAAAACTCAGCCTATTCTCCCTGCTGCCCAGCCCTGTCTTGATGGGTAAGAGGAGCAAAGTTCACATTTCAGAGAGGAGAAAATCTTTTGGGTGAAAAGATAAAACCTGCCCTGATGATTTGTGAGCTGCCAGAGCCAGCAGGGGCATGGCCTGTGCACAGCCTGGCTCCAGCAGCTCTTGACAAATCCGAGTGTCACCCCATGGCAGGACAGCAGTGTCAGGGCCTGGCACTGCAGGTGCCACCAGGACCCCAGCCATGCTGGCACAGTATCCAAAGTGCCAGGCTGGAGTGAAGCATGGAGGTGAAATGGGGTCAGGCTGTTCTGGGGGATGCAGCCCTGGGATACCCCCCACCTCCCATCCCCTTGGAAATAGTGATGCTGCAGCAAAGACTGCCATAAAAAGGGGGTTAGAGGCAAGACAATATTATATGTAAGACATAAAAAAAAATCCATTTCCTGACAAAGTCATATCTGCTTTTTATTCTTTGGTTCTTTCCAAGATCGTGGCTTTTGTCCAAAAAAGGGCTGTATTTTATAACTGCAGGTTGTAGAAGCCAGCAGAAGGCTATGGCATTACAGAAGCTCCAATATAGTATTTACATCCAGCACTTGAGATTAAACTGGCTTTTTGGAAACTGCCATGAAAATTGGCCAGTGGAGACATAAAGTTTTACACGCTTATCTTTTACACATTGATTGAAGATTTTAACAGAGGGAAACAAAACCAAATTCTACTATGCCATGGATTTAAAAGTTGAAGGAAAACCTGAACAATTGCAAGACTGGAATAAATGGGTAAGCAAAGCTATATGAAAGGGGGGGATCACAGAACAGGCACCTGCACTGATGGAGAAGGCAGCATTTGGCAAAAAAATAATTATAGGCATTTGAGTTGCTTGGGTTTCTTCTTTTTACACTTGAGTGCAGCCAGTCTGTGGGGCTGGAGGGCTCAGGTTGCAAACCAGTGCAGGTTGTATCCTGCATGGCTCACAGTCCAGCCTCAAAGCATCAGACCTAGACAGTTTTCTGTGCCTTATCTCCGTGGAAAGTTTCCAGGATATCACAGCATATAAATCTTCTTTTCACGGGATTGTTTTTATTTATTCCTTTATTTTTCCTGCGCTATCCCCAGGTGCTGAGGCACTGGCAGCTGGTGAGGAAGCAGTGTGCTGTGGATGCCCTCTGCTGGCATCTGCTCCGGAGCCACCCTCAGCCACTTCCCCCCAGCCTTTGCAGCCTGGTTTTCCTTTTGCTGATTTTGCATTATTGCTTCTGGCTATGCCTGAAGAAGGGGAGTTCACTGCTGGCATCTCCATCTCTTCCCAGAGGCTGCTGTCTCCCTGCAGTGCTGGGAAGTGCAGCAGCAGGGCCATGCCCCATCTCCCTGCATGCTCCAAGTTCCCTGGGGCAGGGAAGCCGTCAAAGCCAAGCTTTCTAAATTTCCCATTTTTTTCCCTGCTGAAAGCTCAGCCCATTGCCAAAGCTGACTTTCATCTGCCTTTAGTTAAGGAGGACTCCCTTGTGCCACTTCATGAGAGCTGCAGTCTTTGAAACTGTGATGCTCAGGCCATGAGGTGCTGAGCATGGAGTTGGAGCAGACACTACCTGCAGAGGAGCAGTGACATCTGTCAGTCACTGCCCACCACTGCTCTGAGCGTCCTGAGCCCACCTGAGGGGAGATGTGCCACTGCCTGAGCCCAGATGTGCATTTACTCTGGCATGGAGGGGCAGCAGCCAGGCAGCTACCACTGGGTAAGGGTGTGCAACCCCCAGTGCTGGGCAAGGACCTGATCCTCCTGCTTTCCTCCTTTTACCGTGGGGGATCTTCCAGCCCAAGCCCAGCTGGTCACAGACTGCCTTGTCCCCTATGTCTGGGGGTGACAGATGCCCAAGGCGGGCTCCTCTCAGTGTGGAGCTGCCTTAGGGCTGTTATAACACCCCTTTCACAGGCAACTGGAACCCTCACAAGAAAAGCCCTGAGCAGCTGGAGCAGAGAGAAGGCAGCTGCCAGGTTGGCATTAGCTGCCAGCACAGGCAGCAGCGCAGGACCACGGTGGCTGGGGATGACTGGCATTCTGTGCGTGCTACAGGGCAGGAGAAAGAGCATCAACCAAAAGTGTTCAGTGTTTGCAAAGTGCCGGGAGAGGTGTGATGGAGGGTGCAAACACGCCCACTGCTTTCCTCCCGTGGCAATGGGCTGTGGCAGCAGTGCCGGGATAGCACCGGCTTGGGGCTGCTACGCCAGAGATGGCTCTGGACAGCTGGAAAGCACCTTTGCTGTGTCCACCCCTTCAACTGTGCCCTCTTCTTTCCCCCAAAGAAAAATCAGTGTGGGTTTATCAGGCAGTCCTTAGCCTGCTGTGTTTGGTAGTTCTTAGCATTTATTTTATTTGTCTGTGGTTTCAGGACTGGGAAGGTAAAGGAGTGTTTTCATTAACCACCTATTGATTTCTCATCCATCACTGATACTCTTCCACTTTTGTCTTTGGGAGGACGAAAAACAAAAAGGAACCCAGAAATCAAATTAAATATTGGTGTGGGTGCTCCTCTATAGCAAACAGGGGCAAATTAGTCCTCTCTGATCTCTACTTATTAAGGATTGTGGACACAAAATCTCTTTGGGGTGGGAGAAGCAAAGGAGGGGACTCAGGGCAGTTTTGGTGGGGTGACTGGAGGGGACTGAGCAGCCCAGTGCTTGTCACCTTCCTGCTGGCTTGGCAGGGTCCTTCTGGAGCAGAGAGATTTCTCTCCAATTACATCAGAGTTTTGCCCAAGACTGGAGCTCTGTAAGGAGAGTCTCAGGAGGGATTAACATCCAAGAAGGAGTGCTGCTCTCCACTGGGAACCTAAGCACCATTTACTACAAATAATAATAATAATAATCAAGGTAGGAGGAAGGTTATTTATCTGCATGACGTTAGAAATGTGCCTCCTTTTCAGTGGAACTGGGTAATGCAATGCCGACAAAAGTCCTATCAGCATAATAGTCTTTTCCTAATCTCATTGAAAACAATTAGCAGAGCTCCAGCAATCAAATCAGATGCTGAATTGAAAAGCCCTGATGGGATTCTCCTGAAAAATGAGGGTGATAATGAATAAAGGATGGGGGACTTTTCACTTACACCTGCAGCATGTTAATAAAATGTGGGTCAGCTCAGAGGTGCAGGACCTTTTATAAGAAGCAGAATAAGTATTGATACTGTTTCTGCCTTAATCTAATGTTTCTGGACTCAGAGCTTGGGATGAATATTAATAATGTTTGTCTCTTTAGACAGGGCTTTTTATCCCCCCATCCTTGTACAAGAGAGGTCTGATTTATTATCCTCATTCTGCAGCTGGAAAGAGAAGGAAAACAAAGGAAAACAGTGCACGTGGCTTGAGAAAGAAAGAGCAGATAGTGTCCCTGAATGTGAGTCCATGCCTTAGGCACCATGATCTTGGAGAAAGGTCATAATTCCTGCGCTAAACATGGTGTGTTTTACATGTGTAATGATTTATTCAGTAGAAATTAAAGCATCCAAAGGTTTACTTAAGTCCAGAGGAGTGTTGTGGAAGATGAAGACACCTAGTTAAAGAATATCTGGAAACCAGGTGACCTTTTTCTACTGTTGAGGATTACATCTAGCCACAGTCTCTTCTATAAATTAAAAATTGCTTGAAAATTGTATTTTTTAATGTTGTGCTCATACTGGTTGTACCTCTCTGCCATCTTCTTTACAAATGTGTTTTCTTTGAAGTCTTACAATTATCTGATGTTACATGTATGTTAATTCATTTAGATTACTTAATAAGGTCTTTCTTTGCCCAGAGAGTTTAGCGATAGCAAAGGCAAAGATATGAATGATTTTTTGCTCATCATGGCTGTGATGTGTTTTGCCTGATTCACCCATTCTGTTCCCACTGTCTCTCAGATGGGCTTCACAGGCTCTTCAGAGAAACTGTTAGTGAGATTTCTGCTTGTTGTCATAAGTCCCTTTTTGTTCTGTCCTGTATTTAACCCTGACTAGGAGCCCCAGCCAGGAGGTGATACCCACCTTGGGCTGCCTGTCTCTGTGTCTCTGGGGGCATGGGATATATACAAATATTTGTGAAAGCAAGAGCTCCCAACCTCAGCCAGCAAGTCATTCCTGCTCCCTTTCTCTGATCTCCCAGCACCCAAATCACTACTTGTAGGAAGAGCTTGAGCAATGTGACATCCCTTTCTGACACCTGTAATTACCTCTTGAAGTTCAGTCAGGTTATTGCTGCTGGGAAGTGGTGTGCTGCCAAGAGATGTTCTCCCAGCTATATTACGCAGGAGGACAAGTGAGGTGATCATAATTGTTGCTTCAGCCTTTAAAAACCTGTCAAGCCATGAATATTTCATGAACATTTGGTTGGTGTGCTGATGCACAAGTAATTAAGTATCTGTTAATATGGGAGTAGAGCTGGCCAGAGATTTTCCAGTAGAGTTGGTTTTGTCAATAATTACTCAGTCAACAGTATATTTGCTTGGAAAGTGTGTATATTTTTGTCGAAATTGTCAATGAAAGATTATCTAAACACACTCCTTTAGAAGCCAAGGTGCCTTGTTTCATCTTTGTCTTTTCATCTCCTCTATTAAATCAACAATATTGGGAATTCTTTTTCAAAGTTGGCATAGACAGGAAACATTGATTTTTTTTTTTCCATTCCATCTCAGTCCAGAAGGGAGGGTGGAATTGTGCAGCTGAAGGACAAATTCCAGCACATAGGTTGTCCCACCTGGCTTCTCTTCCAGGACAAGGCAGAGCTGAGGACCACGGGCTGCAGTGCTGATACAGAGAGACAGTAATAGCCATGTGATGAATGCTCATCAATACTTTTTCTACCAAGAAGCAAGTCAAGAGCTTCTCAACTACATTTCTCCATCAGATCAGCCATCTCCTTCATGCAATTGGCTTGAGGCATCTTGAATTTACATAAAATGCACCCTTTCCTCTTCCTTCTTGTTATGGATTGCAGTCTGTGAGACTGCTGGCAGTGCACTGGTTTCAGAGTATACTTTATAACTCCCGCAGACATGCTGGGAAATATATGGAGGCAGCAAATCCCTACTGGATTTCTGTGCATATGTAATAAGAATGAGCAATGACCTGTGGTTTGTTGCAAGAAAACTGATGGCCCTGCACGTGATGCAGAGGCTTCAGACATCAATAGTCTTTATATATTTGCGTTGCACTTGTAACGAATAAGTGGTGAGAAAATAATTATCAATAGGTCTGAAAGGGAGCTTGTAAAAAAAAATGGGCAAGCTCTGTAAAGGGAGTTATGCCATTGATGTTTTCAAGGCTGGACAAGGGCAATAGTCTTGGGGTCCTGGGCATTAACACGAGTTTGTGTCTGAAGTGTGAGGCTGACTGCCTCCTGGTACAGCAGGACTGGGAGGTATCAGGATTCAGATCTTGGCTGCATTTCACACACGTGGGGTATTTCACAGTCTGGTGGGCAAGACTGGCTTGGTATTTCCAGAAGACTCAAACTCGATCACTGAAATCCTCATGGCTCTGGAACCAGTGCAATTCAGAGGCTCAAGGACACACCTGTTAAGGGTGTCAGGGCACTTCAGAGGAGCACTAAGAGCTCTGAAGGCCTCACTGAGGCTCTGTGATGCACAGCCACCTGCAGAGCCAATTCTGGTGGTCCTTGGAGATCCTTGGTGCTACTGACCTACCCACTTTTCTCCCCTCTTTGTGGCAGAGTTCGCACCTTCCCAAAGGAATCCCACCTGGGCCATGACACAGTCCGAGCCCTGATGTACTATGCCCTGAAGGTGTGGAGTGACATTACCCCGCTGAATTTCCACGAAGTGGCCGGAAACAACGCTGACATCCAGATAGACTTCTCCAAGGCAGACCACAATGATGGCTATCCCTTTGATGGGCCTGGGGGGACAGTGGCACATGCTTTCTTCCCTGGAGACCACCACACGGCAGGAGACACTCACTTTGACGACGATGAGTATTGGACCTTCCGATCATCAGGTAGGTCAGGGTGGCAGAGCTGCAGACAAACGCCAGGGCTCTGTTTCCCTCTTCTGCTCTGGTAGTTAGAGTGGTTTAGCCTCTGCTACACCTTCACCCCAAGCTTCAGGATCTCTCCACATTTTTCTGATTAGTCTCCCAGCCTTGCTGTCAAAATCACCACGGCAGAGTTGAGGACATTCTATGTTCCTGCAAGCCTCGATGGCACCTCTGTCTTTCTCTCCATCATGCCAGCAGTTGCACAGCTCCTCACTGTCCACCCCCAGTTCCCATCTCTCCTGGGCCTGGAAGGTTGCAGGTTGGGTGTGTGGCTGCTGGAGCTCTTGGATGGGAACTGCATTCCCTGACTGTGACACCTTTAGGGTGTCTTTGCTGCCACATGTCCCAGTTCCCTGTTTTTAAAGTATGTGATTATACAGTGACCTACCTGGAAAGGGCTCTGTGTTCTGCAGGTAGAAATCCCCCTGTGAACACTAGGTTTTTCCTGACATCTCCTGTCCTTTACTCAACATCAGGATGGTTACCATTCACAGTTTTATTCTTTTTAATCTTTTATTTCATCTCCTCTGGCTAGAGCAGAGTTTTAATAAGCAGAGGGACTTTCAGAAGCGAGTGTTCCTAAACTGCAAAACCATCTGTGAGGATCAGGTCCCCAACCTTTGTGTCAGGCACATTTTGAGAGAGTGTATTCTCTGCAGCCACCAGCTACTAATTTACTTGTCATGCCACCTCCTCCACCAGCCTCCCAGTGGGATCCTGCTGCCTCAGCTTAATGACTTTGTTTAGACCTAATCGTCTTCTCTGAAAGCAGCTAATACCTTCTTCCTCCCCATCCCTCTCCTCCTGCCCACCAGTTGACCTCTGTCCATCCCCCTGAGTCTTCGTGAGCAGGAGCATTCACCAGACGTGCTGGAGGAGGTCTTGAGGTAAAGGCTAAAGGTCTGGACAGGCTAATCCTTCAGGGTTGCACCTGCTCCTTGGNAGGTTGTCCCACCTGGCTTCTCTTCCAGGACAAGGCAGAGCTGAGGACCACGGGCTGCAGTGCTGATACAGAGAGACAGTAATAGCCATGTGATGAATGCTCATCAATACTTTTTCTACCAAGAAGCAAGTCAAGAGCTTCTCAACTACATTTCTCCATCAGATCAGCCATCTCCTTCATGCAATTGGCTTGAGGCATCTTGAATTTACATAAAATGCACCCTTTCCTCTTCCTTCTTGTTATGGATTGCAGTCTGTGAGACTGCTGGCAGTGCACTGGTTTCAGAGTATACTTTATAACTCCCGCAGACATGCTGGGAAATATATGGAGGCAGCAAATCCCTACTGGATTTCTGTGCATATGTAATAAGAATGAGCAATGACCTGTGGTTTGTTGCAAGAAAACTGATGGCCCTGCACGTGATGCAGAGGCTTCAGACATCAATAGTCTTTATATATTTGCGTTGCACTTGTAACGAATAAGTGGTGAGAAAATAATTATCAATAGGTCTGAAAGGGAGCTTGTAAAAAAAAATGGGCAAGCTCTGTAAAGGGAGTTATGCCATTGATGTTTTCAAGGCTGGACAAGGGCAATAGTCTTGGGGTCCTGGGCATTAACACGAGTTTGTGTCTGAAGTGTGAGGCTGACTGCCTCCTGGTACAGCAGGACTGGGAGGTATCAGGATTCAGATCTTGGCTGCATTTCACACACGTGGGGTATTTCACAGTCTGGTGGGCAAGACTGGCTTGGTATTTCCAGAAGACTCAAACTCGATCACTGAAATCCTCATGGCTCTGGAACCAGTGCAATTCAGAGGCTCAAGGACACACCTGTTAAGGGTGTCAGGGCACTTCAGAGGAGCACTAAGAGCTCTGAAGGCCTCACTGAGGCTCTGTGATGCACAGCCACCTGCAGAGCCAATTCTGGTGGTCCTTGGAGATCCTTGGTGCTACTGACCTACCCACTTTTCTCCCCTCTTTGTGGCAGAGTTCGCACCTTCCCAAAGGAATCCCACCTGGGCCATGACACAGTCCGAGCCCTGATGTACTATGCCCTGAAGGTGTGGAGTGACATTACCCCGCTGAATTTCCACGAAGTGGCCGGAAACAACGCTGACATCCAGATAGACTTCTCCAAGGCAGACCACAATGATGGCTATCCCTTTGATGGGCCTGGGGGGACAGTGGCACATGCTTTCTTCCCTGGAGACCACCACACGGCAGGAGACACTCACTTTGACGACGATGAGTATTGGACCTTCCGATCATCAGGTAGGTCAGGGTGGCAGAGCTGCAGACAAACGCCAGGGCTCTGTTTCCCTCTTCTGCTCTGGTAGTTAGAGTGGTTTAGCCTCTGCTACACCTTCACCCCAAGCTTCAGGATCTCTCCACATTTTTCTGATTAGTCTCCCAGCCTTGCTGTCAAAATCACCACGGCAGAGTTGAGGACATTCTATGTTCCTGCAAGCCTCGATGGCACCTCTGTCTTTCTCTCCATCATGCCAGCAGTTGCACAGCTCCTCACTGTCCACCCCCAGTTCCCATCTCTCCTGGGCCTGGAAGGTTGCAGGTTGGGTGTGTGGCTGCTGGAGCTCTTGGATGGGAACTGCATTCCCTGACTGTGACACCTTTAGGGTGTCTTTGCTGCCACATGTCCCAGTTCCCTGTTTTTAAAGTATGTGATTATACAGTGACCTACCTGGAAAGGGCTCTGTGTTCTGCAGGTAGAAATCCCCCTGTGAACACTAGGTTTTTCCTGACATCTCCTGTCCTTTACTCAACATCAGGATGGTTACCATTCACAGTTTTATTCTTTTTAATCTTTTATTTCATCTCCTCTGGCTAGAGCAGAGTTTTAATAAGCAGAGGGACTTTCAGAAGCGAGTGTTCCTAAACTGCAAAACCATCTGTGAGGATCAGGTCCCCAACCTTTGTGTCAGGCACATTTTGAGAGAGTGTATTCTCTGCAGCCACCAGCTACTAATTTACTTGTCATGCCACCTCCTCCACCAGCCTCCCAGTGGGATCCTGCTGCCTCAGCTTAATGACTTTGTTTAGACCTAATCGTCTTCTCTGAAAGCAGCTAATACCTTCTTCCTCCCCATCCCTCTCCTCCTGCCCACCAGTTGACCTCTGTCCATCCCCCTGAGTCTTTGTGAGCAGGAGCATTCACCAGACGTGCTGGAGGAGGTCTTGAGGTAAAGGCTAAAGGTCTGGACAGGCTAATCCTTCAGGGTTGCACCTGCTCCTTGGTTCATATTGCTGTGCATGTGGTTTAGTGACTCCTGTGGGGAAGGGAACAAAGCAGCACCTGTGCTCTGCAGACATACAGGGTAGGGGCAACTGCTGTGGTCAGGAGCTTGCACAGAGGATGTGTTAGTGATGGAGTCAGGCTTGATGCCCCTTATGTAGCTGGTGGTTGGGAACACTTGTTGAAACAAACACATGTGAAGGAGCAAGCTCAGAGCCACCTTTCCTTCAGGTAGTGTCCCTCCAGCACCACCGCAGGATGAGGGGATGAGCCTGATGTCAAGAAAGCTGCCCTCTATTTCAAAGGTCTTTGAGCTATCTGGGCTTCATCTTTTATTTATTTTGTTCTCCCTAGTGCTTCAAAAACAACAACTTGGTAGGTGATACAGAAATATCCCCAAGGTTGTCAGTTTGGCATTAAAATGTCAGAGAGCATATGTCTTGTTCTCCCCTGGTGCTGGGAAATACAGCACTGGTTATAAAAATCCCGTCTATTTACAGACACACTAAATAATAGTCATGAAGGAAAAGGCAAAATTCAGCAAAAAAATATCCTCCCCTCCAACACCCAAAGCCTGATGGGGAGCACTGAGGACTGTGCAGGATCAGCCTTGGCTGCTTCTGTGCAATATCTCCTTTGGCTCTGACCACTCTCAGGGAGCTTGGCCTCCCCTGAGCTCCACAGGGACCTTCCCAGCCTCACTGTCTGTTTATTACGATACTTGAAATCATGATCTTTGGAAGAACCACACTTAAAATCTTTGCTGCCCTCTGGTACTGCTCTGCAGGGCATTGCTGTGCAGTGAGGCACAGAAATTGCATGGGCACTTGGCCCATCAGGTCAGGGTCTGGGTGGTGGGAACACACCGAGCAGGATTAGTTCTGTACAGCTCCTGGGAGCAGCTCCTCCTTTGCTTTGCAGCAGTGGTGTCTGTTTGGAAGCAGACATTACCCCCTGATCTGAATGTCTGAGGCTTTGGAAAGGATGGGATGGGTCTGTGTGTGGGTGCAGTGTGAGGCACTAGGGCTTGGATTGGAAATCAGGAAGTTTGGGAAAGAAAATTTAGTATAGGTAGCCCAGACTGAGGGGAGAGTCATCAAAGGAGGTATCAATGTCCAGCAAAGTCTCTCTGATGCAGAGTGTGGTGTGTGAGGATCAAAGTGGTTGCCCAAGGGAGCAGATGCCAGAACTGCAGCCCCGCCAGCACAAAGTGTTGAACAGGAAAAGATGGATAAATCTTCTAAAAACAGCTGGATGTGGTCACCTGGCCCTGTCAGGGCAGCAGTCTGATGAGCCGGTTGGTGGAAAATGAGCAGGTGAACATCTCTGTGTTCACGTGTACGCAGGAGGGTGTGAGGGATGGATTTGGCCAGGACAGCAGCACACGGTGCCAGGCAGGGAAAGCCCTCAGAGCTCTATGGGCAGGCGGGCAGTGCCGGCACTCACCAGCTCCTTGGCTCATGGCAGGGCTCATCATCACAGGCTTTAATGAGCTCCTGGCTGGTGGCTGCAGAAATCTGGTATTCTGGGGAACGCCAGGGCTGTGTCAGCAGCTGCAGCAGGCAGGCATGAGATCAGGGAGTGACTGCTCTGGCCCAGCTCCTGCTGTGCCTGTTAGCCAGGATGGCAGATGGTTGTGATGTGGCTGCTGCCTCAGTTTGTCCATCTGTTTCTCAGGTACCAACAGTGATCTGGAAACAAGAGGCTTGTGAGGACCGATGTTTGGCTTGCTTTCTATTTTTGCATGAGACACTTCAGTCTCCAACTGAAGAAAAATGTCTTTTTCAACTTCTCCTATTGCAAAGCTCTTCTTTCCCACTCATCCAACACACATCTACACTTTCTCCTACAGCCCACCTAAATCCACCAAATACAATCAGCATGTAGTAACTTTTATTTCAATTTGGTCTTTATCTCCAGATGCTCATGGGATGGACCTATTTGCTGTAGCTGTCCATGAGTTTGGCCATGCCATTGGCTTGACCCACATCTCTGCCATAGAATCCATTATGAGACCCTATTACCAAGGTCCAGTGGGGGATCCTCTGAAATATGACCTGCCTTACGAGGACAAAGTCCGAATCTGGCAACTCTATGGTAAGTTTGTGTCCCTCATGCAGCTACAGCCTGTTTGTGCCATGGGGGGACACACTGGAATAGCTGTTTGCTGGAGTAAGTGGAGCTGGTGGGGAGGATGGTGTCCCCCACTACCACTTCTTGTCTTTCCGCATAGGAGTCAGGGAATCTGTGTCTCCCACAGCCAAGCCTGAAGTAAGCAAAACAGATGACCATCCTATCCTGCCAGAGCTGCCAGAGAACCGTTCCACTATCCCGTAAGTCAAAGTCATTCCTTTCCTGCAAAGGATGTGTAGTGAAGCTCTTCTTCATCACTATCTCACCTGCTCACTCTGGCTTTGGTATTTCACTCTGGACCTCTGGATATTTCTCTAAAACTCAGAATTTTACTCATACTGATGGAAATTTGTCCCCATCACCCTGAGGTAAATAATACATCTTTGCTGGGATTTTAATCAAACTTCCTCAGCAGTATTCTGAATTGCACAAGCATAACTTACCTAAATCTTTCCACGCTGAGCAACTCCCTAATGTACCTGTGGGGGTGAATGTTGGAACAAGTGGACTGATAGTCTGACTCCAGGTTTGCATGGGCAAAGGACTACTTCCACTAATGTCATCAAGCAATCAGCGTGCCCTCATTAGGGGAAGTTCTGGATCTAGCTCATTAATAAATGTTGGAGTTACCAAATTGTTTTACTACCAGGACAACAGGACAGTTAAAGAAGGAACACTGAACAAAAAGACAGGAGGTGATGGTCACACACATTTTTGCCAGGTACCAGGAGCATCCTGAGTGAGAGCAGCAGAGATGGAGCAGGTCACCTTTACCTCCTGGTCCTTCTGTTTGGAACATGCTGAATGCCATTAATTATCTTTCTCCCTGCTTGTCCAAAAGGCTCTCTATGACTGTGTTTTGACCATGAAACATGAGAGCCTTTCTCCCTGCTACTGTAGGAGACCATAGTCTCACACCAGCAGCAGGAGGAGCAGAAAACTTGTTCTTGCCAACCTCTTGTTCCTGCCCATTGTGCTGGGAGGGTGGATGGGGCTCACCTTCACATCTGTCATTTTGTGGCCAACGAGGGCTGTGAAGGTGGTGCTGGCAGCACAACTTCTATCAGCAGATCAGATTTATGCTTCCCTGTCACCCACAGCAGCTTTTCCGTGCATGTTCCCAGCATCCTCTCCTTGTTCCTCCATCAGTCATCATGTCTCACACGGGCTTTGTGGCTCTCTCAGTCCTTCATATTCTGTGCCTTCCTCACCTACCTTGTTAAAGTAGCTCAGTACTTCAGCTGCCACTTGCCAGGTGGCTTTCACCAGGTATTTTTCACCAGGTATCTTTCACTGGGCATCACGTGGCATCATTGCTCCTCCAGGTCCCTCTGTTTAGGCTCAGCTGTTTTCTGCTTTGGAGCTCTGTCACCTCTCACTGGCATTTTGGAGCTCAGCCTTGGAGCAGCAATGTCCTGAGCTGCTGGAGCGAGATGCTGCTTGGCTCTTATCCACGTGTCCTGCTGCCCTGGGGCCGGCCGTGCCACGCTGTGCCACTGGAGAGCGGGAGGCCAGCTCAGCCCTCACCAGCTACACTGGCTGGCAGATGTAGAGCGTGTCCTCACTCAACTCCCAGCCTCTGGTGGCCCAGGGATATCTGCCACAAGCTGTCTTCAGGCTGAGGGTTGCCTGAACTCGCCTTGGAAAATCCCCATGCACATGGCTGGGTTTGAGCATCAGGAATGACGGAGAGGCACAGCCTCTAGTCCTCTGCCAAGGGGTCCAAAGCAGGGGTGATGCAGTCCATGGGATAGGAGGCATTGAGGGGACACAGCCCCTCATTGTCTGCCTGAGCTGTGCTTACCTGGGCATCTTTCCACAGGCTCAGGCGGGATGTGCCCAACAGGTGCAACACACACTTCGATGCAGTGGCCCAGATCCGGGGAGAGGCTTTCTTTTTCAAAGGTGAGCCTTTTCTTCTTCAAAGCCTGCCTCCACACAGTGTCTGCTAGGGGTCTGTGCCTGTGTCATCCTGTGGTGCCATTGGTGTGACAGTACACAGTGCAGTGTCAGATGGGCTGGGGTGGGTGGTGAGGATGAGCTGGCTTGGGGTTTGTGGGCTGTGGGGCTGCAGACACAGGGAGGCATTTACCACACCTGGGGAATGTGAGGGAGGAGGAGGAGAAGGAGTGGGTATCCAAAAGATGGAGCAGTAAATCAAATATTTCTTTTATCGAAAAAGAAGGGAAAAGCCAGTGAAACTAAAATACAATTTATTCTGAAGGTATTAAAACTGATGTTGTTTAACCCAGAGCATAATGAACCTGTGGGACCCGTGGCCAAGGGCAGTTCAGTTGCATGAGGAGGTTGGGCTTCTCGTGGGGAGTTAGGGAGGAGAGACCACTGGAGGCAAACCCACCTGCCCAAATCCCCACGGTGTGCAGCTGGTGTGGTCCCCATGAGGGATGTGTGTCCTAACACCAGAGCAGTTGCGTGTCCATGTGCCATGTCCTGGGATTTAACACTTCCCTCTGAAGTGGCCAGACTGGTGACAGTCGAGCACAGCAGGCTGTACCCTCATCCATTGCACTGGACTGCCCAGGTGAAGAACTGAAATCTGATGTTCACTCTATCAGAGTCAAAATTGAGGTTGAAACAAGGATGAGCAGAGCAGCAACAACTCTCCACTGGATTTTTCCAGGATACTTCCTTTTCTCCCATGCTTCACCTTCCCTAACGCTGCTTGCTGTGCACCACTCAAAGACAGCATGTGTGCAATTGCAAACCATCTGGTTTCGTGCCAGCAAACACTTTGCTGTCAGTGTCTCCCCAGGGTGCCGAGCTGTTGACAAGGAACCCATTGGTGTCTTCTCAGCTGTATAGAGCCTGTGTAGGCTGGACTCTGTGGGATTTTTTCTCTTTTTTTCATGATGTAAAAATCCCCACTGGGCACTTGTTTCCATCCCTGGCCACCCCAAAGCCATCCAGCAGGGAAGCAGAATCCCCAGGGATGAGCATCCAGGCGTGTATAACCCATCTGGGTTATCACAGTGTGAGCCTTGGGTCACACATGGTAAAAGGGCTCCAGAGAAATCAGTGTTGCCTGTGCTCTGTGGGGAGCACAATACAGAGGCTGTTCCACAACATTCTTTGTTCAGATGCCAGCTCCAAAAAGCCACAGTGAAGAAGGGAAAATCCGAGTAATGGACTGGTGATGAGATGAATGGCTGTCTGTCTTTCAGAAGGGCAAAATCATGAAATAGACAGAAATCCATCTTGGTGTCTATTTTGGGATGTATTTATTGTGGGCCAAAATGCAAATGGAAAGAGCACAGGGTCTGTGGATGCCAGTTGCCTATCTGTCTTCAGAGCCCAGCATCACCTTCAGAGCCCACATCGCTGGCCCAGAACCGTCCTGGGCAGCAGGAGCAGGGATGTCACATCTGGGGCAGGATTTTCATGACTTCTGGTGCTGAGCTCCCTCCATCCATGGACACTTTGTTCTGAGCTGGTCCAGCTGGTTCTCTAGATGGAGAGTAGCCTCTCCCACTATGAAGGCACCAGGACTGGAGCTCCTCAGAGCTACCACACTTGTCTGACTGAAGGCAGTGGTGGATTCTCCACACTTCAGAATCACTGCTTGCTTTGATATAGGTGTGTGCCTGCACAGTGTGTGCAGCAATGCTGCCAGAGGCAGCCAGAATCAGGCCAGTGTGGTACACAGCTGGCATCAAAATTACCTGGGATTAAAAAAAGCAATTGCCTTAACCCACCATGCACATATTGGGACAGCAGGACTTCACACTTGGCTTTTATTTGCTCAGTTTGCCAGCTCAGAGTGGGGTTGAAATCGAGCTTTCTAAACAAATGTGGGGTTGGGGGGTTGTTTTTTAAATTGTTTCTGCATGCTAATGGCAGCAATTCCCCTGTGGATCTAGCTTTGGCTGATGATCATCCATCCAATAGCAGCACTTTGTCAAGCAAGGCAGGCTGTCACATTCACAATTCCTTGGTATTTAACTGCTTTATTTTCTTTCTTTTTCCTGATAGCTTCTCAAAAACCCAACCAAAGTAACCAACAACTCAGGCTATGCCTGATTTTGGGGGTAGATTTAAGGTTTTTTTGCTGCAGCTGCTCACCCACTGAGCCCATCGCTTACAAAGGGTTGCAATGTCAAAAGCACTGGGGTTTCCCTTCATGTTTGAGATGAGCCCAGGGCACTTCAAAATTTAGATACTGGTCTGCTAAGGAAGGAATTGTGTTGAGCTGTGTATATTGCTAAAAAAGTGAAAATCTGGCTTTGTCTAGTGCCTTGCTAATTAGAGATGCAGAAATCATCTTTATTTAATTACATATGTTTCCATCTATGTAAAATGGCCATCAAATTTGAATCCTCTGGTTTTTTTACATTCTCAAAAAGAATCTATAATTATGGCAATTCCTACCATATTGGGATGTATTATTCATTTGTGTGTTTCAGTCAGATAGAGCAAATAGGCAAACTGGAGCAGAAGAACAAGAATATGATATAAATCCATATAATTAGAATAAAACTCCCTCTCTGCAGATGTTTAAGTGTTAGAGTTTTGCCTTCTGCATTATTAGGCTAAGATCCAATTTCCATAAAATTTTAAAAGCCAGTGTCAGAATCTGCCAGCTCTGGAGAAAGGGATGAGCATCGTGAATACAAATCTGAAGAAGCATCTTTGGTTTCTGTTGCTTATCTCCCCTTGAGAATCCATGCAAGAGCAGATGTAAATAACATGCAATAATTTTTAACAGCCAATAACAAATATGAGATAAAGTTGAGAGTCGCCTCTTAGACATCTTATTCCGGTTCACATCACTGTGTGGAGCTCTCCAAGGAAAACACAGCATGGAGAGTGCTGCAAAAACTCAGGATGAGAATCCCAGAGCCAGTGTGGAGTTGGGTTTTGAGTTGCCCCTAAAGAGCATGAAGACTCCTCTGGAAATCCCACATAAGGTTCTTTTAGCAGGAAAAAATTTGTCATCCTTCCCACAGAGGAACCCAAATTATGGAAAATATTCCAGAAATATTCTTTCTGAGCTGGGGCAGTTCTGATGCAGGTGCTGAAGTGTGTTTTCTGGCACTACCACTACATTCATCCCAGGAGCTCCACAGGATTTCTGTCCCTTCTTATCCTGCACCTCTAGATGGTACCAAAGTCCTTAATTGTGCCTCCTTCCCAATCTCAGCCCTTCCAGATTTATTAATATGGTTTCCTCCTCCTCTATTTTCTTACTCCCTGTCTTCCTTTAAAAAACCCCTCTTATTCTTCATTGTAACATCCCAGACATTTCCAAATATAAAAGCAGCTGAGCACTCTGTGTGCACGAAGCTGTGGCTGCTTCAGGAGAGGAGGAACAGGGATGGTTTTTTGGACACTCTTGCTAAAGGTTGCTGGTACCTGGTGCAGCCTCAGCTTCTGCCTGGTCCTGCCAGCTCCCAGGAGGTCCTGTGCAGAGGTGGAGGGAGGAGGTGAAAGACTCCTCTTGCCTGCCCCAGCTCAGTGGCACAGCTTCACACCATGGCCAGGAGTATAACAACCCCAGTGCAATGTCCAGAGGATTATTTTAATCCACAAAAAAGGGGATTTCTTCTAGTGACTGCCAGAAATAGAAAGCAGTCACAGCTGCTGCTGGATAGCAGGATGGCTCTAATTCATGGCTCCCATCTCACACGCTTTTCTTCCTGCTGTTGCTGCCTGCCCAGCTCTCATCCCCCAGCGGATTGAGTGTGGTTCAGTAATGTCCAGTCTGTCCCTCCAGGCAAGTACTTCTGGAGACTGACTCGCAATAAGCACTTGGTCTCCCTCCAGCCGGCTCAGATCCATCGTTTCTGGCGGGGTTTGCCACTCAACCTGGACAGTCTGGATGCAGTCTATGAGAGAACCAGCGACCACAAGATTGTCTTCTTCAAAGGTGAGAGCAAACGTGGTGCTGGAGGTAGCATGTGTGTCTCCTCAGTGTAGAACCTGGTGCTAGTGTACCTTGGTAGTGTTTTGACCTCTCCTGCAGGTAGGAGACACCAGTGCCAGCCACTGAGCATCCCCCAGGGCAGACCCAAGTCTTGTTGTCCCATGAGCAAGGCAAGAGAAAGCAACTGGCAGGAAGGGCAGGCAAAAGGTAGCAGTCCTGTTCCTCAGAAAATGAGAGAAATGTCATTGAAGATAAAGTTCAGCCAAATGTAACTGAAATCTGAGCTTTTCAAGAATGAAACACAAGCAGGAACCATCCCCTACCCACACGTCACAAGTGCTGTGTTTCTCCTTTGGCCTATTCTGTTTGGTATTTGTTACTGGGAACTCATAAAGGGGACAAAAATGAAACTGAAGAGCTTGATTTTGCTAATTATATTTCTGTTACTATATTTTTTTCTTAAAATAAGTGGTTTTATCCCCTCTTTTTATTTAGAAAAATCTCACACATTTCTTTCAGAAATGCTTGAGGAACTGATCAGCTCTCAGTTCCTATACAAATGTCTGAGTCCTCCACAGACCATCCACCCATGCTGGTTAGATGCCACCCATGCACTCTGTGTCACCCAAGCTCCTGGCAGGCACTGACTCTTGTTTTGGAAAGGTTGTGCACTTGAAGTGCTAAATACATCCCAGCCCCCTGTGCTTCCTGGCTGGAAATTGCTTTCTGTCTCCCGACTGTTGTACTCCAAATGTGGTGCAATTACCAGTTTCAGAAGTGCTGAACCAAGCTCTTCTGAAGCAATAATTTGGTTTCAGTTCCTCCAGCCAGGCTGAAGGGATGGCTTATGTCCCGTGCAAGCCCCTACGCTTGCAGAAGTCTTTCCAAGCACAGCCAAAGCCCTCCCAGACCACTGGCACGCTGGCTCTGCAGAGATGTGCCAAGCCCTGCATCTCCCCATGGAAGAGCACGTGGAAGGCTCTGCCATGTGTGTCCAGCTGCCTCAGGCAGCTTGCCCTGTTCTGCTTTCCTGGAGGGCAAGGAGCCAGCTGGAGCATGGCAGCCCTTAAGCCTGGCACCAGACCCTCCCAGTCAGGTCTGCAAAGCACAGCAGCACTCGCTCGCTTCCTGCCCTTCCTGCCTGCTCTGCCTGCTGGGGATGGACAGACAGCCGGCAGCTCAGGTTCAGGGACTCCTCCTGGCTGCTTATGAGGCTGGAATTCCAGATGTGCCACAGTTGGTGCCTTGCCCCTGCAAGGCAGAGCATTCCATGGTCACTGCATGCTCTGTGTGTGTTAGTCCTGCCAAGCTCCTAACATAAACTCAAGATTTTCTATCCAGCTATAAAATACTGTCTTGTTCTCTCCCTCTGGCGCTGTTGATCCCTGAACAGAAACCAAAGCACACAAATTACCTTGGCCTCCAAGGTCCTGCTGCTGATACATGGGCATGCATTTAAGGGCCTCTCCAGAGGAAGAAGTCTGATCCTTAAAATATGTTGTGTAATACCTAAAAGGACACTGCAGGTTCCCCAAGAGATGTTTTAAAAGAAGAAAGACTTTCCCAGTGGTTAGACTATTAGGAAGGAATTGAGACATCTGCATTCATTTTGTTGTTCTGAACAAACCAGGGCCCATTCAAATAATGCTTCATTTTTTTGGGAGGAAAAAACCCATATTGACTGTTCTCTACTGCCCAAGGTAGGGCTGAGGAGATGGCTGTGTAGGGCACTTGAAAAGTGAGCTGCTCAGATGGGACTTTTCCAGCCCTTTTACATCCTTGTTGCATTCCTTTAAATCCAAAAGTCCTTCAGCATATCTGGCCCTAGAAAGTGTGATGATTTCTCTTCCAAAGTGGGACTACACTTGGCTTCTCAGGAGCCAGATACTGGGAAAAAACTGCCCAGTTTGCCCAGACAAGCTGCATGTAACTGTTTTTTGCAGTTGGATATCAGGCAGAAATCCAGGGGGCAGAAAACCAAATGACTCCAACCAAATACCTGAAAGTGACAACTGCACTAATGCTCTCAGCATACTCATGTCCTGGGACCATCATGCTTTCAGAAGCAAAGTAGGGCCATGGCCATGGAGAGCATGACACTAAAAAGCAACTATTCAAAGCTAGAGGTTCCCCAGTGGGCTGACCTCTTCCCATTCCCATCCTTAAATGCCAAAAGCTCAGTCCTGAGGCTTGTCACCATGACAAATAATGAAACATCAGCTCAGCTTGTCTGTGAGGGAATGCTGGTTTTGGCTGTGAAACAAATGTGATTTTGCTCTGTGCTTCTTTCCTTTCCACAGGAGACAGATACTGGGTCTTCAAAGACAACAATGTAGAGGAAGGATACCCACGGCCTATTTCAGACTTCGGTCTGCCACTGGGAGGAATCGACGCCGCTTTCTCCTGGGCCCACAATGACAAGACTTATTTCTTTAAGGACAATCTCTACTGGCGCTACGATGACCATGAGCGGAGGATGGATCCCGGGTACCCTTCAGAGACCATCCTGTGGAAGGGAATACCAAGCCCATTAGACGATGCCATGAGGTGGTCAGATGGTGAGTCCATATGCCAGCTCAAAAAACACGAGAAAGAAAATAGTGCTATGTTGAGCTGTAGCCCCTTTCTACCTTGCCTGCTGACTTAAGTGCTGAGCCCCTGATGGGCTGGCTCTTTATCTGGTTCCCGGTGTCTGGAAGATGAAGAGGGAAGTGTGCTTCCAGCCAGAGCTTCCCACGCGGCTCACTAAAAGACTTTGTAATTCAAACAGGCAATAAAAACATCCTAGGGGGCTAATAATTTTATTTTATTAAAAGAACACAGTGGATGCCGTTTTGCAGTGATTTTTATCCTAGTATGGGCTGATTTGTTCCTCACTGTTTTTGTTGACATTGGATTTTAGCTGGGTATTTGAGGACACAGACAGAAAATACTTTCAAAGGAGATGTTTTCCCCAGAGTTATGACTTATTTTCTGGGGATGAGATTTCTCAGTGGTTTCTTCCCCTTGAAAAGAACACAAAAATGTTGTTACAGGAGACGTTTACAACCAGCCATTCACTCACAACAAAGTGGTGCTTCCAGGGTTTATTTACTGGCAACCTAACGGTGTAATAGCAATCATTAAACCAGGCAGAGAGGAAAAGCTGAATTTTCAAAGCTATTGAGACTGACAGCCCATTCTCATAGGTAGGAGTCCTCCTGAGCATGGGACCTGCTGAAAGAATTCACAGCCTCCCAGATCAGAGTGGAAAAACTGCTCCTGAGAGCAGAAGGTTCCCAGGACCCTGCCAGGCTCAGGGTATTTTTCTGAGCCCAGGGATAGCAGCACGTACCCCATGACATTAACAAGTAGGTGAAGTCTCCAGCCTTACCATGCCCTGTTACAAGACAGTCCACTGATGGCCATGGAGTGTTCAGCTGTGGATTCACAGACCTTGACCCCACACACCCACAGTACCAGGAGGTGCATCTGCTCTAGGACCCCCCACAAAAGAAGCAAAATCTCACCATCCACCTCCAGCTACCTGATGGCTCCTGTCTGGTGTGAGACATGCCAGCCAGGCACAGCACCATCTTCTGGAGCATCCCTCCTGCAGCAGCAAGAGGGAGAACTGGCAACAAACAGTGTTATCTTACATGATGCTACTCCTGGGGGCTCAGCTGGGGTGGGAATGCTCCTTTGCTGCTCCAAGTGATCCTGAGTTTGGCTCAGCTTGTAAGAGCATGGTACTAATAACACCAAAGCCTTTGGTGTTAACACCAATGGCTTTGACCCCTGTGCAAGTCATTTACTTAAGAGTTGGACTCAATGACCCCTGCAGGTCCCCTTCCAACTCAGAACATTCTGTGATTCTGACTCTGCTGTTCCAATGGGAGAGCACCCATCTCCGCTCACCTTGCCTTTGGGTTTTGGTCTCTTTGCAGGTGCAAGTTACTTCTTCAGGGGTAAGGAGTACTGGAAGGTGCTGGACAGTGACCTGGAGGCCCAGCCTGGTTATCCCCAGTCCATTGCCAGAGACTGGCTGGTGTGCAGCGACATGCAGGCTGACTCCCCGGAGGCAGCGGGGAGCAGCAGGACTGGGGCACGCTCCAGGCCGGGGCAGCACGACGAGAGCCGCTCCGAGAACGGCTACGAGGTCTGCTCCTGCACGTCGGGCACGCCACCCCTGCGGGCTCTCCCCATGCTCAGACTGACAGCCAGCCTCATGCTGGCAGCCGTGTGGACAGCAGCACTGCTGTGTGCAGCCCTATGACAGCTCAGCTCATCCCCGCGATGGGACGACACCATGGTGCTCCAGGATACAATTCCATGATGCTAACTGTTGCAAGCAGAAAAAAGAAAAAAACATTCCTAGGAACATGCCAGTGAAGGGTTCGAATTCTCCATGAGAAATGAACAGTGGTTTTTGGTTGGTTTGTTGTTTGGTTTTTTCCTTTTTAATTTTAGTTTAAAGGTCTAATAACAGATTTTGAGTTCTGCACCTTCTTATTCCCCCATCTGGTTAAAGATGAGAGCAGCCTAACATTGAATTTAGAAATGTTCCATAGAGATGTGTTGCTTTGGTTGTTTAAACATGGCAAACGAGGGAGGGGAGAGCTGCTGGGATGGAATGGGGACAGAAGAGATGCTGCTGAGACAGACAGCGACGTCCCAGCAGCGAGGCTGTAGGTGGGAGGTGGTGGTTATGTGCTGACACGATGTACACATCCCATTGGATGTACCAGGGAGAAAGAAACTGTGACTCCCCTGAGATTAACTGCAAGGTGATCATTTTACCGTCAAACCTGCTGTGGTCACTGGTGTCTGGGTAACCTGTATCAGTTTCTATGGGTCAGAAACACCTTTGCCTTTCAGAAGGCATTGCAGCTTATCTTTGTATCCGAGTCATTGGAATTTACAATTTCTCTAATAAACCTTGGCTGCCTACACGGAGATCTCCCAGTCCTCTGCCAGACCAAGCCTGCCACCTGCAGTGAGGTGCTGGCTGCTGAGGCTCTGGGCAGCCTCACCTCTAGAGGAGCAGCAGCCTTGCTGAGTGCAGCTAAATAAGATGCAATTACACCAACTACCCCAGACTAATCCGTGCACACGAACTCCTGCTCTTGGAATTCCTGTGTCAGGTTGCTTTATTTTTTGGGAGGGATCAAGATGTATTGCATTCATTTGTGGCTCTGCCATACCTGGCTGTGCTGTCAAGGATGAGCTGAAGCAGGGAAGGATGCTGCACAGTCAGACTCAAACTCTTCTTGATGCCTCTGCCAGGAGTTTGGAGCAGCAGAAGCAAGGTCAAGCACTGCATTAGGATGTTCCTGTTTGGTTTTTTTCCTCACTGCTAATCCATTTTTCTGCCACACAATTTTGGCATCTGAGAGTCCTTGAAAACAGTGAGTGAGAACTGCAATAGAGATGTCAGAGAGCCCTTCAGTCTGCTTTTTTTCCAAGGGGTGCTAAACGAGTGGCATGGGCAGCAGCCACTGGGACACACTGTTCTTCTCTGCCCTGTTTCTGTAAAGCTCCTGCTGATATGTCTTGGTTTGCCCTGCCAGGGGCAGCTCCTGGGGAAGACCTGGCAGCAGGCACTGTCACTGTGGGACCCAAGGCTGCTCCAAGGCCCTTGATGCCAGCCAGGTCTTTTGCCATGGGGCCAGGTGTAATGCAAAGCCCTCTGTGCCACAGCAGGAAAGGTGGAAGTGCACAGTTGCCTCTTGAGAGAATAAAGGGGTCACCTTCAGTTTCCCTCTCTGCTATTTGCATTTTTAAATAGTCCCAAGCATTCATAAGCTGCAGCTATTTTCAGAACCATGTGCTACAGTGTGGTTTTATGGGTCATGAGTCAATTCAAACATCCCATTAAACCATCAAATATCCTTTAAGAAAAATACAAACCAGAAAACCTCAGGCATAACAGCTCCCCCTGCTGACTAAAACCACCTCTGGTGTTCCCACTGCACCAGTCCTGCTCGGCTCCAAGCAGCTCCCCATCCCACCTCTGCCTACAGGCCGAGCAGAGGCTGCCAGAGCTCTGGGAGGTGGGATATTCCTTCAGTTCACATCACTTTTCTTCCTCTCCAGTCGTGAAGACACAGCTCTTGATCCTTTAGTCCTGAGGACTAAAGTGGGATGACACTGCATAAATGTCAGCATGTTACAGGTTCCTCTTCGAGACGCAGCCGGGTAGGGGCACAGCATCCCAAGGAAGACACTCTCTTTTTTTATATTCCCTCTTTTTTTTTCCTTGCTCTGTGTGTGTGTGTGTTGTTGTTGTTGTTAGTTTTGGTTTTTGTTTCTTTGTGGAGTTTTGTTTGGGTTTTTTTTTGATTGTTTGGTTTTGTTCCTGTTGAAAAGAACTATCCAGAAACTGCACTTGAAGAATCAGAGGAGGCAGGGATGTGGCCGGCACTGCTTCCATGGCTTCTCCAGCCCAACCAAGGAGCCTCTTGAGGTGACAAGGACCAGTGGCTCTGCAGCTGTGCTGATGTGGTCACTAATGGGTCCTCAAGTTAAATCAAGTTTATTTAGCGTGGGAGACTGTGATTTATAAATAAAGCCTGTGGAAAGGCTTTCAGTGCACCCGTCTCCCCTTCAAATTATGCATTTTGATGATGAGAAATGGAGCAGGAATTGGGGCACTGCTGCTGCTGGACAGCCCTCAGGGAGGGAGGAGAAACGCTGCTGTCTCCTTCTGGGATGTAACTTGCTCAGACATTCCTTCAGGCACTGGCAAAGCCTCCCTGAAGTTGCCATTAGCTCCAGATGCAGCAGCAGGAGGCTTAAGCTCGGCTGGGATGGAAACTGCCCCATTTCCTACTGCTGAAAGACATCCATGTGACATCAATACAGCCTCTGCTGGGCTCCTGGGCATCATCCCACTCCTGGATCTTCTGGTCCCACACGGAGCCCATGGGCCAACTCTCCTCCACAGCAACATCCTTAGCTGGAAAAGTCACCTCCACCCTCCAAAAGAAATAACCTGAGCATCCTACTGCTATTGCATGTTTCCCAGTCTTGATATTTCTCAATTATTTAAATTCTTAGAGGATTTTGTGAGGTCAGCTCACAAATAATTCTTCTGTGTAATAGAAGGAATGAGGATTTAAAGGGGAGGGGCAGGCACTGACCATCTAAGCCCTGAAAGTTCGAAGCTGAAACCCTGAGTTTATGGAAGCTCTGCCTACTTGCCCTGGCTCCAGGGTCTCAGTCAAGGTTTTTCCTGGCTCTCATTCCCACCCATCCCCAGGCTCAGGCAAGCCTTGAAGTATTTTCTGTTTTGCTGCAATAAAAAAAGTAAAATAAAAAAAGAGTAAGGTGGACAGGAGCAGTTTTCAAATGACAAATGATAAGGCTTGGATTTTAAGAAAATTTAATAATGTCATCTCAAACAAGATCTAGGATTTAAAAACTTGAAAAACACAATAAAACTATTGAGAAGAGACTCATCCTTACTGGCTGATTCAAACCATAAGACAGGCATGTATGCTGTAAAAGGTTCCTGCCTCCCACAGCACCCTTATAACTGAGAGGAAGAATCTCAGCCCTTACTCCAGAGGGTTTTTATAAAATGGGAATTTCTTCTGTATTAAAAGTGACATTCCTCTTCTCAACCCCCACTTTAATCCGAAAATGCCCTTCCACAGCTGTGGGCCAGGAGAGCAGGTGGTGGGGAGGGGCCCACAGCTCAGGTGGAGCTGCCCTGGATGATGACCTATATCAGAAGGTGAGGATGTGTTGAAATTTTCTTGCCTTGCTGCAAGTCCTGCGTATGGAGGTCACTTTTGCTTCTCAGATGGCTGTCTGGGAGAGGACAAATACCAGAGCTGGTTCCAGCATTGCCACCTTGATTTTTTCCATCCCCTCTGCCAGGTGAGCATGGTGTACAAGCTGGGGCTGAGCCTGGTGTTGCAGTAAGCAGGACAAGTGAGCCCAAGGGATATTTTGTCCAGGAGAAGAAGTCTTGTCCTGGATCTCTGTGTCCCAGCAGTTCCTGGTAAGATGGTGCTGTGGATTGCTTGTTTTAGTCTGAAATTCCTGGACAAGGGGAGCTGTCTGGCCTCATGGGACAAGAACAAGTCAGGGGAGCAATGTAGGACAGCCAAAACCAGGGAGTGTAGCTGAGTAATAGTCTATAAGAAGACCAGCTCGAGCTAAGAATAGGAGAGGGTAGGAAAGCTGGATGGTATGTGAAGGATTTCTGTAGGCATGTGCTAGGGCTGTAAATGGGAGAGGGCACGGTCTGTCTCTAGATCTTCTGCAGTACAAGCGATTACTGACCTTGTAGCACTAACAAAACTACTATAAGAGCTGCCAGGGAAGTTCCCTGTCCTCCACTCAAACTTCTGGTTCCTGGTTTGAAAAAAACCCTCTGGGATTTATGACTCTGTCAGCAGTGAAACCCTGACTCAGCAACAGGTTGCCAACTCCAATGGGCTTGTTGCTCAATGGTATGGAAGGGTCTACGGGGTTTTGTTTTGTTCTGGCTTTTTTTTTTTTTTGTTTAGTGTTTTTTGTTTGGGTTTTTTTGTTTATTTAAGGGCTTTGAGCTTGACTGCACATTCAAACCAGTAAAACAAAATGAGATCCAGGCCCGCCTTTCACTGGGATAGCAATCAGTCTGCTCTGAGTAATTTCAGAAAGCACAGCTTGGCAGGGGCAGAGCTGCATTGGCAACAGGGCCACTCTGCTGCAGTTAGGGCAAGACATCACAGGCTTCCCAAGGAAGTGTGTCAAGATTTATGGGCTGTGCTGCTCACGCTGTGGCAACTTGTCTTCAGGCTTCTGGTGAGAAAATGCAGATCCTGGGGAGAGGCATCATCCTTCCAAATCTGACAATCCAAACTAAGCCAATGTGTTGTGCAGCTGGAAACCTTGGGAGCAAGGTTTCTCACTCTAGACCAGACATGTGGTCTGTTCTTTGTCAGAACAAGAAGAGGATTTGGGAACCAGCACAGGTGACTTCATGGAATCCTGTTTGTGTGCAGAGTCCCTCTGCTAAATTCTCAAAGGGTACAAATGCTCTATTTTGTTTCCCAATCCATCTGTACTGCAGAAACAGCCAAGCCAGGTTGGCCCCTGGTGTGTTCTCCTTGTGGAGTAGGGCAGGGAGCTTGGTGGTCATAGGGCAACTCAGTGACAATGTTTTCTTCCTCTTTTCAGTCTGAGAAATTGATGGTTAATCTGGATTTGAAACTGTATTTGTCTGGGAAATAGAAAATTATGATATTGGGCCATCTTCACGTGGCACTTGTCTATCATCAGCTCTCTTAAAGTACCTGCAGCCTCTTAATGTCCTGCAACTCCTCTGCTCCTGGGGACTCGCCCTTCTACTCCATGTTTACTTAGATGATAACTCCACACTGCACACCTTGGCTCCTGTGTGCCAGCAAGGTAGCAGTGCTGTGGGATGGGTTTGCTTGTTTCCAAAGTTGCCAGGTAATAGAATAGCCATAGCCAATGAGGTCTTGTTGTTACAGAGCTGTGCTCCTGCCTTGGAACCTGTCTCTGAGCAGAGCTCACAGGGAGGGGTTCCCACGCAAGGGTGGAACTCTTTGCTCCACTTATTTGCATCACGGTGCTTGAGCTTATCTGAAATGTCATCGTTAATGCTCAGCCCAGGTTCTCTGCTTCTACATGCTCAGGAAATTAGAGCAGTTAAGGGCCCGGTGTTTTACAGCAATTATCTTCTTTCACCCTCCCTTTTACCAGTGCTGCGTTCGTCTTCCTTTTTCCTCATCTGCTGCCACAAAGTTCTCCCTTCCCACTGCAAAAATGCACAGGTTCAGCCGGAGCTGGTAGTCTCTTACTAAAGAAGATCCTGGAACTTTGCAGGAACCAGTGGTTAGAACTTCTGGTGTCTCAGTGTGATGGATGACCAGCACCCATCAGAGGGCAGCATGGCCTCAACCAGGGTCATGTTTGGTGAATCTCCAGTAGTCTGACCTGGGAATATGCAGCTGAGAGTAAGCAGGTCTGGAATGACCTGAGAACATCTGTGGAAGGGAGATCTGTGTGATGGGATTTAACACGAGTCTGTTGTGCTGCTTTAAAATATCTGTCCAGATGTGCCTGCTGGGCAGTAGCAGAGTTCCCAGGGGAGGAGACCTGGGGCAATAGGGCTGGAACTTTGGATGTTCAAGTGTCTCTTTCTCCTGAGGTACCCCTGCAAGCAAGTGAATTTCCAGGGAATAGAGAGCATTTCTAGTACTCAGAAAAAAGTGGAAAGGCATTGCTTTTCCCTCATATTTCCCTCATATTCTCCTTTTTGTCATAGGGGGATATAAGAGGGAGACCATAAGATGTTCCTGTCACATGACTGCGGCTTGCAGTCAGTCTTATCCAAAATCAGGACATGGATCCTATTCTAGTCTCATTGAAAACAATGCCCTGTGCAGGCTACTGAGCTCTCTGCTGGAAGAGAGGGAGCAGCTCATTAGGAATGCTCTTCCTTCATCTCTGTTGGCTCTGGAAGGCTTTCATGGTCACGTACAATCAGGATAAACAAGTGAGATCAGAAACCCTCGAAGCAAAAGCCATGCTTGGGCGAGCAAAGGCCCATGTTAATCCTGCTTTACAAAGCACATGTCAGACACTTGGCACCTCCTGCATTCACAGGAATGAAGGAAGTTGTGTCCTTATTGGCCTCCATCTCCTTCAGAGGGGTATGGATGGGCCCTATCTCCTAAAGATTTTCTCCTTGTGAGCCTGCCAGGGAAGCAAGCTCATGGCTGCCCTAGGAAGCCTGTCCAAATAGTTTCATTCTGGCAGCATGATGCAGTGGAGCCTGGCTGTTATTCTTACCCTTTGGGTCACTCAAGGTAGCCGTGACGTAATGGAAGAACTTTGCTCTGCACGCTCTGTCACGGCAGCTCATCTGTCGGCTGCCCTGCTGAGATCTGCATCAGAGCTGGTGTTGTTTGTTGTGCAGAGGGGGATGGCCCCAGTGCTGCTCCACTGGCAGTGGCTGTTTCTCCTTAGGAAAGTGAAACATGTTCCTCTCCACACTGCCAAAGGAGATCTGTTTATTTGCTGTTGTCCAGCCCACTGAGAGCCAGTGCAGGTGTCCTTGCTCCCACGTAACTGTAAGCACAGGGCTTTGTGCTTTGCCCTGTTCTACCAGTCCCTTTGGCATGGGCAGGATGTGGTGGCTATAGCTGTGTGAGCTGGCACCTCTGCAGATCTTGAGCAAGGCCATTACCCCGAATGTCTCTCCTTGTATGAGTGTCTGAAGACTAGTACAGGCTCACTCGGTAAGTGTTTGCCAGGAGATGCTGATCCTTCAGCAATTCCTGTCTTCTTGGGTCCCAACAGGAGGTTGCCAAGAGAAGCAGTCTTGACAAATACCTGAAGGGGCTGCTTTACTAGCTTGGGAGAAGTACACCCCTCTGCTGTGCTCCCAAAGCATGGGAAGTGCTCTAGTGCCATCCTGAGCATTGCAATTAAGGCAGTGAGTTTTAATTTGACTGTGCTCTCTGCTTGCTTGTCTGTGTGTCTAAGGGTGAGCAAACAAACACCTGCCAGCAGGCTCTGGCGACAGGCAGAGCTGTGTGCCTGCCTGGTGAGGGGTGTGTGTTCCTGCCCATGCTATCTCGGGTTTGTTTGGGCTGGGCTGGGCAGGTGTGCCCAGGGGGGCTCCGGGGCTGTACCTGTGGCAGATAGCAGAGAGAAAGTGCTGTATTGTTCTCTGCCTCGAGTCAGGGCTCTCACCTCGCTTGAACCCGGCTCTAGAGTGTGTTGGCAAAGATGGATGTAAAGAGCTCTGGTAAATGTTAAGATATAATTCAAACACATATCTGTGAATATCCATCATAGCACCGAACTTTTGAAGGTGGATATTTTGGGTGGCTGTTCCCAGCATTGGAGAAGAGCAATTTGTGCAGCTGCTGTGTCTGGCTGTGCCCATTGTTATGGGCAGAGCAGCAAAGATAGTCTTGCTATTGGATTTTCTCCTTCACTTCTTACCTCTCGACGCCACGATTGCAGAGCAAATTTAACTTTTTTAATGCCAGAACAAAGGCCTAAGTGCATTTCTTACTGTTATTCAGTACTTAGCAAAACTGTGCAGTAGGAGAAATATTAGAAGTTAACGTTAATATTGCCTTTTAAATTGATTACAAGTTATGCCACTAGAGACTCACATTCCAAACTGGAGACAAGTAGCCCCTTGTGATCAGTGGTGAAATCCAGTGCCAGAAGGGAGAGTGGAGCAGCAGCCAGCTGGGGACACAGTGCCTTCACAGGTGCTCCTCAGCTTAGTCCTTGTCCCACTGCAAGTGCAGGTCCCTGGTCAGTAAACTCTGTGGTGGGTGCTTGACTCAGGGCCTGTCTTCTGACTCCTTTCCTCTGTGCTCCCAAGCTTTGCTCCTTGGGCTGTAAGCCAGGGAATCAGGCTTATCAACCAACAGACTGTTTGTTTTTCCACTGGCTGTGTAAATTGTGCTGTTGTTATCAGTGAAACCAGGTCTGCTCATGGCCTTCTGGTCTGCAGGCGGTGGAAGGCTCTGATCTCCTGCTCCTGTGCTTTTGGAGTATGGGGGAGCCCCGTGAGTTTCCACAGCATCAAACACAAAGCGACCACACAGTAACTGCTTATAAAGACAAGCTGACCCTACCACAGCAGTGTTGTGTATTTGGACTTGTAGCAGATGCGGAAGTGGTGGGACACATCACTGTGTGGTCATGCAACCAGGGTTGCTGAGCTTTCCAAGGGTCCTGCCCTTACTCTGAAATAAGGACAAGAAAATGCTGCTGTTTTGAAGGATGATGTTTATCTGGTTAAAGGCTTGCTCTGGTCAAGTGGTGTGTAACAAGGCTGGAACAGTTTTGAAGAAGGTCCAGGTCTGGATCACCTGGGATTTTTGCTTGGACCTGGAGCAAAAGATCTTTTGGTAGTTGGTTCAGTTCTGCTCGTAGTTCCACAAACAGAGGATTTACCTGTGGGAGACTCTGCCCTATGCTGCTCTTTATGATCAAAACTAATCCTTGATCTTCACCTAGATAAGGTTCCAGGAACCAACTTGTCCTGCCTTGATAAAACTACCTGTTCTGGTGCTCCTGCCCTGCACACCTGGGCACAGCCCTGGAGCAGCATCTGTCTCTCCTGTGTGCTGGCTTTGGCTCATACCCAGCTCTGTCCCTATTGCTTCTCCCATCCTAGCAAAACCAAACGCAATCTCTTCACGCATGTGCTGCAAGAGCCCTGCCAGGAACAAAGAGAAGTCCAAATATTTGTATTGGGTTGTTACTCTTTCCATTCAGGCGATAAGTGACAGACTTCAGAGTCTTTTGGTGCTGAGTGTGGGATTTCCACTGTACTGGTTCCAGCTTCACAACCTCACCAAGATGAAACACCTACAATTAACAGCTGGGTTTTAACTTGAGAGAAAGACTGAGAGTGATTGAAATATAGCCGTAAACAAACAAACAAAAGACCTGAGAAAAACCACCAGACCTTCCCAGTGTCAAATGAGAAGTGTTTGGTCTTTGGTTGCAGTTTCATGCAGAAGAGCATTTTCACTTTGGAGTTCTGCTAGTGATTTCTGTCCCAGTGCCTGGGACATGAGCTATCAGTCTGCAGTTCAAAACAAAAGATCCCAAGGAAACCCACACTGCTCTGTCTGTGGGGTCTGTGCAGCTGGGGGTGTTGGTTCAAGAGCAGGGCTCCATGGTGGAGGAAGCAATAGCAGATGCTCCTGCCCTGGGGCACTTCACCACGTGGCTCAGTTCAGAGCGATAGGCATGATGTGCTGATGGCACTTTGGCTATAAAATGAACTGGGAGTGTCTCTGGGATTTTTTTTTCCCCCTCCAATCCCCCTTGGTCTCTTTCTCTATATTACTTAGATCTTCCATCATGCCCAGATAGTCACCATGCTGCCAGCCCTTCCCATGATCAGTCTGGACTGGATAACTACCTGTGCTTGACAAATTCTGATTGCATTCTCAAGCTAATTTGGTATTCCCCTATTAGTCTCACCATGAGTCTTCTGGCTCAGAAGTTTTTTATCAGGAATTCATTAGCCCTGAAACTTAAAGGATTGACTCTTCAGGCTTAAATACTGCCTATAATTAGCTTCTCTTTGTGCTCTACTTTGGTGTTTCATTTTACACAGCAGACAGTACTAATATTATAACGTCAAGTTAAATCACATCTACTTTGGGTAACTGAAAAGCTATCAAAAATTTCAAAAGCTTCACGAAAAAAATTTTATGTCAGAGGTGGAACTTTTCGTGGCTTTCTTTTTTTGTCCTATTCATTACCCAGAGCAGAGACAAGAAGCCTTGTTTGAATCTGCTTCAGCTGCTGTCTGTATTTCCAGAAAGGATCCATTTTGGCAGTCTCCTTAAGCTCCCTCCTTCTTACTTAGGTCACTGTTGGGACCACATAAGGGCTGAGAAGCCTCCTAGTAGCCTGCTTCTCTAAGAGCTCTGTCCTGCTTTGCTTCTGGGCTCAGGCTGGGACTTGACAGTTGTGCCTATTTGGGCTGTAATAAAGTATGTATTCAAATTTAGATGTTCCAGGCAGAGTAGAAGGTGAGTAGGCACTATATTTTTCACATTAGAAATGCTTAAATTCAATTTATTATCATAGCCTGACCCTAACCTTCACTGACTGACACCTTTGAGGAGTGGGTAGCAAAGGGCTAAATCCTTTACTGCCCTTGGATCTTCAGCACTGGCAGTTGGTACAGGTCAAGGGCACAACTCTGCTAAACATATTTCTTTTTCAAGATAAATGAAACACAGGTCTAAAACAAACCCTTTTCCAAGGCTACGTATGCATCATTGTCTATTTTAAAACAGTTGATAACAGTTCTTGCAATCAGCACAAGTTCTGTTGGAAATTTTCTGGAAAATGCATGTACATGGCAAACCTGTTACAGTGAAGTGTATGATAAGAGGATTTACTCTTTAATGAAGTTAGAGAGCAAACAGCAAAGAGGCCTTGATTTTTTTTTATTTTTTTTTTTGATAACAGGGAGGGGAAAAAAAAGCAGCAGATGTTATGTAAGCCAGCAATGTATAAGCTGGTCACTTTGTGTAGTTATAGAATAGGTTTAACACTGCCTTTAAACGTGGTTCATTGTGAATCTGGAACATTTTCATTTCTTACATTGCTGCTGTGGTGCACAGTGATGCCTTCACCTGGCCCGTGCTGGGCTGATGGCCAGGGACAGGCAGGACATTTCCTGTGTGATGCAGACAGCGTGTGCCTCCTGGGTCATGAGGGAACTGGTTAAACGATTACACGGTGGACACTTGATTTGCTGTGTAACAGCAGATCCTCTGTGATTCAGATAGGAGCACACTTACATTGTTAGAATGGTATCATTTGCTCCAGGGCCTATTTGTGCATGGTCCTTCTAACTGAATCCAACCACAGAACTTCTCTGATCAAATTAGACAGGTTGGTTGGGCGTGGGTGGGTCTGTGGGTGGCAGTTCTCATCCTCAGTGACAGTGTTGAATTGCAGTGCCTGGTAATGTTTGTGCATTCATTGTTTCTGGTATATTTCTTTATATATATTTCTATTTCTTTAAGTGCTTTAAGTAGGGCATCCTATTCAGATATGGGGGGCCTTCCTCTGAAGCTCACTGTTAGAAAAACTGAACCTCCCATCTACAAAGACCTATTCCTCCCAGTTCTCCCTCACCTGGAATGATTAGAAGGAATATGCAGGCATGGGAAGGAATGAGTGTGCATCTTGCTATGGCTATTGCTACTCAGGTCCAATGGCTTTTTCTGTGTCAGAGTCACAGGGATAGTTCCTCTATGCCCTACACAACACACTGTGCTCACTCAGGTATCAGCAGATTTTTTTTTTATCATGGCCTCAATTTAATCTCCTGTGACACATTAAATTGATGTCACAATGATTACACATGTCTTTCAAGTTGATTCTCCTCCTAAGCATGTTGGCTGGCATTAGCAAGCATCTCTGCTGGCGCAAGTCAATGTAATTAGAATTGTTTCATCTGGCTGAGTGAGGCTCCAGACTCCTGTATGGGTGCTACAGTAAATTGAGAATGGTTGAGTAAGGTCTTAAAACATACAGCCTGAAGATGATGAAGCACTTGGAATTTTTCATTAAATATGCCCTATTAGTTGAAAAGATTAAGACTGTTGATTGAAAAATCTGATTCTCAATGTAAACTCTGAGATCTGAAGGAAGTTGTGCCAAGCACAAATCCTAGTCTAATAAATCACAGGATGTCATTAAGAATAAATAAGTTTCCTTAAAACAAATAGTTCCAGTGTTCCTCTCTTTCCCCTAGCTGGCATTTAAACTCCATTCTTCTGCTGGTTTTTAACCTCTTTATCCATCATACATACCTTTTGAAGGAGAAAATCTTGAATATACAATCAGTATTGTTGGAATTATACAATATCTTATCTTAAACCAAACTGACTGTGATGTTTTGAATGCAAAATGCATTGCATTGATCCCCAGGACTTAGGTCTATAGTATTATGTCTACACAAGAGAACTCAAACAGGCCATTAAAATCCCAGATATGGGAAGAGTCAGGCTGAGAATGAATGCCAAATTAAGTGAAAAAAAAAAAAAAAGGTGTTCTCTATCCCCTGTAAGTCCCAAGCAGACAAGCTTTCCAATGCCCATTCCTTTGTGTTCCTCTGGAATTTATCCATGTCTGACCAGCAGGATCCCATACCTTCCTATGGCCTCATTGCTGCAGTCAATCACTGGCCCCACAATATTTAATGTATTTCATCCTCTCTACTCTGCAATTCCATTCACCTTATTTTAGAGGGAACAGAGAGGTTTGTCTGCATGACTTAACTTGGCACCATGATTCTGTTGTTACTGATGCAGAGGTGCCCAGAGCTTCCCAGGAAATTGATTGCAAAGCAGGGAGCGCGAATGCATCCAGGACTGTAGACATGTGTATGCAGACCCCCCTTCCATGCCCTGTCCATGGGGTCAGGCTATTTTTTTTTACAGTGTTAAGCAAGTGCATAACCTTTTGGCTGAAAGGGAAGCAGATAACATTATTTACTGTATTTTATCTTGTGGTTCATTTATGGCTACATTCTGGTTTCCATGTATTTGTATTTTGTTTATTTGCACTGGAATGGAAGGGAAGTACAATTAAATACAAGCTGGTATTAATAGCTTGTTGCATATGGTTATGCTTTCTATAGCTGGATTATACTAATGTTACTATTCAAGCCTTGAAGCTGCAAAAAGTGTCCCATCCTAATTACATAACTCCAGCTGAGGTCCCTTGGTAATAAGTGAATGCATAAAACTCTTCCTGATGAGTTTCTCAAGAGTCAGAAGGAGGATGTTGGTATCCTGCTTATTATGCTATGTTAATTTTAAAAGGCTCTTGTCAGCCCATAACCCAATAACTTTTCTTCCCTCTGGGTTTTGTCAGGTTAATCCATGAGTCATGGAATATTTGACTACAAATTCATGAGTCATGGGAAAGCACCATAGCCCTCATAGTTCTGGATGATCTTGCTGTCAGGTCAAGTGTCTTCCCACTGCCTGGATGTACAACACAAATGCATCCTGCAACATTTTATAGTGTCAATAAAACCAAAATCTTCTACTGGGAAATATTAGTGTTAATCTGACTTATTAGCAGAACAATTCTCTGGACTTTACCCAGCCCTGGGGAGAGCCTTAGTGATGGACAGAGAATTCATAAACCAGGGTCAGCCCTTTTCCTCTTGCTTCAATTCAGATATTTGTTTTTATTAGTGAATGTGCCTTGTTGCACTTGACAAGGGGCAAATGCTGAGCTATGCACGTTTCTGGTCTTTAATTGGACATAGCCACTACCACATTAGTTGGTACCAAAATCAAAGTAGTGTAGAAATAATGATGAGAAATTAGGTCTTCAAAGACCTTACCATTTACACAGATAAGGGAAAGGAAGAGACAGTTTAGGGGACTGAAATACCTAAATACTTCTCAGAAATGCATCTCTGATTTGTCAGACAAGTAGTCAACAAGTACAGATCTTGTCCCAGGCAAGTGCTTCACCTAAACTGCATTTGGGGCAATTGTTCTGTGAATTCATGGAGTGGAGGGCTCAGGTGGGCAAAAAGAGAAGGAAGGAAATAATAATAAAAAAAGTCAGATTAAAAATAACTATTTTCATTATCACCTTGTCCTTTGGTCTTCCTCTTTGTTGTGGGGCTATAAGTGCTGAGATATAGATATGGGTGGGTCTGACATCTTAGGAGAGCAGTTGATTTTATATGTTTTTTAACTTAGTTTGAAAGCACTAAACACTAAAAAAGCCAGCTTTTTGATGCTGTATTGAAAACGTTTCTTCTATGTCACTCATTGCTTCAGGCTTCCACGTGGATGAATTGTCCCTCTGGTTTCCTAGAAATCCACAAGGACTAGGGATCATTGCTTTGGAGTGTTGCAACACAGGTACAGATCCTGCCTGCTGCAACCAGCAGTAGCCAGGCTCTCTGCAGGACACAGCTGTGACACCTTTCAAGTTCCTGTGGGCAGCCTGCCCTTGTCAGTTGAGAAAATTGATAACAAGTCCACAGGAAGTTTGAGACTTCTCTTTTTCCCAAGTGATCTTTCTTTGTATACGTAGGAGTGGGAGTAGGATGATTATTTCCGAGGAGATTTAGAAGTAACTGCTCATTTTGGGCTTTTCGGGAGAGAAACGTGTGGACTCTGCCCAAAACCAGAACACTGAAAATAAACCACAGAAACAGGAAAGAGCTAGACATGACACAATTTGCTTGTCTTAGGACACAGTTTGTTCTTTCCTATGTCATTCCTGCCAGATGTGTGCCCAACCTGTCTCAGGAAGGCTCTAGCAGAGATAGTGCTTGGTTGCCTGGGCACCTGTTCCCCTCCTGAACTCATCAGCTGGGGGAGAGATCACCTTCATGGCTGCTGAAGCTTCTTATAGCTTGTCCTATCTCCTGTGGACATTCCTCACTGTTACAGCTGTTATTTCTCTGCCTGCATATAAAGGAAGCTATTATTTCTGGCCAGGCTTTACTTGGGATGAGTACAGCCTTGGCTGCACCAAAGCCTACTTGAAATTGTATATGCTACTGGCCTACTTGAAAACATAGACACCTCCAAGCCAGTTAGTCATAAAGAGGAAAGTTTCAATAACAGTCCCTTCCAAGGCAAAGCTGAAAGCTTGCTGGAAGCAGTTGGGAGTCCCAAGTGAGCTGGTCCCAGGAGCAGGGTTCTCTTGGCCATGCCTCCCCTTCCCATGGGCAGCAGTGCTGATGCACCAAACCCCAGAAAGAACCCAGTCAAAAAGAAAATGCCTGAGGATCCCATCTTTAAGTTGTTGCATGTCTTGGACTTCCCAGGTTCATGACAGAGAGGAAGAAGTGACTGTTTCTATAATCCTGCATGCTTCTGTGGTTCTTTGCCATAACCCAGCAGTGAAGGGGTGTTAAACCTGCTCTAAAAGTGGCAGGTTTTAGAGCAGGAAAAACAACAAGACCTCTGATTCATAACAGGACAGGCTTCTCTGGGAAGTCACTGCTAACTTCTTACATTTTAGATTTTATTGGTGATTTTTGTCCTAAGGCTGATTTTAAGATCAAAGACACCTGAGGTGATATGACTTCACTGTCTACCTGGACTGCCTTAGAAAGACTTGATTGGGCTGAAATGTTCTTTCTGACCATGAATTTTAGCTCTCTCTTGGAGAAGATGGTCCTTAAACCTGGAGGCTTCCCCTGTGTGAGTCATGCCCCCTCCTTGTCCATCCCACCATGCCCATGCCCTATCTGGAAGGAAGCCCAGGCTGAAAGCTGAGCAGTCTTTTTCTGGTCTCTTAAACTATGACCCCATAGATGTGGAAGAAAAGGGACATGATCCTCCTCCTCCTGCCATGAGGTGAGTGGTTATTGTAAAGGCAGAGGTCTCCAAAGCCAGGGCTAGTGCCAAAGCATGTTGGAGCTGCTGCAGAGCATCCTGTTGACTTGAATGGCCATTGGAGGGGATCGTGGAGCACAAAAGTGAGGCCTGAATCCCTCCCTGAACAAACCCTGGGTTTGTCAGGACTGATAGGAGGGGCTTCATGGATGGCACAGACCAAAGTGTGTGTCCAGCTGTGCAGGGAGGCTGAGGGTGGTGAGCGTCAGTCTGCTCCCAACTAGGATAGAGATGGCATTTTATAAGGAACTGCACAATGATATCTGCTGACTTATGGACAAGCGGTATTGGTTCTGGCAAAAAATAGCTTCCAATTAGCCTGAAAACAGACTGCTCTGTGTGGAGGATTTGCAGACTCTCTCTTATTTATTGGCAAACTTCATTTTAATATAATCAGGTGCTTGACAGGCAGGTTAGGTAATGATCCTTGATGTGAGCGCTAACAGATTTGAACACCAAGTACAGCCTTTAGTGCCCAGAGCCCTCTGCCAGTAGCTGAAATACATTTGATATTAAAATGCCATGGGAACCCAGGAAGCCCCTTGCCAGTGCACCTTGCTGAGTACATTAAAATGCCTCTTTCAATAATTCATAATATCTGTTCAGTAAGCTGCTGTGTATGTGTGGGGAGGGGGGTAATAAAACAACTCAGACCTGGCCTGCCAGGATAATTTAGTGGCTAGTTAAATCTCTTGATGCTATTAATCCATAAAGTGGCCCACAGCATAAATAAATCTGGAATGTAATATGACAGGGCTATGGAAGCACACGGGAAGTGATTCTTCTCTCTTGTGTGTGATGCTAAGTGCCATACTGCTCCAGCAGCTGGTATTTGAATAACCTCAGTGCTCTAATACTTCAGTCAGGCTTTCCAGCTGTGTTAACCCATGTTTAGATGTCAGCTAAACATCCTCAACTCTGCTGTGCATGCAACACAGGGAGCAGTTGGCTGTGAAAGTTGGAGCAGGTTGTAAACTCCATCCCTTAAGCCAGTGTCTTGTTCCACTGATCAAGAGCCGATGATATGAGTGGAGGATCACTCCCCCCCCTAAGATGAAAGCATTTTACCAGAATTGGAACTCTTTCTGCAGATCCCTGGTGAGGTATGAACAAATACTCTTGACACAACTTATATTGCTGCTGTAAATTTACAGATCCTTTCAGTATTCCAAATCAATCTACTCATTCAGCCTCTCCAGGAATGCAACACAACAAGGCTGTTCAAAACTCTCTTATCCTGATGATCTTGATGTAATTCTAGTGTAATTTGTCTTACCCTTACTGTACTGAGCCAGAACCCAACCTACTAGCAGGCATCAGAAATGGGTATGATTAAACGATATAACTTTAATTTTCCGTTAAATTCAGGCTGTAGCTTCCCTTCTCTTCATTAATACTGAGCTAATATTTACTTTTAAGACTTAGATATTTGTAGACTTTCCACTTATTTCTTCCACCAAACAGATTTTCAGCCAAGCACTGCATATTCAGTACTTTCATTCCTTCCTGACAAATCTGGCAAAAATTCCAGCATTCAGGTTAGTGTTGGCTCTGGCCAGATACTGGTGATCATGTTCAGCTATTAGAATGTTTGTGGAAAGCGGATGTGTAACTGCCTTAACATGTCTGAATTTGCATCAAATTTTGAATCCACACAAATACAGCGTCTGCTTTTCATCCAGATGTATCCTGAAACTTGGACTCTGACCTTTTCTTCTGTGCTACTCTGTCCCTCTTTTTTGGCATCTGCTTCCATGAAGAAAATTAATTCCCCAGCAGCAGCACTACCTATGACTGAGGTACAGCTTATATTAAGCTCATCTTCAGGCTTCAGCACTCATTTCACACAAAGAGGAGATGTGGGACCAATTATAAGGCTCAGCCCATGTGTGGTAACATGTTCAATCACATCTTGCTCATGTGCCTAAGCCTCATAGTTTGGCATTTCCCTTCATCCAGCAATGCTGACTTTTTGTCCTGGTCCTTAGAGTCTCTGTTCATGAGGCAATTACTGTAATAAAAAGATTACACAGGAGGGGCTTGAAAACTCCCTCTGCATTGAGCAGAACTTTGATTTTGTAATAGGGATATACAGCAAGGGAAAGAAGCTGTTCTTTGTGATTGTATCTGGCCAAAGATTCCCTTGTGCCTTGCAGACACAGTGGTTCAACTTCATGGGTGGCTACTGAGAGGCTTCTGATCTCTCATCAGGCACTGTGGGGAACACCAGGATGGAGTTGCTAGAAAACTAGAAAAGCAAAGACATCAGGATCTTGGGAAGGATGGCTGTTTGGTCCACAGTGGATGCTCGTATTAAGAAGCTGGAGTTGTCTAGAAAGGCAGCAAGAAACGTGTCACTCATCTGACATGGGTTCTCTGGGATATGACCGCTCAGGTCTAGGCTCTATAGGAGCAAATGTGAAAGGTCACTTGTCACAGAAGACATAGTCAAATGGGTAATCTTGCTCTTTGGGTGTACCAGGATGGGACTAAAATTTCATGTGAATGTGCACAGAAGCTCTGATGCCTACAGCAAAGTCTGTGTTGCTCCAAGTTCCTTCTAAAAGAGTTAACTTGTTTAAAACTAGTGTGGTTGTACCTACATGAGCTTCAGATGCACCTTGAGCTACTGGTTAGGTACATGCATAATTTATTCCACAGGTTGGACTGTAATGAGAATAGTTTAGCCCTAGATGGAAATCTTTATTCTCTCTTTATTATAAAGTTATACTCTGAGTTTGATTGGTCCTGCATAATTCCCTCATACTACTGTAACTTTAACCAATTCCCCAGCTCAAAGATAATTACATTGTGCCTCTGCAGCCCAGAGCTAAGGATGGCACTCTTGGCTTACAGGAGATAGAAACAGCCATGTTTATGACTCTTGATTAAAACATGGCATTGGAAAAAATTATCATTCGAGTCATCAGGATATTAGTTGACCATTGCTTTCCTTCACATTTGAATTAGAAAAAAGAATAAAGTTGCAACAAATTAAAAAGAGAATTTCAAGACGATATTCAAAGGTTTCCCACAGTGGGTGTATGCTTATGTTTTTCTCCACCCATCATAAATCTCAGCAGTAGATCTTCCCCCACTCATGTTTTGCATTAGTAAATTGAATTCTGTACTCTGTCCCCTCAAAGATTAATGCCTCCATCTGAGGAAGTAGTTGAATACGTGCTGGCAGTAGTGCTTTCATCATTAGCAAATAGGAGACTGTGGGAGGAGAACAGAATTTGCATGTGTTGGATGTTGGCCTAAACATACTCAAACTGAATTCTGGACATCAGAGAAGAATTGATAGAGCATAAGCATTTAATCAGCAAACCACAGAAAAAAAAATTGAGGAATCCTACTTTTAATTAAAAAGCTTTTCAGTCCTCTTTGTTCCAACATGAACAAATGTGTCTGCAGAGTACACTCCAAACATCTCAAACCCATATTTGCTGTCAAGTGGTATTACATTTTATTAGTGATCCTAGAGGAAGTTATTAAATCTCTGTAGAAGCTTGAAAATTTTCACTACGTTATTTTTGAAGATGCATTTGAGAGACATTTAACTGCTACAAGTGTTAAACTGGTAGTTCAAAGTAAGTGTGGTGCCTCATGTGTGCCCAGGCATCCAGTACAACTTGGTCCTGATCCTTGTACAGACCTCTGAGTACCTTCACAGTTCTTCTGCTACCTTGAAGTTCCATTTGCTCACTAGAAAGCTACCCTGCCAGCCTGCTTAAAAACAAACCTAGTTTGCCTAAAATCAAAATAAAATGTCAGCAGAGAGGAGGTTGTCTTTGTCACCTAGGTCTATAAACAGCTGCATTCAGAAAGCTACCTTAGGACCCATGTTTAATCAAATCTAAGTTATGTTAAACTTTTTTTTCCACAAACAACAGCATGTGAAGGAACGAAATAAGCACATGCAGTACAGAACAAAGGACATTCATCACTGGGATATTTTGGCCTCTAATTGAACAGCAGTCATATCAACTTCCTCCATTGCCCAGCTCTAGGACTGAGTGTCTTTGCTGTGCTGGGGAAGGAAAGGCAGAAACACCTGTGGGCACTGCAGATTTTACCGCAGTTCTTGCAAGAGTGCACTTGCTAACCATGGTGCTCTGGCTGCCTTCCAGCCAAGGCAGATACAAGATTTTGCCTGCCTAGAAATCATCTAAGAAGTTTCAAAAACATTTTCTTCACTTCCTGCCTTAAACTTTTGCAACTATTACCTTCTGCATTACAGACAGTGGCTTTTAACAACAAGTAAAATTAAATCCTGTGTCTGGCATTTGCCAAGAAGCTTGGTATCCTTTTGGAAGGTTGATAATATTTGACACTTTTTACCAGTTTGTGTTAGTTTTTTAATTAGCCCCTTGTGATCATTGACAAAGGCCTGAAATTATAGATGTTGAGGAGGACACAGGCCTACAACAGTGAAAGAAAACAAGTAGCTAAGTATTGTATTTTTTAAAAAAAGCAATTTTAAAATTAATTTCTGCTGAAATCAGAAAGGTCTTCTAGTCTTGTTTCAGTTCGAAGGCTACTGATAGTCATCAGATTCCCATTGAAGAATATCCTTATGACTTTTACAGTTCCCACAAAGCACTAAATAACTTTGAATTTGAGACACCAACTACTACCACTGCTACTTTTATACTGGCATTTGGTACATGCTGTCATCTTTCCACCAAAATTTTAAGCAGGTAAAGGTACCTGAACATGAGTTATGTAGGAACCAAGGGCAATAGACCCGAGGCCAGACATCTTATCAGTCAGCCCCGGCTTTTGTGTAGATAACAGGGCCTGACGCTGTGAAGTGCTGCTTGTTCCCAGTTTTTGCTGAGAACGGTGATAACTGGAGACACTCAGCGTCACGACAGCTGTGCTGGGTGTCTGCAGAGCCACTGGCATCGTACAGGCACTGCGTGTTTGGTGTTGCTGTGCTGATACAGGTCGATATGCAGGTCAATACCGGGCAGTTGTGTAAAAAACAAACTCGGGCCTGAGTGTGTGAGCAGCTGCCTGCGAGGTACATTGTTTTCTCTGCAGCTGGAATATGATGTCCTGCTTTGGATGATGTGATAAGTGTACAAACCGGAGTGAGTGCGCAAGTGGTCTGGATGCCACCAGGGCTGGTGGGTTTGGGCAGTTTGGAGCAGAGGATGGGGCAAATGTGTGAGAGGTTCCTGCAGCAGAGGGAATGACCTGCGAGCTCACAGCTACAGGGCAAAGCCTGTGTCCACTGCACAGTGGCAAGAGACTGGGGATGGCCAAAGCACACGCCAGGCTCAGGCCGGGAAAGGTTTCTTATCACAGCACTGGTTCCATGCAGAGCTCTGGAGCTCGACGGGAAGGGTTGCTCGGAGGAGAGCTCCATGGAGGCACCCTTGGAAGGCTGGGCTGCTCCAAGCAGAGGAGAAGCCGTGGTTGCTCAGCACGAGAGAGTATGGATTTGGGCCAGAGCCTGTGGAGGAAGAGGTGGGCGATGCTGGGAGAGAACAGTGGGACTGGGGCCCATCTGGACCCTTCTGGCACTTCACCCAAATGAACACGTTTCTTTAGCTGTTGGGCGCATCACTTGGTCTGTTCAGCTGCGGGAGAGGAGAGGGAGGGGAGATCTTACACAATTTCCCNCCGCTCCGCTCCACTCCGGCCGCACAGCTTTGTCCGTGCCCGGCCGAACCGACCGGCGGGACCCGCGGGGCGATCCCGACCCCGACCTGACCTGACCTGGGCCCGGCATCTCCGGCAGCACCGGCGGCCCTTAAGGTGGATCGCGCTTAAGGTGGAACACTGCCGCGANCCGGGAGTCGGCATGGGGAGCCCCGCCTGAAGCGGGGCCCGAGGAGCCGCGCCGGCCCGGCCCGACGAGGAGGAGGAGGAGGAGGAGATGGGGGAGGCCCGCCGCTGAGGAGCCAGCTGCGCCCCGGCCGCTGACAATGCCCGGCTCCCGGCCGCTCGGCAGGAAGAGGCAGCCCATGGACGAGGGCGAGGTGGGGAGCGCAGCCCTGCGGGGGCTGGGGCCGCTCCGCGGGGAGGTGTGTGTGTGTGTGTGGGGGGGGTGAGCTCCGCCGTGTTTGGATTGGGAGAGGTTTAATTTTCTTTAAAGGCAGCTCCTTCATCACCGCCATCCCCCTCCTCCTCCTCCTCGTGCCTTTGCAGCTCTGAAGCCGTCCCGGCCGCAGCCCCCGGGACCCCCCGGCGCAGCGCCATGGAGGCGGTGGGAAAGTTTGAGTTCAGCAGGAAGGACCTCATCGGGCACGGAGCCTTCGCCGTCGTCTTCAAAGGCAGGCACAAAGAGGTGAGGATACCGGCTTTTTCATTATTTATTTATTTATTTATTTCTCTTCCCCAGCTCTGCCGGTTTTTGTTTATTTCTTTCCTGGCCCGGCCGCCCCGTCCCCGCCGGCCGCTGTTGCCAGGCTGGGGCATCGCCGGGCTCGGGGCAGCCCCGGGGACGGCGGGCGGGTTTATTGCTATTTATTGTTGTTCTCTCGGGAGTTTCTGTGGGAGCAGACGTGTGTCCCGGCAGGTGGCTTCACCTTGGGGCTGGGAGGCCTGAGGGATGTCTGCTGACCCACCCCCCAAAACCCACCCTCATCTCCAAAACAAAGGGGGAAAACATCCCTCTGCGCTATGAAGTGTGTAAAGAGCTGTTCCTTTAGTTTGGGTTGTGTTTTGTTGGGGTTTTTTTGTGTGTCTGTGAAGTGTTCTCCTTCTCCACTTAATTTTTCTAAGAGGAGGAGAAATCTCATCCTGGTAAATAAAAGGAAACTAATCCGGCAGTGGATTTTTCATCATTAGGGCTTGGGGATAAGCCATGGCTCCCATAGTGCGTTTATTTCTAGTGATTAAATAAGAGGATAATCGTCATATAAAGTAGTAACAAAAACCCAAACCTTGGGCTTTTCTCCTTGGGCTGACAAGCATAATTCGGGAAAGGGCAAGTCTGAACAAGCAAGGGGAAGGCATTAGGATGTGAAGTGAGAGGCCTTTGCAGGTGCTGCAAGATACTTCCTTCAGTAGTGTTTGTAATCTGTTAAGAGGCTGCTTATTCTGATGTAAATTAATGGTGAAATTTACATTTATCTTTGCATTTCATGTGCACTGTTTCAGAAACCTGAGCTGGAAGTAGCTGTGAAATGCATTAACAAGAAGAACCTTGCAAAATCACAAACTCTGCTGGGCAAGGAAATAAAAATCCTTAAGGTAAAGGCAGACTGGCTTGTTTTCTTCAGTCTCAGTTCTATATGCCCTTTGTTGCTTCTATCTTACAGTCTTTTTTTTACTCCTTCTAGGAATTGAAGCATGAAAACATTGTTGCCTTGTATGACTTCCAGGTAAATACATTCAGTTACAGGACAGCATTCTGAATTTGGGAAGGGTTCAATGGAGTTTGTGAAATTTCAGTTTTTAAGAAATGTTTTGTATTCAGATGTGTACTCTGGGGGGAGAAAGTCTTCTAATAAGTTAGGGAGAGATAAACACCGTTGAGCAGATCATATGTTAGTTGGTGGCTGGACCACTGAACTTGAGCACAGTTGGGAGTTGAAGTGGGAGCTTCTGTTCCCAGGATGTTATGCAGTGAAATGCAGTGTGTGGTGAATATATCTGTGGTGGAAGCACTTCAGTTCTCAAAATGTTAGAAATAAAATTACAGTAGTTATTTTTGGCATGGTCACCTTTGGTTTTCTTTCTCTGGTCTGGATACACTCCCTGAGAAAATTTCTTTTTCCTGGGCCATGCAAAAAATAGTGTGAGCATGACTTTATAGCATATGATTGTCTTCAGTTCCAGAGGATTTTAATTTGCATTTTTCTGTTGTCCTTGTGGCAGTCACTAAGTGTTAAAAATTGCAGCAGACGTTTTTAGATTATTGTGGTTTCCCACAGTTGCCTTTTCCTTCAAAGTCAACCCTCAAGATCTAATCTAAGGGGCTAAAACCGATCTGCTCCGAAACCCAAGTTATCCAATTACTTTTTCTTTTATTTCTTGACTATTTAGTTAAATCCTGCTGGATCACGGGGCAAGTTTTCTTTGGCATTTGTGATGCTTTTTAAAATAAGGCTGCAGGCTCCAAAGCCTAAGATGGAACCCCTGTGTTTGTGAGTGAGGGGCTGGCGAGCAGTGATGCTGTGAGTGACCACTGCCTCGGCCGGACCCCCGGCTGGCCCTGGGGTGGCTTATCGGGAGCCTCCTGCCCTGTCGCTGATATCACGTGTCCCGCAGGCCGCCGTGTTTGTTGACATTCCTCCTTTTCCCGTGGATTGGCTCCGGTGACTTGCACGTCACCCCAGCACGAATCCCAGCCGGTCGGTACAGCAGTGCCTGTGTGCGGTGCCTTCTGGGGGCTGTAGTCTGCCTGTGTCACCCCGACCAGCAGCCCCCCCGGGGCTGGGACACCCCCTGTGTCCCTCCCTGCCAGAGCAGGGGGCTCTGGGGAGCTGCTGACGTGGGCTAGGGGCTTGTTTTGATGAGAGGTGGAAGTGGGGGATATCAGGTTGCTCTGGGAGCAGGATTGCTTCTTGGAAATATTCTTTGGGTAGCTGTGCATTGCTCCTGAGTTACCCTTCAGAGCTGGTCTGGCAAGGCAGCCTCTGCCTTTGGCCTGATGTGTGCTGCAGAGGCACTGGGAAAGCTTCCTCTGGGCACAGGCCACTTGGGGCATTACATCTCATGGGTTTTTATCTTCTCTGTACCTTCTAAATTTGCTTAATAACTTTTCACTTGAGGGAGTGAGTGGCTGCTCCTGCACTTCCATCTGTACTTTGCATTTGTATGAAACATTTATACTGCTGGGTGTGCTCACTGCAGGTCTTTCAAAACTTCTGTTGTGTTTCTCTCCCTGCTTCAAATTACTGCTGGGTAGGAAGCAGCTCAAAGACTTTTTCTGCAAAAAGAGCAATTTCATTACTGTTACACTTCTAGCAATGCATTTTTCTCCTTTCATGATGAACTGTAGTAAAATTCTGTGTATAGCTGTGTAGTCTGGTCAGATTTTTGCACGAAGCTGCATAAGATGCCACAAAATAAGAACTTGAGAATAGTCCAGGGCATAAGGCATGCCCAGGTGTATGTTTAGTTACCAGCTTTGTCAGAGAGTCCTTGTATGACCTGGGTAATTTGATTCCTCAGACAAAATGAGGTGATTTAGGGAGCAGTGGGTGTTTTATAGTGTTACCAGGGTGTGGAGATGATCAGTCACCAGAGAGTCTGATGGGGTCCACCCACACAGGTTGTGTGTGTAATGGGTGTCAGCGTTTGGCCTCGGTTTGTCTCTGCTTGGGAGTTATATGAGAGTAAATTATCTGTGATGGTGAAAGTGCAGGTCTGTGGAAGGCTGGCTTCTGCCCACCTTTAATTTGTAGAAAAAAACTACTAATTACTCACCTTGGTCACCCAAGACAAGATTGGTTGCTTCATTCATAGGAGCATGTGTATTTACCCGTGAAAATATAGTTGCAGTTAACTGAGCCCTTACTTGTAAGCTTTCTAAAACTGAAGAGCTTTGTTCTTGTACTACAACACAGAGCAAAAGGGAAAAAATACTTCTTGTGAAACTTAATGTTGCTCTGTAGCTTTGTCTGTCATTGCATTTTGTGCCCTCTCTTCCTCTGCTCTGCCTGTCAACAGTGACTCTGACTTTTACTCGTGTACACAAGGAAATGGTTACCAAAACCACAGTGGCTGTAAGCAAGTGATTGCACCCAATGATGCTTTCATGTGCATTTTCCTGGTTAAAAACTAATGTTAACCAGGCCTTATACAACACAAGATTTTTGATGTAATGCCAGATTTGCTTCAGGCAGACACCTTGCAGTGCTGATATTTAGTAGTGACAAGCAGCTCTCACCCAGGCAGCCCTAGTTTGTCCTTCAAATCCAGAGAAATTGCTGTGTTCCTTCTCATTTCATAGACCTCTGTGATTCTGGTTCATAAATAATGACAAAATATGAAGCTTTCTAGGAGTAAATGATACTGATAGATGTTCAGTGCATAAAAGTGCAGTGCCTGGACTTTCACAGATCCCCTAGCTGAAGTCCTAAGAGCAATGTCAGTACATGAGAATGGCTCACAAAATGAAATATGCATATTCCCATTATTATGTGCTCATGTATTAATGAGAGGTTCTGCTAATAGCTTAGGAGCCTCATGCAAGAACCCTTGCTCAAAAAGAGGATAAATCATATCGCATTTCTGAAAGTGCTGTCTGTTTAGTGTCTGTATGAAGTTGTGGTGCAGGTTTTTCCTAGTCACAGGAGATGTTTGGCATAGAGTAAAAACTGTATTCCACCATCTGGGGGGTGCATTAGTAGTTACTGAGTAATCCCTGACTCCTCAGCTGTCTTGCAGAGGGGTTGGAGTTGGGGACCCCAATCTGCAGCCATTGAGGGGAGTATAGCGGTCTAAAGGGACATCTGGATACCAGAAATCTCTTTAGTCTGAAGACAGCCAAATGAGCTCTCGTTCCTTAAGGTGGAAATTAGTAACAACAAGGTTACAAATGATGGTTTCTGCCAGATGAGGGCTTGGTATGGAAATGAGACTTCTTGGAAAGCTGATCTCCAAAACTGAGAATCAGCTTAATTCTTCACACACACTCATGCTGAAAGCTTAGTATGTGTGGTCTGGTGTGTGGGACTTGGTTTAGTTTCCTTTGTGGCTCAGGATGTTATTCTTTGCTCTTGATTAGCTGAGGGGATTCAATGCTGGGAAGGCAACCCTTGAGCTTTTCAGGTCCTGGGAGATGTATGTGCTAGACAGCTTCTTGCAGCAGTACTGAGAACTAAATTCTTACATGTAACTAAGATCTTTGAGCAATGGGAGATTCTGGGTATGTTTTCCTCCCTATGCTGTGCCAGCTGTCCCAGGTTAAGTATCAGCTGAAGATCTCATATGTGGCTGTATTGGTGCTAGGGCAAAAAATCTGCTATTCCCGGACACAAATCATGCTTTGGATATTAGAAATCATTTTCCTGCACGAAATAGGAAGAAGGATTATTAGACTGGCATGTTTTCCCTAATGCTGTGCTGTGAGCTGAGCTTGCTTCTTAAAGCAGCCTGACTAGGACTGCTTGTATGGGTATTGGGTGTGTTTTGTGTTGGTGTCCCCCCCTCCTCCCAATTTTTGCATGGGTAGGATGGACTGGTTGCAGCAACAACCAAGCTGTTAACATCATGCAGGGCACTGCTGTGACGTTTCTGTTTCAGCCTATGTTACCTGAGGGTCTGCTTTCCATAATTTGGTGACAAGTTGGCTTATTGTAATCACGAGTTTGGGATGAGCTGAGAGTAATTCTTCACTCACTCATCTAGTAGAGACTCACCTAAAATATTTCTGCTGGGATGACTGTATCACCTGGAGACAAAGAACACAAAGTCCTTGCAGTGCAGTTTTTCTCATGCACATAGATTAAGGAATGGATGACAGAACAAACGCTTCTCAGCTTAGTGATCAGTCACACTGGGCTAGTGATAATAACAGCCTTCTTGTGTTGCTACTGTATAGCAAGTCCTTGTGATCAATAGGACTGTGGCTGCTGGGCTGTGATGTTTTGCTGTGCTGGCTGCACTATCACCCTTTTCTGACACGGAGCCTTTAGCTGTTAGTCTGCATCTTGTGTACGTGCCTTCTGCTGTCCCGTGGGACTTCTGGAGTGCAGTGTCCTTAGGTGTGTCCTTTGGAGTGCCCTCCAGCACTGCTGGCTTCTGCTGCAGCACTGTGCTGGGGAGCGTGATGTGGGATGAATCAGTGTTGCTGCAGTGTCACCTCATGCCTTGCCACCTCTCGTGCCACCTCATGGGGGATCTTCTGTTCCTCAGGCACTGCTGTCTGGGTGCCCCATCTTGGGAGACAGGGCTCCACTGTGACACTTGGAATGACTAAGGAGGCCTCGGTGTCTGGGAGATCACGCTCCTGAGGTCAGGCTGCCTGGTTAAATCCTGGTTTAATTCCATCCCCGAGCGAAGCTGGCAGGTTGCCTGGTGAGTGGGTGTAAAGTGCAGGCTTCTCTGAATTGCCAAGCAATCCTCTTTCTGTTTGTGCTGTGGACAAGAATGGGGTGTCTGCTATCCTGCTCCGTCAGCATCCTTGCATCTGTTGAAGGGAATCACTGAAGTTTGAATCTGGCTTAATTTAGAGCCAGAAGAAAAAGGACAAAAACCCAATTAGCCTTTGCCAGTAGTTTTGTAGGGTGGAGAGTTTAGTGGACCAAAATGGGTATGTTTGTGTGGAGAGTTGAGAATTTTACAGGTTTTTTTCTTTTAAAGCTGACTTCTCTAGCAGAATACCCCACTGTGCAGGTCACAGAAACATCCAGCAAATATTGACCACTAAATATAGACCTCAGAGGAGTCATAGGCTTTTTATAGAGGGAGTTGTCTTGCTGCATTTCTGAAGTTATGATCACTGTTTTACTCATCCTATGTGTAAAGCACATACCTGTGTTCCTCTCACATGATTAAGGTGTCATGGAAGAGCTGGCAATGTGGTGGTTAATAGCTTCTAAAGCTTCTGTGGAAGGTGGCATTACTCAGACTATAATGACAGATTAAGGAATGTTTCCCAGGAGTAATCGGAAACTGGTAGGCTGTTGTGTTTGCAGTTTGACAGCAAAGCTCTGGTAACGGCAGAAGTGCTGTTCATACTGCCCTTCTTGAAGTTCCATCAGTGTTTCCACCATGAAAATTTCCACTGTGTAAATCCTTGTGATGACTGAATGCATTTGGTTGGAGTGAACAAAGCAAGTTGTTGAAGACTTGGAGGATAGATGGGAAGAAATGCCTCCTGATCAGTGGCTGGGTGGGATTAAATTCAGATGGAGAATCACTGTTTGAATTACTTTGAATATTTAAAGGTTCAAACCAAGGCCTAAATAAAAGATTTAACTTTGTGGTTGGACTGAACTGGCTTCTAAACTGTGAAACTGCAATAAAATTGTGTTTCAAAAGCTCATCTTAGTGCTCAAGCTTGTGTAGAGAATTGTGGATACAGTTCACTTTCATGTGTCTTCCTTTTTCCTCTCCCTTTCTTGCACCACCTGCTTTCCCACCTGTTGATACCAACTGAAAAACTTTGCAGCACAGGCAGACTAGCAAAGAGAGGCTTGGTGTTGGTGGTAGGAATCCAAGCTGGACGGCACTGGTTTGGTTTGGCAAAACACTTCGAGAAATTCTGGTCCCTTGGAAGTGGGTGTCCATGAGGTAAACTACCCTCATCCCAGAAGTGAGATGCAGTAAGGAAACAAGCAGCTAAGCACAGGGGTGGTTGGGAAAGGTGGTGGTCTTTGATCTGCAAAAGTTTTGGGTTTGGTTTGGTTTTCAAAATAAGCCTGTCTGGTTTTGTTTGCTGCTTTCGGTTGGCTGGATGTGTTGTTTGTTTTGGGCTTTTTTGTTTGTTTGTTTTTGCTGTTACTTATGTTCGTATAGCAATAACAAATGGCAAACTTGGTGGAAAGTGAGCAAGAATGATCTTGCTCACTTCTTCATATGCATTGTTTATCAGGTGCAGATCTAAACATACTGCGCTTAAGAGAAAGCATCTTAATTGTAGTCAGATGTTATGGTTCCTCTCTGAGGAATGTATTAACAAATGTTCACAGCAGAATCCAGGGGAGAGCCCTGCCTGTAGGTAACTCTGGAACCTCTTCAGTGCTTAGTATATAGCAGAGAGGTTCTTTAGCTGTGATAGGTTCTGCATTATAATGTGCAGACCTTAAATGTCATCATAAAGAGATGGTGTCAAAATGCAAAGTGAGGATCTCAGAGCTGCATTTGTTTACTAAGCAAGGTTGTTTCAAGGGGGCCTGATAAAAATGAATCAAATTGTGCATCACTGGTTGCTTAGGGCAGTAATGTTCTGTGTGGCTGCAGGAGCACCTGGCTTGTCTCCTAGCATCAGAGTAACAGGAGGAATTAGGTCAGCTGAGTTGGCATAGTAGGGATCAACCAGACAGTGTGGTTCTGATGGGGGGGAAGTGAGAGATGCGTAATTTTAAGTCATTAGAGATCCCATTTAGCAAAGTGTCTTATGTGTCAAGCAAGGGAGGGCCTCCCAGCTGGGGTGTGAGAGTTGCTGATGTGATGGGGAACCCCAGGGACTGCAGTGAGGTTGAGTGGTGCCGGGCAGGGCTGGGGGACACCCCCAGGGGCTGCAGGATGGGCTGTGTGTGTCCTCTGCATGTCCCCTCTATGTGTGCTGTGTCATGTCACCGTGCACACAACTGGGCCATGGGGGACTTTCTCTCTGGAGGCTTCTTCATTTGCATTTGATATTCTCTTCAGTTAGTTGGCAATTGTAGACAGCATGTTAAATGTGTTAAAAAGTACTCATTTCTCTCGTTTTTAAATACTGCAAATTTGAGCCCATGTTTTTCCGGCTTCCAGTAACTGGATGTTTTTCCCCTCTTAAATTAAGATCGTTTTTATTTAAAAGAAAACTCATGCTTTTTTTCTTTAAATTCCTTTCTTCCACACCTTTGTGATAACCAGTGTGTTTTTTTTTCTTAAATGTGGTAAATGAATTTTGAAATATATGGATGAAAAAGAGAAGATTTGCAAATGCCAGTCACTCATGCAACTGCTATAGAAGACCTCAGGGAGGTCAGACATTTTCAGAGTTGTTTAAAGGAAAAAAAAGAAAAAAGAAAAACCCAAACAACTCCTGCAGTGTATCAGATTGTGTTTGGGATATACCATTAAAAACCAAGCCATTCCCAAGTTTATCAGTGGAACTACATTAATCAAACAAAAATCAAACTTTGGGACTGAGTCACTTTGCTCGTAATTGCGCATATCTCAGTAAATTGTCTCAATGACTGATTAAAACTGAAATGTTCACATTTCTACTGTGTTATCCACCTTGACCCACAGCTCTCTCCCCAGTACTCCTCCTCATTGGGCAGGCTCATAAAAGGCAACTTTACGGTATGCAAGGATTTAATTCCAGTACATGTGACTGAGCTTAAGGGAATGGGGAATTCAACCTTAAATGTTCAGTTTATAGTATGGCTGTGATACAGAAAGGAGATAAGGAATAAATACAGAAAAGCAAATCGGATCTTGATTATTTTTATCATTGTTTTTAGAATTTTGACATTTCCTCTCTAGATAGCATTATATAACACATTGCCATTTACAAAGGAGCTTGCTTTTGTTTGAAAAGGCTTCTAGATATTACTCTGCCTCTTGGCAAAGGGGTAACTACTTCCTTCCACTCCATGTCATAAAATACAAACTTTTCAGGATTTCTCTTATCCTTGCCCTGCTGCTGCAGCTATTGCATACAGATGTGATCTGTATCCAATGCACTCAGGCAATGATGCCTCCCAAGAGTTGATTGGGGGGGCACAGGCTGCTATAGGAGATACAGCATTACCCCCAGAAAAACATGATTCCTGTAAGGAGGGGATTGCTTTTCAGTGTTTCAGCAGCACAAGTCTTCAGTTTGGTCTAATGTGCATGTTTTTGGTCTTGCCTTTGAAGCTCTGTGACCTGTGAAACCCAGCACTTTATCTCTCTACCCCAGTGCAACATGAATCCCATACTTCAGTTTCTGTGGTTAGGCTCAGCTGCAGCTCCAGCTGGGGCCTGCTGTAGTGTGCTGCTCTGCAGAGGCCCCATTTGCCTCTGAAGGAGAGTCAGGTGAAATAATACTAAGATATTTTACTTTTTGAAAGTGTCTTCCCTCTGTTGAGAACAGTGGGTTTTACCCCAGCCCAGTGTGCTTGGGAGGCCCTGTCTGAGCTAGTGCCTTTCCAGGTGCCATTGGCCTAGGAATTGGGTTTTTTGAAGACTGTGTTTGCAATTCCAGTTTCACTGTCAGAAAGAATGACTAGAGACCATAGGCCAGGAGGGCACTGGCTCCCTCAGATCCTGCTGGCAAAACAGGAGGATGTGGTGTGTTGTGGTTCTGCTGCAGCAAGTGGGGGAAGTAGCAAAAGACATAAAAAAAGGTGGAAAAGCTTTAGCTTTCTTTTGGTGTTATCTTCTACTGTCAGCTGTCAGACCCTCAGCTCTGTTACGCTTCTGTTGTGTTGGTGCAGTTGGTTAAGTCCTAGCCTTGCTTACAGAGATCCATATGTGGCAATTATCTTTGCTTGGCAGTGCCCCTGGGTGCTGGAGAGATGGTGTTGAGCAGCTCGTGGGAGATCTCTCCTGAGAGATACCTTTGCCATCAGAGGGAGGCCAGCAAACAAGGCTGATCTTTAGGAGAGTAACAAAACCAGTCTTGAGGACTTGAGTCCATCCAGCTCTGCTGAGAGAATCTTGAAGTGTTGTGTAATCAAATTTCCGCTTTTTTGCCTTTCCGAGCACCTTTCTAAACTTGGTGACAGGCTGAGTGCAGGGGTAGAGTGCAGAGGAGGATTTTTCTAAGGAAAATTCCTCTTGCTGACTTTTTAAGCTGTGGTAGGAGGATGACTAACTGTGGGTACACCCAGACATTTCCCTTTGGACACACATAAACACACACTTTCCAAGAAGAGGATCATGCCACCTTACATATGGGTGGAGAGAAAATTTAGAGACAGGACTGCTGGGTCTTGATGTCCATAATGCCATCCCTCCTAGTGTCCCAGTGAAGAATTTTAACAGAGCACAGCGCTGGGGTGATTTATGGTGTACTGCTGAATGAGTTTTCTTCATTTCTTTGTCCTCCATCGGCAGATGTGTGTTATTTGTGGACAGCAGAGGCTGTTGCCTATTTTTACACTCAATTAAATTGTAACTTCATCGCTGGGGCCTCTGCTGCAAGAACTACAAGTCGGGCAATGATCCAGACTGATTAATTATCAGCTTAATGCCTTTGGCAGAGGCCTTTTGCTGCTATTGTGGAGCATGGTCAGGGTACTGCTGCACTTTGTGATGAGAGGAAAAGTTAGGGGGTTGTCTTTGTACTGTTCACTTCATTGAGCTTGTTTAGTGACAGGATTAGCCTTGGCTGCATGAACTGGCACATGTGAATAAGAGGTCCAGAGGAAATTATCTGTAGCACTTCTTGGACGTGAGCCTCTGCAGAAATACAGCAAACTGTAACACTTTTCTAGTTGCTGATAGGGAAACAAGTGGGTTGGGCATTTTGGTGGGTTTTTTTTCCAGAGAAACCGGTAGCTTGCAAAATTTGGCTTGCAGTATTTTTTCCTTGTTTTGTTAATGAACAAATTGTAAATACAGTGGAAGGATAAAAACAGACAAGAAATAGTTTCTACTGCTGAATCAGCTTGAGAGAAGTCCCTCAGCCCATTTGAGAAACCAGAAGTCTCTTTAGACTGCTGAATCTATTGTAACCCAGAGTGAGCCCTACTGGCTTTTTCCAAACGAGCTTGTTTCTGGGACTCTTCCTGAAATAAATGCTTGGTTGTGTTGGCAAAACTCTACAGATCTCTTTCTGGTAAGTGGGTCTTGAAATGCTGAAGCTGCAAATGTGGAAGTTGTTCTCCCTGCTATTGGCATCTGTAATCTGAAAATACCCTTGCCAAATGTTCCTCTGCTGCAGTGGGTGTGTGTGCAGCAGGGAGATTCAATGTTCAGAGGATGCAGTTGTCAGTGGATGGTTGGGGGAGCCATCTGCTTCTCTCTTAGAAGCCTTTCAGGCATTGCCCTCTTATCACATCAACACAGAGTGAAGAGATAAAACCACCAACTACCAAGGTCATGTTGTTGGGAAAGTCAAGCAGAGCATCTCCCTTGCCAGTGTAGGTCCTTGTTTAACCCTGGTCACTGTACATGCTCACTGCCAAAAATCAATGACTTGCTTGATGATGTTTGTTTGCAGAATCTTTAAATAAAGTAGAGTGGAAAAACAACCAAACTGCACATTGTACATTAGCTGTTGGCTAACAAATTATTACAAATATCTTTTGGACTTGGTTTGTGTAAGCTCTGCTTCCTCTTGATTTTCTATATAGGTAAAAATATACTGAGCTTCCCCAAACCCCGCTGGCATTACGCATATTCATGTGCAGACTTACTGAGCTGCAATGATCACAGCATATTTAGCCAAGAAATGTCTATGAAAACTGCTGCTGTGGCAGTGATGAATTTGGTGTGGGCTGCAAAAACCAGACACTTCCTCTGTGCCCAGCAGTTGCCCTGCAGTGAGCTCCCTGAGCAGGTGCACTGCACTTCTGGTGTGTCTCACATCTTCAGGTACATCTGGGGCTGGACTTCCTTTATGAATGTAAGTCTTGGCTATCTTTCATCAGCCTTGGCTTCCCGATGTTCCTGCTTAGGACAGCAGGAGCTGGTGGGCTTTGAACACTCGAGAACATTCTCCCCCAGCACTTTGTCATGTTCACAGCTTGTGATGATGCTTGGGATTTTCTTCTTGCACTGCTTCCCTTTTACTGGTGCTTTTAACCACAGACTGGTTGCCCACTTCCCCCAAATTGTGTATGAAGTTGGATGACTTAATGTGTCCTGCTTTCAAATACAGAGGTTGGAAAACAAAACCTGTTAAAAGTAGTGCTTGTCGTGCAAGGAAGTGCAGGAAACACCTTCTTGAAGTATCAGAGAAAATTGCTTTTTGAAGAAACAAGGGGACTTGTAAAAGCTCAGCTGGGCTTGGCAGTGAGAACAGCTCTAAGAGTTGAGGGTGGCCCTGGGCTCTGGTGAACACTTGAACCGGTGGCTGCAGGGCTGTTTGGTGCCTTGAGCCCCTCTGGGGGAAGGTGGCCAGTGCCCTCTGCAGCTGTGGCTCGAGTCTCTCAAGTCACAGGTAATTCAGCTTCCTCCTCTCTCCCCCTCTTCCTCCAACCAATCGTCATACAAACATGGAAACCCAGATTTCACACTGTGAGGTTAAAAGAGGACAGAAATGATGAGAGGTGCAGAGGACTCGAGGCATTGACAAAGGCAGGCAATTTGGTACAGGCTTGACAGGAGGTAGAGTCCTGTGGGCAGACCAAGATGAAAGAGGCTGAGAGCAGACAGTGGAGACTGCTTGGAAACCAAACAGCTGGTAGGGTGGATGCTGGGGATTTTTAAATGATAGTTGGGCTCAGAAGAGGAATCAGGTGGGTAGGTATCTAAACAGCCTGTAAGAGCCGTGGAAGTGGAGTGAAGTCTCTTGCTCTCTGCCACTATTTAAAAAACTTCTCCTCCCACCCATGCAATTGCTGCCTGTGCATGACTCTGACTGGGCCTTGAGTTAAGGAGTGACTTCCAGCTTACAGGCTTTAGGAGTGACTTAGTCTACAGGTTTTCATGTAGTAGATCTGCATCTGTCTGACTTCTGTCTCAACAACAGGATTTAGTCATTTGGCCTTCTAGGTTTACCTGGGGTTGAAACATCTGGCTGTTTTCATGTTTATTCTGCCAGTGGTTTGGTGGCTCTGCCAGACTTGTGCCAGGCAGCTGCTGATGTCACCATGTGCTGCAGAGCCACCATGGTGCTGTATGTTTGTGGGGCACTTCTCCACACTATCCTGTGATTGTACTGCAGATACACCATCGTGTACATGTTTCCTAAGGCAGGGGGCTTGGGGAGAGAATCAACTAAGGCAGGAGGTAAACCCTCAAGCTGGTAAGAGCATCATAGTGCAGCACCTGCAGTGAATTTAGGAAGATGAATGTTTGGGCTGGTCTTAGCTCGTGTTGACCCACATGATAATCCAGAAAGCTTTAGCCACCTGATAATGGCACTCTGTTAATACATGTGGAAAATCTGATTGGCCAGTGTTGTGGTTTTTACCTGACATCTTTCCCTTTTTACCTGCAATTGAAGGTGATTCTCTTAGGCACTTTTCAGCCGTGGGGTTGAATTGCAGGTCCCAAAATTACATTGCTCTTATCTCTCTCTTCAGACCAGAGCTGCTCCTGTGGGCCTGGCTGCTATAAAGGGCCAAGTTAAATGTGGAAATGATTAAGGCTCTAAGATAGCAGTGTGCCAGCATCTGTGTTGCGTGCCACTGTTAATCCCCAGAGCCCAAAAGGGCATGAAAACCCAAGCCACAATACTGGAGATCAGCTTGGTTAAACAGATGCACACTCAGAAAACATGCTTAAATACCTGACATTTTTCAAAGTAAGCAATCTTCCAGGAATGAACCTATAATGTTTTTATCCTTTTTTCAGTCAGACTCACAACAGAGCACAGATTTTTTGTTTAAATGTAAATGCAGCAACCGTGTGAAATATTTCAATGCATTAATCCCTTATTTTTCCTTTTTCTATTTCCCCAGGAACTGGCAAACTCTGTCTACTTGGTTATGGAGGTGAGTGTGTGTCTTCTTCTTTTTTTACCTTCTTTACCTTTTTTTAAATTTTTTTAGCTAGTTTTGAGCAGACCAACATGTTCACAAGTGGTGCTTTCTGCTGGCAGTCTCACCTGTGATGCTTTGCTAATCTAATCTGCAGCTGCACACCTTTGAGACCAGAGCTGTGTGGGTGCAGATAGCAGCAGAGGGATTTTTCATATTGCTGTTGTCAGAAGGTCACACTAGCACAGACTTAAGCAGATGTTTTACCTCAGGGGTCAAATCGGTGCCACTGGATAGTATCTGCTTCAAAGATCCATGGAGGGATAACTTTCTCCACATGGCTTACCTGAAAAGCTTGTGAATGTTTTCTTTCCTCTGCAGTTTTCACACTGAGGTCTTGTTGACTTTTCTTAATGATGTGGAACATTGATGTGAGGAATTTTAGTTTTCAGCTGCGGCTGTTCCCAGGCTTTCTTTCCTCAGCCAGCTCTCTGGAGGTGTCTCTATTGGTGACCCTTCTGCTTTGTTCTGGTTTTCCCTTTCTCTCTGATGTGCTTGGACACGGATGTGCACAAAAGCTGGTTAATGCTGGTGTATCATAATGCAACATAATATTTAGGGGAAATGGAACAGGAGAGGAAGCCACAGGAATGGGGTTTTCCCTGACAACTTCTGAATATGTATTTTGACATGTGTGATTATTTATGTTTTAATACTGTGATAAGCCTGCCATCCTAGTGAAATTTACTGGTTTTAATCTTTGATTTGCCTTGCATTAACTCAGCTTTCTGTTCTGTTTGCAGTACTGTAATGGTGGTGACCTGGCTGACTACCTTCACAGTAAGTAGAACAGTATGGAGAATATCCTCTGTATTTAGTAGGAAATACTGACTGTTTTAGCTCATTCAGGTTGCTGGGGTTTGTAGAAGATCTAAGTAAGCAGATTGTATATATTTCTTTTTTAAATTCGTGCAAAATAAAGAGTATCACTGCTCCTCTTCTGATAAGGTTCACCCTTCATAACCATTTGAAAACTGAGAACTCATGACAATAAAAGCTGGTCTTGTAGTCCTTTCTATATAGGTCAGTAGTGACTGTTGTCAATAGTTATGTATTTTAGTTACAATGGCCTTATGGATTAAACACATTTCAACACTGCTAGGGACACGGTTTGTCTTTTCTTGGTCACTGGCAAAAAGCTATTTTTGCTGAAGTCTTGCAGTTCTGTAGGGTTGGATTAAAATAAGATCCTCAAGAGTACATTTCATATTCTTTAAGTTTACCCCTAAGGGTGTTCCCACATCTAGGGCAGAACACATTTTCTATTTCAGTGTATTGAGGGTGACTGTAGTGTAGCCAGTAGTGCTGTGAGGGTGACAAAAACTCCTGACTTCAGGGTCTTTTGGAGAACATAGCACAGGTACCTGGGACTGCGATGCCTTGAACAACTCCTTGGTGAGACTCAAGGGTGTCTTTGCCATCAAAGCAAATGAAAAATGCTTTGCCAGCTGTATTGCTGGGACTCAGGCTTCAGTCTCCTAAGGTATTTTTCAGTGCAGCAAGTACAGGATCCTGGCCTTTGTGAAAATCACCTTGCACCTGAGTGACTAAAATAAATAAGAGGATAACATGTTTAATAATTTATTTATCAGCAATCAGACACAGCCTTTATTTTTTGTTGCCCCAACTGAATTTTTTCCTTTAAAGTAGCTTTCTTGATGTTTTGCATGTTAAGTAGAAGATTACTAAATGTGAAGAGACAACTTTAATCTCATTTCATGTGTGGCTCTGGGTCATGGTTAAACAAAGTTTGTTCACATTGCTCAAATTAAAAGCTAGTCAGCTGAATAATACTTCAGGCTCCTTATTGAGGTATGTGATGCCTGGAAATGGCAAAAATTGAAGGATTAAAAGCTAAATTTACATTTGCCCTACAGCTAGTTTTGGTATCCCTAGAATAATTATTTGGGGCTTGATGCTAGCATGTTGCACTCTATTTATACAGAGTAATGAATCACATTTATGGACTTTAATTTTCAGAAAGGATTTCTTGCTTGGAAAAAAAAAAAGAGGAGTATTTTGCCTTTCACGTGTTTCATTTGTTTAAAATGTGGGTGAGATAGAAGTCACAGGCATTTGGTTTTTAAAATCCAGGTTTAGTGTGCTTTGTCTTTGAAAAGTGATGTTGTTTTGCATCTGTTGGTTACTGCTGTGCTTTAAAAGGAGCATCTTTGAGGGTGAAACACGGTTATACATACAACAGTAGGATTGTTTTGTATTTGGTACCTTCTTTTTCTCTTTTGAATACAAGCGCAAATTTGATTAATGAAATGCTTTTAAAAAAATAGTGAAACTTCAGCTTTACTAGTGCATGGGCTTCAAAAGCCCAAGTTTTTAGCTTTTATGCATGTGAAATGAACCTTGATGTTAAAGCACTGGGCTGTGCACTCTTGTTGGCAAAGCTGTGTGTAAGCAAGAACACAGCTTCTGGCCAAATGATGTATAGAAACAGGGATTTATAGAAAATCTTTCTGTTCATGCTTCTGCTTCTGTGTGTACATTGTCATCTTCTTCAGCCACCCTGCCACTGCCAAAAAAAAACCAAGAAAAAAGTGAAATGTGCAACTAGTTAGGTTGTTAATACATCCGACTTCCTTGTTTATCAATTGAGATTACTTGGGAAATTGGTGCTCAGTGTGAGAAAGTGATGGTGAATTTTATTTTACAAATAAAATTCCATTTTACCCCAGTTGGTTTGTTTGAGTGTTGCCTGGGGTATGATTTGGTCCTTCTCTGCCTGAGTTAATTTGAGAAAGTTAACCTTTAGCTCTGTTTTTACCAATAAAACACATTACCTTGACAACTGTAAAGAGCTGCTGTTGTGACTGGGAAATTGGGGCTTACTTTTCTTTTAACATCTGTGTGCTTACTGGTTGCCAGTGAAGAGAGCCCAGCAGGCATTGATTTCCAGAGGGAGCAGTCAATAAGGAACTGCAGCAAGAAGGTTATAGTTACTCCCATCACTGTTGCAGAGATCTGGGTCTTCCAGATTGCAGAGCCTAGATATGAATGTCAGCTTTCTCCATTCCACCACACTCTCCTCTTGGGGTATCTCATCTTCCAGCTTCTGCAGGCACTCAGGATGCTTTTGGCAGGAATGATTTTTTACTGAAAGCTTGTCTTGGAAAGTTGAGATTTCTTCCAGGGTATTTCAGTGGGACATAGGAGGCTCATCTCGGTTGAGCAGTTATTGTGCTGCTTCAGTTACTTTGATAATTGTGTGATGGTGTTTAATTGCAGCATCTACTTTCCACTGAGTCCTCAGACGTTTGTGCTGGTAGTTCCTGTAACACTTAAGCAAGCTGTGCATGCAAATCCCCTGTTTCTCATTGAATGAGTTGCTTGTAAGCTTCCCAATCCATTCTACCCTCTAATTACAGGCATTAGGCAATATGGTAATTCCATGTTGAATCCAAAGGCACTCTAATTCTCCTTGTCTTCATAACTGGAGGACGTGCATATGTGCACGTTGCTGTGCTGTTGGCCAGACCAATCTCTTGGGTACAACCCAAGGTTGTGTTTGTTGGCTGGATTAGGATGTTGGGCAGCCCCATCTCTTTGATACAAACCAAGGTTGTGTGTCTCAGCACAGCTTCTCTGTTGTTGTCCTTTAGTGGTACAATGCAATTTCCCTTCTGGGAGACCTTTATGGGTGTTGGTTTAATTTAAGCCCATCATAGGGTTGTATTGAGCTGAGAGTGGCAGGTCTCGGCTGTGTGTGGTTGAGCTGTGGCAAGTGTTACAGAAGTGACCATCCTCTGTACAGGAATTCTGTGTCCTCAGGTACTAAGGAGGGCAGAACAGGCTGGTCTAAAATACCTTCTTAAATTCTGTGAGTTGGCATTGACACAGGCTGTTACGAACACTTGACAGGAGAGTATTTCTGATCTTTCTCAAAGCTTTTGCATCGGAGCAGGTAATTTTTTGGTTTGACCATGACACGTGCAGGGATCTCTGATCTTTCTAGTCCATTCCAGGTGGTGCAGGGACCCTTTTGCAAACCAGAGGTGTGAAGCAGTGCTGTGTAGCTTTTCTCCCTGTACAGCCAGATAATTAAGAAATATCTATAATAGGACTTGACCTATTTGGAATAAGTCTCCTGACTTGTACAGAAAACTTTACAGGAGTCTCCCTGGCCATGCTCTGCATGGGTGGAACTCTGGGGTAGGTACAAGCCGGGCCCCAAATAAATTAGCTTGGTCTCAGACTTCAGCGTGATTTGGATTGGGCCCATGTTAGAGATACTTGTGACACTTGTGGGTAAGAGGAGATGTTATTTTTCCTAAATAACTTTTCCAAAATGGTGTTGTGATGTACCACAGTGGGTGTACTCCAGTGCATCGACTCTTGGATCAGCTGACAAGGGCTGTTTACTACTGTTCACCTGGCAACCTCTTGCAGGTTGAACATCTCAGCACAGGCTGACCAGGGCACTTCTTAGGTGGTTTCATCCTTTTTCTAAGCCTCAAGAGCTACAAGGCACACAGGCCCTACACTGACCCAGAGTAAATATTTGCTGTGATCTACTGACCTGTGCAGCCACTGTTCCCAAGGCAGAAAGCGGAGTGCCTCATCACTGAAGTGGAGCCCATGAAAATAAACACAGGGATATTATTGCTTCTCAGTAAAGGCAAAGTAGGGCTTGTGTAACAGTGTTCCCTGCAAGAACGTATTGCTCACCGCAGGCATCCCCAGGGATGCCCAGACTTTAGTGCAGGCTTAATATTTTGCCAGCAGTTTTTTGATGAAGATAAGAATATCCCCTTTTTACAAGGACAGAAGTACAGGTTACCTATTTGGGATATATCAAGGAAAGTGTTGGGTTTTTCTCCCCACTTTTTTTTTTTTTTATGGCACCGAAATTGAATGAATTTTCTGTAACTTTTTCTTGCCTCTGCTGTTGGTAGCTGGTCTAGGAGATCTTTTGCAGACCAATATCCTGAAGTTGTGGCAAATGTCAGTTGTATTTATGTCTCTGTCCTTCAGTTGCAGATTGTTGCTGTCACACCAGTAGACTGATGGGCTGAGTATGAGAGATAAGGAGTTTTGTTTTCCTGTGTTACAGCCTGTTTGTCCGTGGAGGGAGGTAAAAGGGTATGCCCCTACGCTCCCCAAGGAGCCAATTGTCCCTTCTGTGTTCTGAGGGCAGCGCTTCAATTTCACACTCCTGCCTTCCTACCTGGATTTGTGGGATTTAGTGCTACCAGAGAATCCAGACCGGATTTTGCTGCACTGCAACGTGGTAACTCTACTCTGCCACTGCAGTTGCACTGGGGAATCTGGCTGCAGGCTCAAGACACCAGTTTAGATTCTGTGTATGCCAGGAAAACAGGAAAGCCTGTGCACTGGGGGGTGTAAAAGCTTAAATTCTGCAGAAATTAGTAGTTCAGAAGCCCTGTTTTCTGTGGGTGAATGGATTTTTCTGATCTGGGTAGCAGCATTGTTTTCAGTATTATAATGAGTTAGAATCCACCTTTTGGGGGCTCAGCTGGTTTGCTGAGGGCTGGTGTCTAGTTCTGTTTTAGCCTTATAGCCACCAAGTCATATAAAGGAGAGGGTAATGCCTCAAAGACGTGGCATGTTGTCGGGACTGCAGGTCAGGACAAGGCTCTCAACAGATTCTTTGCTACAGACAGACTGTATTTAGCCAGGAGTTGCTAATTGTCTGTTGGCTTAATAATAAGAATTGCCAGGTTTCAAGCCTTGCTTCATGTTTGGGAGATGAGACAGCCTGTCCTTCTCTGGGCCTGAGCTGAATTGGGCAAAAAACCTGGAATTCCTGCTCGTTTGTTTAAAGATGGTGTTTTAATCATTCCTGAATAGATTTCCTTGAATAGCGATTGCAGAAATGCTGCAGAGACCTTTTGTTGGAGAGAATATTGAGCACAGCTAGGAGATGCTGGACTTGTAATAGGCAGAAATGGTATGGGACTGGGTACACTGAGATGTGCAGCAGGAGGTTGGGGAAAGCCTTGTTAAAGATGAGGAAGTGCTTTTTTCAGAAAATGCAAGTGGGTTTTGAAGACTTGCATCTGAACTGCCTCTTAATATCCTTAAAATCCCTTCACAGAATCTCCCCTTCTTGCAGAGAAGTCTCATGAATTCCAGCTGAGTGCCCGTTCAAGAGGAAAAAGGCCCAGCAAGGGGAGGGAAACTATGTACATGTGCACTGGTCTCACGTGTATGAGTCCAGGACCACCTGATAGCTGTGGTGACACTTTAGCTGTGTTTGTGCCTCCTCCCAGAACAGGGAGGTTTGGGAGTGGTGGGAGTTTATTTTCTATTCTAAGTCCAGTTTAACTTATGTGCATCCCTTACTGCTTCCCATGCATGTATTTTAAAAGTTAGATTTTTAATTTCCTGTGTTATGTTAAAGCTGTGTGCAACCTCAGCTGTGTTTTCCTAAGGATTCCTCCCTTCTAGCTGACTGGGTAGAGTGGTGTTTTGAAGCTCCTGCCAGCTTGTTTTAATGTCTTACTAGAGAACAGCTGGAAAAACACTAATGAAGTCCCAGCTAATTTACAGGGACCTTTTACAAAAGAAATTATTTTATTTAAGTGGAATGGTGCTTGCTTGAAGCCTGACTTGCTCAGTGACTGACAAGGAGGCAGGCTGGTAGCACTGTTGATTCTGGGGTTTGTTCAGCAGGCTGCTCCCAGCTTTGGCAAGAGTTTCATACATACAATTCTTAAAATAACGAGAGCTGATGTTGCATTACTCTGATTAGAAGAGCCAGTTGAACATAATTTTAATCCCTTCAATGTTTATTTTCACCCTACAGTTCTTGGGAAGCCCATATCTCAGGAGAAGGCATTTCAGAACTTCTATATTTGCAGATTTTGATTACTAATGTATTCTTTTTAAAAAATGTGCTTATAGAAGCATTCTGAGACATTCTTGCTGAGACATTTATGAATGCAATGGAGGGTGTCAGATGAGGATTTGCAGGAGTCATTTCGTTGGATATCTTGTTGGGTATTGGACTGTGGTTCACCCAAACACTGGGTTTGGCTTTAGAATTCTGGTTTGGTCTAGCTGGGTGATGACGCACAAGAGTTAAGTCTAGGCTTGGATTCCTACTCTGAAGTTACAGATCCCTCTGGCCATGTGCCCTAACTGACTGAATTTAACCTGCCAGCCCTTTCCAGGCTCAGCGTGAACCTTAATGACTCTTACAAGTATAAGGCTAACTGCCTTTCCTTACTGTCTTTTCTCTTAGCTCCACCTTTAGATCTAGGCTTTGTGATAAAGCTCTGACCATAGCTCAAAGGAGTCACAGCCCTGCCTAGTGCTTGTCTGGATCTGGCTGGCAGCTCTTTTTGAGGGAAGCCCTAAACCTCACCAAATGTCACTTTTGGCTGCAGTTAATAACCCAAATTCATCACCCAGTGTTGGCCTGAGTTCAGCATGAGAGACTTGGGGCTGAAAACAGCCCTGACCACAGAATAAACTGGGAATGCAAACGCTCTCCCTTGTTGCCTGTGGGAATCATTCAGAAATGGTGTGTGGGGAAAAGACATCATATGTGGAAATAAAGATGACAAATTATGGCTAATTGCTGTGAGAATCTGCCCTCTGGGCCCTTTAGGGAACTGGCATTGTAAGTTTTTCATCTGTGGTTATTTTTTTTTCCTCCTTCCCAGCTATGCGGACACTGAGTGAAGACACCATCAGGCTCTTTCTCCAGCAGATAGCAGGTGCCATGAAAATGCTGCACAGCAAAGGCATCATCCATCGGGACTTGAAACCACAGAACATCCTCCTTTCCTACGCTGGAGGCAGGAAATCAAATCCCAACAACATTCGCATAAAGATCGGTAAGACCCCATTAGAGATGTCACCCTAAGCACCCTCAGGAGAGTTTGGTGATGGATGAGTGGCAAGCCTCAATCTTTCTTTGGGGAACTGTCTAGGAGGAGAAAAGAATTGCTACCCTTATTTTAAAATTCCCTCATGCTTTGCATCTTCCTTGTTTAGTTCCTCTGGTAGATGTAGCCTTCAGCTGCTCCAAGCAATAGGAGGAAAAGCTTTCTGCTCTGCCAGGACACATACTTAACACAAAGGAATTGGGCAGGCCTTGCTCTGCTCCCAGTTGAATGGTGCCTCCCTCCCTCAGTAAAAACAAACACCAGCCTGCCCTAATTGGCTTGTCATCTCCAGGCTTGCCAAGAAATAAGCAGAAATTTTGACTTTTGTCTTCAGCTTTTAATAATATTGAGGTAAATGTTGGTGTCTGAAGGCCTGACAGGAACTACTCTCCTGGCTGACCTTGGAGAGCAAAGGGATGGTGTGGCCAGGCAGACCAAAAAGTGGGTGTTTTCACAAACTGAAGTAGAGGCAAGTTTCTCAGCTGCATCTTGAAGAAATTCATGTTGTGTGCATCAGGCAAGTGGCACAGATGAACCAGTGCTCCAGAAATCTAGTTACAGAGCACACATATCCCATGTGGTCCCTTCAGAAATGAGTGCTGGATGGTACAGCCCTCCCACATGAGCTTTTGCTTATGTTATGGCTCCTGAGCTGAAGCTGACACCAATTAGGTACAGCTGTTTCAAAGCTGAGAAACAAGGTCCAGTGCAAAAGCTTGAAATGTTGCTGCCTGTTTGACTGAAGCATTTTGAAGCATTTTTGTTTTGATTTGTTGTGGTTTTTTTTGTGAAGTTCAGTTACTACCTGGAAGATGGAAGGGACTGGGATCTGCAAATACAGGCAGGAGGGGTGCAGGCACAACTGCTCTTGGGTGTGATGTACTCTGCAACCCTCTCTCTTGCTTCCCTGAGGAGTACATGGTCCAGGGAATATCTATCTGTAGCAGTTCATTAGTGACAGATGACAGTGTCAGTCTCACAGCTCGAAATATCTGGTAACCTTGAGAGAACCTCTAACTGTCATATGATCAGATGCTGAGTAACCTGCAGAGGTAATTTATCTTGGTCTTCCTTGTCCCTGGCTTTTCTACTGTGGCTCAGCTTTCTGTCCTAGTGCTCGGGTTGGCACTGTTGGAACCCTTCTAAAGAAAAAGAGGAAGACTCCTTTCAGTAGGGCTGGTCTAGAAATGGAGATGGTGGTGAGTAGTGGTGTCTCCTGGGTGTCTGTTACATTGAGCCTTTTCAATGGAGGGAAACTTTCAGTTCCCCAAATGAAAGGTTGAGGTTGCTGCACATGAACTGGATAGTTATGAACTGGCACGCTCTCACTGAAGTCAAGAGAGCTTTCCCAGCTGACACTTCAAAGTGCAGGCAAATGGGTACAAGAAGTGACTGTTTATCCCTGAAAAATGTATGGGAGTTTGTTCTTCTGAAAACTACTTTTGTGGCTTGGTCTGCCCTTTTCTGGTGTCGATGCTGTGCATTAATAACTAGCACAGGGATGCTGCTGCTCAAGAAGAGAGATATCAAAGACTTGTTAAGATGGGATAGGTGCTGTGAAGATTGATGGGAAGTGAAAGTAGAAAGAATCAACTGGAGAAGGTGCAGGCTCTAGAATTAGTGTCTGATCCTGACCTGTTTCTGTTTCTCTTTGTAGCCGACTTTGGGTTTGCCCGGTATCTGCAGAACAATATGATGGCAGCAACATTGTGTGGGTCACCGATGTACATGGTAAGTGTGGTTTGCCTACCTTTTTTTCTATGTTGTTCTTGCTTTGCCCCTAAAAGCAAGGCTTTGTTTTCCTCTAGTCTTTCCCCTAAAGGTGAAATTTTATTTACTTGTCAGAAACCAGCTATTATACAGGGGCTTTCCTAAAGTTCTAGCTCCTGGTAATGTTAGACAGTGGGTGCCAGTGTTGTCATGCAACTTTCAGATGAGCTGTGGATAAATAAATGAACTATTGATTGTTGTCTGCTCTCAGAAACTGCATCTTCCAGAGGTCACCAAGGCCTCTGCCCTGAAGGCATTGGGAAATGCAATCTATTTCCTCTGCTGTTAGCAAAGCAACAATAGAAGAGTAAGGACTGGGGTGATGCTTCACGTATCTGGCTAGCTGAAGTGTTGCTTCCTGGAGAGGAAACTCAGTAAATCCCTGCTTCAGCAGGTCCTTTTGAGGCAGAGGGTTCCACAAACCTGCTGTCACCTCAGGCTTTGCAGCCATTTTTGCTACACTCAACAGCATCAGGAGCAGGGTCCCTCTTAAGCAGCAGTTTTGTAAAAGCTCCATTTTTAGCTCTTTGGTCTTGCAAAATCCCTTCAGGTCTATGGACCTGTACAGGCAAAGATTTTGCCATTCTGACTAACTCCCAAGTTTGCTTTGCACTACAGCTCAGCAGGTGGGTGTAAATAGAGTTCACCAGCCGTGTGTTATTTGTGTTTTGTGCATTCTCACTCCTTGACCCCCACTCCCCAAATTCTTTCTCCAAACCAGTTACTTCCAGGGTAACTTCTTAGGTTGTGAATCAGATGTGTATAAGAAACCAAACTGATCCCTTTCACCCTCTTTGTACTTCCCACTCTGGGATCAGCCTGTGATGAGGTGATCTCTTATTTGTGCTCATGGAGCAGCAAGGTCTTGGTGTTGCATCAAGTCAGTAAAATTAAAAATGACAAAACTAGACAGAAATAAAAATGTCAAAACTAGACATGTAATAGTTCCTGGGAATGTGGGTGTTTGGGCTCTAAATAAGAAGATTAGGTGGATCAATTTAGGTTGAAGTTTGTAGAGGTGCCCTGGGGCAAGAGGCATCTGACTTCAAATATGGTCAAATCCAGGCTCAAGTGTTTTGTCTGTAGTCTTAGGGCAGAGTTAGGCTGGACTGTGCTGCACTGCACAGGCGTGGTGCGTTTGGTAGTCTGTTCCACAGTACTAACTCAAGCAAACAGACTTCTTTCCTCTCCCTTTTTTGAAGCCTGATGTTTATTTGAACTGTGCTATATGTGACGATGATGTAACTCTCTTCTCCTATGAGAGTTTCCTGAATTGTCTATTTTTAGTGATACTTTTTCAGAGTCTCTTGTGAAAGTAATTGAAAACACACAGCTTATTTTTTTGAAGGGCTGGACAAAGCCAGTGATGATATTTTTTGGTTTATTTTTTATTTGTATTTTAAACAACTCTGAATGTTATAAGGAATCTCAGTGTTTCATATTGTTCTCTGTTTACTGATGGATCTGAAGGAGGATGGGGAGGAAGGGTTTGGTTGGGATTTAGGGAGTGTTTGAAGTCTGTCCCTACTGCTATTGTGGATCTTGTGCATGAGCCTCAGGAACATCTGGCAAGGCAGGCCCTTATTCCCTGCTTCAGGTCAAAGCTACTTGTTTCATTTTGCTCTTTTAAAAAAGAAAGGTATTTTACCCCCACCAGAATGAGCTTTCTGTCTGAATCCCAATATGATCCCTGTCATGAGAGACTTGAAACTTCCTTGTGCAATTCTTGTCCTGCTTCCTTGGCTTTGTTTGGTGCCCTGCCTGCTTCCCTTAGGGACAAACCAAGCTCCTATCCACAATTTGTTTGTTGCCTTTATTTTTTTTTTTCCATTGTATGTGCCCTTTACTTCTGACAGAGCTAGAACATTGATCCTGTTCCATGCTGGCAGCACTGCAATGAGATCTGCAGTCATAGACACGTGGGATTAGCCTTCTGTCCCTGCTCTGCTGCTGCTCCTGAGCCGTGGGGCTTTGGGGACTTGCACTGTCTCCAGCTCTGGGAACAAGCCTGCCAGGGAGCAGCTGAGTGCACAGTTTGAGATTAGAAACCAGAGTCTGGGGCCCAGCAGGGCTGGGGCTGTTGGACTGAAACACGCAGGTCTGTCTTTGAACCCAAACCATGACCTTGGCAGCAGGCTCTGGAGCTTAATTAATGTGCTGCCATCTTAGGCTAAGTGAGGAAAGTGCCCAAGTGAAGCAGCTCAGGATGGAGGCTGGAGCTTAACCTGTGCAGTGTGAGCTTTGCTGCCCTTGATCATTTACCTGTTCCTTGCTTTACTTGAGATCTGTGCCATTTCAGTGAGGCTGATTCAGAGCACAGGTGGATTCAACAGAAGATGATATAATGAGAAGGGAAAGTACAGAGTTTGCCCAAAATAACCCAATACTACAATATTGTTTTTTTCTGCTGAATGAAAATCTCAGCTTCCCTCACTTAGATAGGGAATTGGCCCTTCCAAGATAGTGTTACAATCTTACTGGGAGCAAATCTTTCATGGTAATTTGGTAATCCAGCTCAAGAGTTTTTAAAGCATAATATTTACTTCTCTTTCTTGGACCTGCTAAAAAAAAAAAAGCTACATCTTCTTATAAAAGAAATTTCTGTTCTCTCCCCCAAAAGGCACCAGAAGTCATTATGTCACAACACTACGATGCCAAAGCTGACCTCTGGAGTATAGGAACCATCATTTATCAGTGTCTAACAGGAAAGGCTCCTTTTCAGGTGAGTGGCTTAGATCTGATGTTTCTGACTCTCTCTTTTTTTTTTCCTCTTTTTTCCCTTCAAGCTGGTTACTCCAAGGGTTTTGTCATCTCCCGTAGATCCAGCCTCATGAAGGTCTGGCTGTCCAACACCTTGACAATGTGGTGCTTTATGTGTTGTAATGCTGAATGTGTTACTAGAATATGACTCTTTTCTGGTCTTTATCTCACTGAAATGTATTTCCCAGTTAAAAATCCTTAGGAAGGGTCATTTATTGAGAAAATTGCTGTGAATCAGTTAAATCAGTGGGGATTTTTCAGGCCTACGCTTAGAAAATCAGTTTCTATTTACAACTGTACTAAGTGTATAATTTATAATTCTGTTTGGTATGGAAAAACAATAAGGGAGATTGTAATTGCAGGTTAATTTTCAGGATGATCTGGTGGTAACTGGTGTATTGCAGCTGAATTAACTTGGTTTTCAAAGCAGTTAAGAGAATCTTATCAAAAGGATCTCATCTGTCACTGCACAGCAGTCCCTTCCAGCCTGAAATGTTTATGTTCATGAGGCCCAAACCCCTCCAAATACAACAGTCCTGTAAAACTCCACCCTGTACTTAATTCCATAACTTCTGGATGAGCTGGAACATCTCTTTTGTAAACAGCATTCTCTGATTTTAAATTTTTGAATGGTGGAGAATTCACCATAGCCTTAAGCATGTTCAGGATTGCTTCATATATTTTTAGTCATACAGTGAGGATAGATGAATTCCAGCTATGTATTTTTCTTGTTCCCAATCATTAGTGTGCCACACTGCATATTCCTTTTCTTCCATGCTGAATGAGATCTCCAGACTCTCCTTTTTATACTGTTTTAAAGTATTGTACTTGTCAGGTTTTTTTCCTTGCTGTCTTACAGCATCGAAGAGATGCTTGAATTGCTGATACTTGTTTGCTCCTCTAATCTGTGAGCTCTGTAATCTCTAATCCATGGAAAAAGACCTCAAATTTGCACACTGATGTGTCAACTCAATGTCTCTCAAGTGCTCCTGAGATCAGTTAGGACATGTGTGAACTGTGTCCCTCTCTTCACATGTCCTGACATCTCTTTATCCTGATTCCCTAGCAAAACAAAGTGGGTAAAAATCCCCTGAAGCAAACAGAATGAAAAGGAAACAAATTAATTAAAGGAAAATTAATACAAATAGCACCAAAAAAAGCTCAAGCAGGAACAAACCTATGCTCGTGTAATGAGGCAAATTTTATGAAGTGCAGGACTTTCTGAGCTGCTTTTTAGGATTTCACACAAGACCTTGGACGTTCATGCTGTTACATCATCAGGGATAAAGTGAGTTCTGAATCTGTTGCACGAAAGGGTGGGCAAACACAGAAGTAAACTAATGGTATGTTTTGGTTTTGGCTAGAGCCAAGAACGCTTTTCTCCTTCAGGGTAATTTTTTCCCTGCTACTGTAAGAATCTTCCATTCCAATACTTTTTATTCTGTCCACCAGCTTGCTCTGTGTTTAGAGCAAGACTTTGTTTCCTTTGCATGTTTCTTTTTTTATAAACACCCCTACAAAATGCACTGAAACTTCTGAATGGCTTCTGTTTATTACTGTTTGTTTCTTTGTTTGAGAGGAGAAAATTATTTAGGATAATACACAAATATTTATTTTAAGGAAAAAATGTGAAGAAGGAGAAAACAAGCTTTGACTGCTGCATAGGAGAGCCTGGCACTTATTCTCACTTGTAACTAAGTGCCTTTTAGTCTCTAAAGGCAGCTTAATATTGTGCTCATTCAAATTGTTTAGTTACTATTTAATGTGGTGACTTTATCCTAGGTGTTCTTTGCTTAGTAGCTCATGCACAGCTGTGGGGCATCTGACTTCTTTGGAAAGAACGGGTGGCTTTAATCATTGGTACTGAAGGGTGTGACAGAAATGTTCTTCTGAAATGTTTGTTCCTATAGAGAAGACTTCTTACAGGAAGTAGAATTGAATACTAGGCAGCTTCACTCAGCTCTCCAGCCAAGGTGTTGCAAGGGCAGATGGTCAGAAAACCATCAGGGTTCTGCCTGTACGTGTGTGCTCGTGCTCACACTGAGGTGACAGCAGTCCTGTGTGCCCCTGTCCCTCCCATTAAAGCATGGCAATACCCTGCCTTGGGGTGGGCAGTGAAGGGACACTTCAGTCCCTACCCAGCGGCTCCTGACCCTTGCTTTGTGCTTGACTCACTACATAACCTCTCTTTCCCATATACATCCAACATCTGTTGGGCTGGGAATGGGGGTAATTTGTTTCTCTATTTTAATTTTCCCCATACCCTTTTCTCTTTCGGCGTTTGTATTTTGAAGCTAAATGCCAGACCTGTTTGTTACTGCAGTAGCAGCTGTGGATTTGTTTGATCAGGGAGACAGAGGAGCTCAGCCCAGATGGTTCTCTGTGCCCCGTCTATTTGTTTTGGCCATGTGTGTCACAAATTACCTTCAAGCCGCTGGATCCAGGTGAAAGAAGCCTGTCCAGGGCAGATGATGAGAAGCTGGTTAAAGGTTAACTGGCTTTCTGTCTTTGTTGGCATGACTGTGTTGTAAGAATTTGCTGATGGTCATTGAGCAGGGAGAAACTGTTGTTTACAGGGCTGTTAGGAGAAAAGGGATAGTGGACAGAGGTGATTGGGATACCATGAAGAGGCATGAGTGCTTTTGGGAGGGATGTCTACAGATGGGTGAGGAGAGAACAGGATGATTCCACATAGTGCCACCAGCAGACCCAGCTGTACAGGGAAGCCAGGAACTGGATTTCTGATGGTAACTTCTTCAGGCTAAATCCTCACCCTGCCTTACCTTCCAAGCTAGCAAGGGCAGCTCTTCATCCCTGTCTAGCTGATATTCCCATGGGAATCTGGAGCATGAAACATGCTATGTTTGGGCTCTCTATCTGTTTGCTGCATAAGCAAACAAGGCAGCTTCAGGAGGATGCAAACCAAAAGGGCTCCAGTGTTACCTGCAATGAGGAGGAATGAGCTGCCTAAAAATAAAATAGGGATTTGGGGAGATGAGTTAGATGGAGAAAAGATGAAATGTGTGGAAAGGCTGAGGCAGCTGTCAGTCCAGAAAGTGCTCGTAAATCAAGGCTGAGATGTGTTTGTGTGAATGTGATTTCTGGCTGTCTCAGAATTAAAATTAACTGTAGCTGGGTCACCCAAGGCAATTTCCCTGAGCCATTCCTGTCCCTTCCCTGCCTCACTGCACACAGACAAGAAGGAAGCTGCTGATGCTCAGATGTGAACAGTTGGTAGGATGGCTGGTGAAGCTTTCTTAAGGAGCTTTTTGTATTAAAGATGCCCATAAACAAAATAGTGAGACTGCCATAGGGATGAGATTAATGGGATTCATAATCCCTATAAACAGATTTGCTGAGCACTGTATTAATGTGGAATTGTTAATTTGCCTTGCCTAATAAGTGGTCTGCTCTAACATCTCTGCATTTCTGTTGCTGAGGACAGGACTTGAACAGTGCATTTCCTGGTCCTGCTGGTCAGCACTGCAAGTGCCTTGGTAGTGTAGTGGTTTCCTCTTGTCCTTACCTGAGTTGAAAAGCTTGGGACCCCGTGCTCACCATGAGGAGTGCAGGCTGGGTAAACAAGTGACAACCAGAAGCAAAGCTGGAGGCAGAGCAGGAAAAGATTTACACAAGGTCTAAAACAATCCAAAACCAATCTAGTCCTTGTCAGATGGTGTTTTAAATATGATTAGTTAAAGGACCTCAATCTCTCTCTTTTTGTGGGGGAGAAATCACACTGATGTTTCTGGTGGCTTCTGTTGTGTGACCTCTTTTAAAACTGGGCAGCTCTTGTTAAGCAGACTCACACCAAGCACATGCACTTTGTGTCAGAGCTGTCTTTGGCAGTAACATGGGTCCACTTGGGCATCAAATCCTCTAAGCACCGTGAAACCTGATTGTCTGCTGTCTGAGCCTTTGCATGAATCTTCCAGCTCTTTACAGATATGGTGTGCTGTGGAGCCAGGGAGCAGGGAAGTGACAAGAGAGGCAATGCAAGTTTTTCTGCTGGTCTGGCAGCTCTGAAAGAGTTAACCTGCCTGCTTATGTTCTCATTCCAGCTAGCTGTTGGGTGAAAAATTAATTTCTAAGTCTGGTGTACCAAGTTCTCTGCTTTAATTCGGAGTTAATTCGGTCTGCATAAGTACTAGGACGATGTTTCACTTACAGCAACTGAAATGTGAAATGGGCCTTGAGGACGACTCGGGAAGGGATGATTTTATACTTAAAATTTGAACTCCTCGTTTATTTGTTAGGCAGGCTGCTCTTCGGTTCCCAGATCTGTTCCTCTGGACTGTCCTGGGTCCATGGGAACAGGAATTCCTGGCAGGGAAAGGTTATTCTGCTGAGACTGGGCACAGTGATTGACTTGTTGTTGTAGTCAGTAAGCAGTTGGCTTTTAGACCAGTGTTTGTGGGTCTGATCCTGCTCTGTTGGCAGCAGAGAGAGAAAACATCCATGGGCAGCTAAAGAAAAGGTTCAGGGGTTGTTTTTTTGTTTGTTTGCTTGCTTGTTTCTGGTGCTTGGGTTTTCAGGTCCCCCAAACGGCAGCCACTTAAGTTGTGAGAGTCTTAACAAGCAGAAGGTATTTGCGGGAGATTTTGAAGCTTTTCCCTGGAACTGCTGAGCTAGAAACATCATTGCTTATTTATTTTTTCTTTCTAATATATCTGAATCCCCTTTCTGCACCTCCAAATCCCCAAGGAAAGGATTCAAAGAACAGAGGAGATACGGTACACCTGCTATGAAGTGTTGACTAGACAGGATTGTTGTGAATGTCACTGACCCTCTTCTGTCTGAGTGCTTAGCTGTTGCATCCAGCCTTTGCCCAGGCACAATAAATCCAGTGCTGAGTGCTTTTAGAAACACCACCCTGCCTGCTTTTCACATGCAATGCACTTGCGGGCAGCCAGCACCGAATGGGATTTGGCAGGGTTATGCTGAATGCCTTTGTTGGCTCAACATATTTCCACTGCTGCTGGGGACGAAGTAACAGACTGGCATGATTGAATTTGTCCAATTGTCTCTATATATAGAAAGGACAGACAAAAACAGCACCAAGTTACACCAATGCAGCTGCTCCATAGTAACATGAGAGGGAGACTGAGGGTGTGAACTGACCTGCTGGTGTGTCTCCTGTTCTTGGGAAAAACTGAGCTGTCCATTCTGCATCCGTGGTTCTGACAGATGGATGCTGTCCTACAGGTAGCAGCTGGCTCTGTGTACCTTGAATTGTCTAGCTGTTATGTGCTTAAAATGTGCTTTTTCTGGTGATTTTCTTGAGCAGGGTGTATCTGCCTGGAAGGTCGTTTTCAGTTTAAGTCCTTAATTTCCTAAAAGAAGGAACTCAAATGGCATTTTTACTGTATTCCAAATGTTCATGTGTTTTTTCCCATGGCTCTCAGAGAGGCACGCTTTATTGAAAGGAGAGGTGAGCAAAGTTGTTCAAGGTCCTGGTGTTTTGTGAAATGCATGGTAACAGCAGGAGAGCAGTGGGCATGTTACTGCAAGCCTGGGAGCCCACTGCCAGGAACAGAACTGTGTGACTCATTTGATTAATTACAGAGTTATGTGAAGATGCAGTTGTTTTTACCAAATTAGTGCTGAACCAAGGCTGCCCGTGTTGGGCACTCACTAAAATGACTCTCTCCTCCCCAGCATCTGTATCAGAGACCAACCTATTGTGAGCTTTAGGGAACAGCCCTAGTGAAGGAGAGTGATCTAAGTGAGTAGGAGCAAGTGGGAATTGTACTGAGACAGCAGAATGTGGAGGAACAACGTCCCTACAGGGACATCTCTTGAATGTGTACAAAGAGGAGTGGAACTTCATTGAGGATTTTGGTTTTGTCCAAGCCAGTGCACAGAAACCCTCTCTAATGAGCTGGACTTCATATACGTGCTGCTTTTAATATAGTCTGTCTTTATTGCCAGGAAAATTTCTGACAAAACAGTGTTTGAAGTAGATCAGAGCTTCATTGTATTTGTGAAACAATTGAGTCATTGCAACAGGAAATGACCAGAGCAAAGAGCCAAGACTTGTGTATCTGTGGTGTGACTGAGCCCTTCTCTCCCTGTGGTGGAGTTCTGCTCTTCCTTGTACCTTATGGCTGTCAGGCATGTTTTTCATCCGACAGAACAATGTGGCCAGGCTGTTTGGTGTAGTATGTATGTTTGCCTCCTTAAAGTTTGCCAAAAAAGACAGGTCAATATCTGCAAGGGGAGAGGTGTAAAATGGAGTTTTTCTGAACCAAATCAAGTGGAAGCAATTGGAAATTTTTATGTAGTTTGGCATCTATGTAACAAGATGCTTCGCTGAAAGCATTCATTTTGATGGGTTGTGGAGAAAGTATTTTTGCACCTTCTGTTTGTGTCTGTGAATGGCAGGGTGTGTGTTATTGCAAAAAAGACAACCAGGAAACCTGTATTTCCTTCCTTTAGGAATCCAGTAGCATTTATTGGTACAAATCAATAGGAATGCTGTGAAGCTTGTGTTGTTAAGACTATGTAAAAAATATTGTCCTGGTGAGTACTACATGAGTGTGTTGATATTAGCAACTTTTGAGACTCTCCTTTGGTTTCTCTTAAGGTTTTTTTACTGACCTCTGTTATCCTTAATTTTCATCTTCAGCCAGAGGGAGTAGGTGATGTTGAAACATCATCTTACGTGGCTGCTTTTCCAGCCATGCTCTGCTAGTGGTATTTTGATGGCCATCTGCAGATTGACCTGTCTGATTTGCCATTTTAAGCATCTTAATTGACCTTAAATGCTTCTAATTTAGAAATAGAAGTAGGTGGAAGGCTCAAGGGTTTTTAGAGCCTGCCCTGAACATCAGGAGAAGCTGCGTGTTGCCTCCTCATTCACACTTTCCTACACACACTGCTGCACCAATAATTGATTGCACATGAATCTCTCTGATCTTCCTCTCCTGTTTATGTGTGCCTTCATGTCGCTGTCATGCCAGCCAACCTGCTCTGCCTTTAATAAAGAGACTTTGCCTAAGCAGAAAAGCTTGAGACACTAGGGTTAATTATTCATTGCATAAAAACAAATGGAGAAATTGTGTTAGGAGATTTTTACATGTCTGTGCTTCTCTATTGGCAATTTTATTTCTAACCTCAGCCATAAACCTCTTGTGCCAATTCCATCCCCCCTTTTTTTTAATCCCATCTCTCAGAATTTGGAATCTTGTCATCAACATCCCACACAGTTGTGTATATTACTGCACAAATAAAGTAGGAGCTGTGGCTTGAGACCTTCTGGCTTGCTGGAATTAAAGTAGAAAATCCTAATTCTGTTGCTGTTTCCCCATGTTCCTAGTCTCTTCACAGATCCCTTGCTCATCAGCAGGCTCCCTGCCCCTTTCCTAAATGCCCTGCAGCATTAATCCATGTTCTCAGCGGGATCTGCCATTCATCATTTGGGACTCCTCACGTATGCAATTATTTAGTCTCCTGGGTGAGTCTATTAGGCCAGCTCAAACCTGAGCATCAGTGCCCATTTCAGTGAAGCTCAGCCCTTGGAAGGAAAGAGCAGGACAGAACCAGGTCAGGGGCAAAATGGCAGCAGGCTGAAATACAGTATTTTCAGTCTGGCACAGGTCTGTCTTTTCAATCTAAAGCAAGCCGCAGGTTCTCATTGTCTGTGTTGGTCCAGCAATAGAAAAGTGCCTCTCTGCTCTTCAGAGCTGCTGTGAAATAGAAATGCTAATCCCTTTCCTTCACTGTCCACTGCTTCATGTACTGTTTTCTCTCTCCTATACAGGCCAGCAGTCCGCAGGATCTCCGCCTCTTCTATGAGAAAAACAAGATGCTGATGCCCAAGTAAGCGTTTTTCCAGTGTCTCTGCTTGTAGGCACTTGTTTACCCTGTGTTTACACCTGTTATCCCATGCTCCTGACTTGTCACTTGGGGAGGTGACTGAAATATTTGGCCACTTGCCTTTCCCCATTCCGTATCCAGCAATGATGTGGCCCAGAGAAAATCAGGCAGCAGTGGATAGCCAGTGTTCTCTCTCTCTGCGCTGCTCACCTACATTGCAAAAATTCAGGATTGTTAGTGATTTCAAGAGCCAGCCAGTGGTCCTGTTCCGCACTGGGCTTTCCTGAGGCTGAGAGCCTTGGGAAGAACTCATGGCAATTCTGGAAACACGTGAGCAGCCAAAGTGCAGTCCCTCCTGTAACCTGCAATACCTGACTACAGATCACATTCCCATTTCTCACGTGTCAGGGCAGCAACTGCTTCTGTCCATCCTGCTATTAGGGGGAAATACTATAACCTCGATGGAAATGGACACTACTGCAGTTTCCAAGGGGAAGAGAACTGCTTTCGTCCCGGCAGGGTGTATGTTACCTAGCTGCTCAATGCTGTGATTTGTCAGGGTATTTTGGTTTTGTTGCTGTGGTCTTTTCCAGAGCTCTTAAAGCAGAACCTCATGCCTGCTCTGAAAACCTCAGCCTGGTACAGAGGTAGGACTGAAGTTCCAGATTACATATCCAAAAGTTGGAAGGCCTTTCTTAAGCAGAAGGTTACCTTGGAGTTGGCAGAGCTGCTAATGCAGCCACATATGCAGAAACTTCACTGGTTGCTGCATATGGATTTTTCTTTTCCCTTATCAGTTCAGACAGCTCCAAGAGATAACTGAAAGGAACTGTCAAGAAGTTGGAGCTCTTATCAATGGCTTGTGCAATGCAGTTAATTTCCCTTTAAGTACTTCCTTTTTTGATTTGGGGAGAAAGCACAAATTTCTCCCAGGATTAACTGGGGCATCTGCATACTCTCCTGTATTGAACAGAGGGGCATGATGGAGTATAATACCCCAAGAGAACAATTTAAAGCAAAATTGCCACTGCATAGTTGGAGCTAGATAGTCTGTGTGAGCAGAAAGTAGACCTGTTTTTCTTGGAACAGCCCAGAACATGGCTGCTCATCTTTAAGGCAGTCCGTCTTGCTAAAAGGGAAATTAATCCCTACAACTAATCAGCTTCCTTGTGTCGATCCCGCTGCCCTGCTGTTGTTTGGCTCACGGTGTGGGCAAGGGGAGAAATGAAACTCAGCTGTAAGAGGAGAGCGTGTCTGTTCTTGTAGGGATTAGTCCTTCTCCTTTGAGTCCTTTGCACAGTCTGCATTTACCATTTTCACTTGTCTCCACTTTTGGAGGAGTTGGGTAGTTCAAAATTTAGATCCAAGTCCATCGGTTTTTTCACTGTGGTAGTCAGATCTGAAGTGGCATTTGTGTAAATGGTAATTCCCTGCTTCCCAAAGTCAGTTTGTCGCTTAACATGGGCTGCAGTCTGTGCTATTCCTGAGTGCATATGAATAAACTGCTTGAGAGCCCTGCCAGCACAGGATGAAACACAAAACTGCTCTAGAGACCTCATTCTCAGACTGCAGCAGTGCCAGGATTTGGTTTCACTCTCCTTGGGGCTAGGCAGGCTGGCACCCACCCCCCTGCCATGGCCATGGCGGGTGCTGTGTTTTGGCTTGGGAATGGGGTGGGAAAGAAAAACTCATTAAATGGTCCTCAGTGGTCCCTGCCTGCACAGCTGCTGCTGACAGGTGAGATGCTGTTCTGAGCATTCAGGGGAGCCCATGTCAGATGCCCAAAGGCTTCACAATTTTCACAGTGTTGATCATAATAGCTAACATTCATCGTGCTGGTTTGCATGGCAAAGTACATCCCAGGTCATAGGGGAAGGAGACAGATCTGTTGCTTATGTTTAAAAACATGGCCTTGGAAAATAAATACTTGAAAAATAGAGTAGCAAAGCCTGATGCTTCAGACATGGGAGGTAAGAGGAGGCAAACAGGCTCTTGATCTGCACCATATTTGTCTGTGTTGTACCATCTGAAGCCCATGGCTTGACCTGCCTGTTTCTTGGCTTTGAACCCATACCAAGGCTAAAGCCATAGCTGAGAAATGGACTCGTTTTGGATGAGAACTTTGTGTGTCCTGGATAAATAAATGATGATGATAACACTGCAGGACTGCAGGTCTCCAGCACTAATGTATTTTTCAGGAGACTGCTTGCTGTAGTATCTTGGGTTATTCCATTACACAGTGGGCTTCTAAGGGACACTTTCTTCTGATGAGATGCTCAAACTGAGCCTGTCTAACTGCATGCTGGTGGCCCTCTTCCTGTGGCAACCTGAGAAGGGACACAAAACCATTTCGGCATCAGGGATGGAAAAGCAACTCCTCCAGTACAAAGAAGGATAGAGGAGTGCTTGCCATCATTCTCTGTTCTAGGAATCACTGGGTTCAAATTGTTGCCCCAGCAAGGTCTGGGGCTTCCTAGTAAAATAACTGGGTAGTATTGAAACCTATAAACATGTACCTTGCCTCCCATCTCCTGTTTCATTGAATAGGAGTCTGGTAGTGCTAGCTAGCACCGTTTTTGCCCCCCTCCCCGGCTTTTGTGCAAGCTCCTGTTTTTACCCTGTCAGTGGCAGGATGGAGATGGTATAGGAAGGGTTCTTTGTCCCAGCATCAGTTGGGCTTGGCCTCAGTGCAGTGAGTGATGCCACCCAGCCAAGGGGAGCCCTGCCTGAGCCACGTGTGAGATACTGAGCAGCTAAAATTACTGTGCTGGCCACTCATGCCATTACCTCAGCTGACCCCAGCATGGGGAGAGGGAAAAGCCTGGCAGATCGTGGGGCCGTGCTGGGCACAGCCATGATAAACAGAGTTAGCTCTGAGAGGAGCAGGAACCACCTACGCTCTAATTTGGAGAGCTCTGCTCTGGCTGTGGGCTGGGCCTCTCTACTACAGCCCCCAGTAGTGCTTCTGGTGATAGAGGGAAGTCAGCAGAGCTGAATCCAGTTATGCAAGAGCTGAACTCCACTTTCCCTGCCTTAATCCATTAATTTATTCCCTGCATCTTGCAAGCTACTGGCGTTAGGAAGAGCTGCCTTGACCTCTTCTCCATCTGCCTGTGGGGCGAGGGAGAGCACAGTGATTTACCAACTCTTTTGTACTGCAAATGCCATTGAAACGAGTATTTTCTTCCTATCTGTGCTGAAAAATGGGGTAATAGCTGCATGAATTTCAGCTTGCTTGGGTGGCAGTTGCTCACATCTTAGTGGCCTTCGATTAATAAATGCTGTATATCAACGAAGCAAATAGGCAAAGGTTGCTTGCTAGCCTTACATAAGCTGCACTGAAAAATAAATGTCTTAATAAAATGGTGGTAATTGGTGATACATTTCACCACCAGTGTCTTAATTGGAAGCTTCCCCTTGGAAACTGCTTAATTTTAGTGACCTCCTTATTCCCACTAGAGCAAGTAGAAGAGATTTTATTTATCATGTGCAAAATGCTGCATGCTGAATGGGGATAGCTGAGAACCTGGGGAATGACACTGGCACCTCTGTGGAAGGGAAGGATCTGCAGGTGCTCATGGGAGAGGACACTAAAGCAAGATTAGCTGTAGCCTGAACAATGACAGTGGGGAGTGAAAGCCAGAGATGCAAATAGAGACGTTTCTGTTCAGCCTCCCTCCAGTAAGCTCCTCATGTTCCTGGCCCAGCAGGCACAGAGAGTTTGCATTTGCCAGTTGCCTTCCTGAATATGTAAAAGCAGTTTAAGTAGACTGCAAGTCTCTCTTATTTGGCTTTTGTTTTCAACCCTAGCATCCCCAGGGAGACATCAAGCCACCTGAGGCAGCTCCTGCTGGGCCTTTTGCAGCGTAATCATAAGGACCGAATGGACTTTGGTAAGATCTCCTTCCAGTCTTAGTTCTACTGCCTGTCTGTGTGTCTCTTGCGTTGTGGCACTGCACAAACCTCTGTACTTCTGGATGATGTTGGGGGAAGCATCCAGACCCTTTGAGGGTTGCATAGTCTTGGTGGTTTTAGAATATGTGCTGGAAGGGTCAGTGAGTACAGTTCTGTAGATCAAGAGATTTGGCACATCCTCTGCATGTGTTTGTTATTTGTGTTCCCTCTTCTGACTTCTGCTTTTTTAATCTCTCTGAATTTTGATTGTGTTACCAGGTAAAATGTGTATCTTGTGCATTTCTGTTTTTTCTGACATAGTTCCTTCCCAAAGCTGCAAGCTGCACCCATTTGCTGAACAATTCAGTAAATGGACTCCATTTCTCTGGGTCTGCCATAATAATCTGAGCCAGGAGAGCATAGCTGCTTGCAGACCCTTCCCTCCTTCTCCAGGATTCTGTGGAAAGAAGCCTTGGTTCTTATCAGGGCTCAAGCTGGCAGTCTCTGGGCCTGTGTCAGTCTCCTGACTTGGCTGATGCAAAGATTTCCTTTTTTTTTTCTTTTCATAATTCCTTTTAAGTTTAGAAGAGTCATTGTGAGCCAGTTCTGACTTTGGCAGCATCTTACAGATGTGTTTTAGCTGAGCCAAAAAGGCTGAAGAACCTCCCAGTAAAGCCGTGCCCTAGAGGAAAGAAGGCAGAGGGGGAGCCTTTCCTAGAGCCCCTGAAAGGGCCATGTCTTCTAAAGGGAAACACATCCTGAATGTTTTCAGGACATTGGGGTCAGACTTGGGGTAAAGGGGTTTGATATTTGTCTTTCAGGCACTGGCTTTTGGTGGGTTTTTTTGTTGCTTCTCTGCTCAAGTGGATTGTTTCCTGCTGGGCAGCATGTGCTAGCTTATGAAGAGAAATTGTTTTGCACCCTCTGTTATTCTTTTGGATTAGAGATACCAGGAAGGCCTTTCTGGGGACGGTCATCTGGATGGATTAACTGAGGCTGATCATAATTATCCAGTGGTGAATGTAAAGAGCTGATTACTGGGTTGAAGTGAGAGAATGAGCCTTTTGGAAAGGGAGTTGTTGAAGCTCCTGGCTCGGATAGAAGCACCTTGCAGTATTATTCCCTACAGATTTTTTATCTGGCTGTGGATCTCTACCTCTTTTATCATGCTGCTGTGCATTTAAAAAGAAGATATCTTTGAGGTTCTTGATTCCCTGCTGTCAGAAATTGAATCTATCAAACGTTTTTAGACCCCCATAAGCTGTTTTTGTATCTCTTGGGACTAGACTGTATGAATCAGTGTCTAACACTTAGAAATTTGAGATAATAGATTTTGATACCACTGAGGACAACACTTAGAGCACATCTTCCTGCATTGAGATTATTAGCTGCTGCAGGATCCTTTTCTCTATAAATTGTGACATCCTTGAAAAATGCAATTGTTTTTAAGGAGCGTGTGAGAAAATAATCTGTACAGAAGTCTATATTTGAGGTATTCCTTGTGCTTTTTAGAAGGCAGATCTTGATGGGTGTATGGCATCCCATGACACATTCTAGTAACTCCTGTCAGCTGAGGGCAAGTACCAGAACCATGATTTATTTAGACCAATACACTTTCCCAGCATCCAGTTGTGTACTTGGTCTCATCCACCTCCAGATGATGCCCTTTGCCCAGATAGTAGCAATATGTGAATGAGAGCACTTCCCTGTTGCCAGTTGCTGTCCCATTTTTAGCTGCTGTGTGTGGCCAGCTGTGCACAAGCTGTTTTTGTCCCATGGTTCTGGATCCCATCCAGACCTCTCTCTTCCCTTAACTGGCTCCCAGCAGACAAGGTGTTGTGTTCTCCTGCTTCCAGTCTCACCATAGGCTGTTTTCTTCACTTGCACTGTTTACAGAAGGCCTGTTTTTGGCTGATGGTCAGTGCCTTTGTTCACTGTTCCTGGACCATCCAGCACTCTGTAAGGCAAAAATTGAAGATTCGTGTGTGCTGCTGGGTCGGGGATGATTCCCAAGCCACTCTCTCCAGAGGAGGGGATTTCCTGCTGCTCCTTGTTCCCTGAAGCCCTCTGCAATCTGCCTGGAGATGTACACAGAGCCCTCCCCAGAGCTGCCCTGGAGTTTAGTTGAGTCACACAACAACAACACATAAGTTTGAAACTTCATTTACTTGTTGTGTGTCTCAGCTGCTGTTCTACCAGGAGCTGATGTTCTTTGCAATCTCAAGATTATCTAGAGGAAAACCAAGAGGGTTTCAAGTTCTAAGTTTCATGCCGATGATTACAAGCTGGGTTATTTAAATTTCCCTTTGCAAGCACAGCTAATAAGCAGTTTGGAGTGGGGAGGGGGAAAAGTGAAAGAAATCATCATTTCCACCCCCTCAGTTGAGTCAGCTTGGTTGAGGGATGGTACCCTCCTCTAGAGGAGCAGTCTGAAGAAGAAGCAGGAAACTCCAGCAGCTCCTACAGGATGGGGATGTTCTCTATCCACAGCAGATGTAATCTGTGAGATGCCAGCTTTCCCTGCCAGAGATTCCCATGCCTTTTATTGTGCTAAGCCTGCACTCAGGCTGCAGGACCCTGGTGTGGCAGTGGCAAGGAGGGGCTAGGTAGGCAGGGATTGTTTAAGATTAAAAAGCAGACAAACAAAAAACCCAGTTGCTGCTTTCTGGAAAGCTCACTGGCCAAAGAGGAGCTGTTTACAGAAGCAGAAGTTTGTAAACCTTGGGTGTTGCAACAGGAAATCCATGCTGGGAAGAGAAGTTGAAATGCCTGCAGTTAGCTGAATAATCAGTGTTGATCCATGACTAACACTCCCAAAAGGCTGAGTTGCTGATTGTGATAGGAGAAGACTCTGGCACAGAGCTGCAGTGAATCAGAGATGAAGGAGTGGGGAGACGTGGCTACTTGTGAGGACAGGCAAACATGTAGAGTCTCCAGCAAGCCAGGACAGAAGCTTTTCCTGGCCTGGATCTGTAGAATGAGGGGAGGAAGCAGCAGTTGCACCTGGATGAAAGAGAAGGGGTTCTGGGCTGTGGTTCTGGGTTGGCCCTTCAGAAAATGCATTTCTGCCCTCACTGCGAGCTGGGTTTGGGTCTGCATGTTGTGGAAGATCACTCACTGGAAGTCTTTGTCCATTGTTCCTCTTCAGTGTAGTGAGTGGCAGTGCAGTGTGATAAATAGAGTTCCCCTGGAGCCCTGCAGTTAGGATGACTCACCATCCTGATCAGCCAGGGATCCAAATAATTTCCCACTCTGTTTTTATGAGCAGGTCCTGCATCCAGTCCCCAGCCTGCATTCTTGACCCCTACTATATGCAGCTGCAGTCAGTCAGCTTCCATGGTTGACTGCATTGCATGGAAAAATCATTGTAAAACACTGTAACTCGCTATGCTTTAACTGTTTTGTAAACTTCTTACAGTAATTTCCTTTCACTGAGTCATTGTTCTTGATTTTTCTCAGATGAATTTTTCCATCACCCATTCTTGGATGCAAGTGCCTCTATGAAAAAATGTAAGTATTGCATTTTCAATTACAACTCTTTTTGAACCATGGCCTAACTTCCTTTGCTGCTAGTTCAAAAGGAAAGAAAAATACTGCTTTATGTTTCCTTAGTTATTTAGGCAGGGATTCAGTGTTTGTTACTGTGTCATGTCCAGATTTTACCATCAAAATGTATTTAATTTTACTGAGTTATCTTCAAAGGGATGATTAGAGGGCTATTTAGAAACCTAAAATAGAAGCAAATGTAGCTTTGAAATGTATTCAGCTGCTTTGTATGAAGTGCTTGGTCAGTGGGGTGCTTGTAGGTAATCAGGATTATGCATCATGATCTTGCTTTCCATCCTCATTTGTAGGACTATTCAGAATTGTGAATGGTGGAAACTGGCACTCTTGGCTCTGCTTGCCAGGTGCTACCTTAGGTTGGCTGTGCAAAATGGCTTTGGTTACCAAATCTTTGTTCATCTTTATCTCAAAGTTCTTGATAAATGTTGTTTTGGAAGGGTTACATTTGAATACTCAGTGACAGCTGGCCAAAACAGAGTTCCATTGAAAGTTCTCTCTTTCCTCTTTTGATTCATAACTTCTGAACACATTTCCAGCCACATGTACTGTGGTTCAGAGGTTTGTTTTCAGTGGAAAACAATTCAGAATTCCTTATGGTCTGTGGGGTATCATAGTCCTCTGGCCAAGAGACTTGGTGTGGTGATTGTCTTCTTCTGGAAGGATCCTCCTGGACCTCTAATCTCCTGAGTAAATGACAGAGCCAAGAATTTTCATCCAGTGATTGATGTGGGGTGCCCAATGCAAGGGCTGGAAGTTCTGGAGGAAACATGTCCAATACAAACACAGAGTCCCTCTTGGATGTATGCCATGGAGGGACACCCCTTGTCTGATATCACTGTCACTCCTGAGAGACTCTTGCTTTCCTGCTGCCAGAGAAGGACTTTCTCAGTTGTTCCTGATCAGATTTTAACTGTGTACTCAGGTGACCATCCTGCGGGCAAGAAAAGATGCTTCTGGTTTAGGGGTGCTTGCAAAGCAGCCAAGGCCCTGTGCCCACCTGCAGCAGCAAGATTTGGGGTGAGCCCTGCGAAACAGGGCTGCTCTGACGGCAGGAAAGGACTCTGCCAGTGTGGGACTGCTCCTAAGCCAGCCCAGCTCTTGGCACCTGCTGCTCCGCTGCTGAGGGGGAAAAGCCCTTCAAAGTCTGCTCCCCCTGTGGGCAGAGGATCCCCTCCTCAGGATGTTCTTGCATGCCCACCAACTCATCTCCTACCTCCAGCCGTTCCATTGCTTCACTGGCCAGGGGAGCAGAAAACCCCCTGCAAATGGGAGAGGGTTCTCCTCACCTGGCCCCAGTTTCCAGCTGCTGCACGTCTGCTGGGCAGGAACCAGAGGGGCCATTATGAGCAGGAGACTGTAGCTCAGCCTTTGCCCCCAACCGCACCGGTGTTAACGGCATGGGGTCAAGGACCAATGAAAAAGGCACCTTTACAGGCGGGTAAGGCCAATATGAACTCCAGACCTCTCTGCTGCCCTGCTGGTCCTCACCTTCGGACATACGTCCACAGCCTGGAGTTCTCTCTCCCTGGAGGCAGGGAAGACTTCTGCTGGTTTTGAAAACACAGGAAAAATACCTCCCCACTGCTGAAGATGTTCAAGCTGTTGTGCACAGAAATCTGCTAGTGAGGGAGATAGTTCTGTAGTCTGGTTTGAGGTCTCTGCTGCTGCCAGATGGCAATGATGGATTAGAGCCTCTGTAAGTGCGGTGAAGAACCTGGATGAGAAAGGCTGCCTGTGGTCCTTTTGATTTCTGAATAGGTGAGAGAAGAGCCAGTGTGTCAGCAAAGGTCGGGGTTACAGTGACCTCCGTAAGAAAAACTCCCCTGAGATGTGTGGAATGCTGCTTAACATGGCAGCGTGCTTGACCCTTGTCCCATTGTAGCTGAAGTAGGTGTCTTGGCAAGGCTGCGGTTCTCAGCGACTGCCTCCCTGGCTCTGCATACAGAGCTGAGAGTCCAAAAGCTAATTGTGCTGCATCATCTCAGTGTGTTGCTCAGCATCACCAGTGGAGAGCTGGGGGAAGGAACAGTGTGCTTTATCTCTTTGTTCTCCTTGAGAGCTGATGACTGGCTACCACCGATTGCAATGGAAGCAGAAGTAAGTCATTCACACCTGAGTGTGCAAGTGTCTCCCAGGAGATTCTGTTGGATGATCTGTACCAGGAGTAATAACTTCTCTGTGATGAACGCACTGAGACCTCAGCTGAGCTCAGGGACCCACAGTGCAGCCTTTTTTGCCCTTCCAGTTCAGAGGGTTTAGAGGTGCCTGCACTCAGATGCAGGGAACTGTGCATCTCTTAGGTCCCAAACCAGTTCTCAGGTGTGGCACCACCTTTCCAAATGAGAACACTTTTCAGTCTGAGTAGAGCGTGGGGGTCTCTGTACCCCTACAAGGCCCCTCTGCCCTCAGGTGACAGGGACAGCACATCCCCTGGGTTCCTGAGCCCTCTCAGGGCTGGTCCAGAGATGGTCTCATAGTGATCAAAAATAAAGTGAGAGCCACGGGCTGCTCATTCTGTGTGGTTATGTGTTAGTACACCATCTCAGGGAATTGTAAAGAGTTTTTTTAATATAATGTAATTCTGGAAAATTGGGGAATCCTCAAATACAGATCATTCTCTAAGTGGATAATTTTGAAGTTGCTAAGACAGGGGGATCCCCTTCGTTGAAATACATTTGTGTGTTTTGCAAGACATTCCAGCAAAATCAAATTTTTTTCAAAAATCTTTTAATACATTTCTGGCAAGCACATCCTCTTCACTGCTGTTTCAAGGGATAGTTGTTCTCATGCCTCTCCTCTCATCTCACTCCTTTAGTGGAGCAAGGACTTAAGTCTGCTGCACCCAGGGTGTACCACAGAGCTCTGCTCTCAACAGGCTTTAGCCTGGAGAGTGGATTCAGGGCCTTGGGCTTTGTTAACTGAGATGTATACTTTATTTTTTGTTTGTTTATTTATAATTAATTTTGTATTGTGGGTTTTGTACCTCTGACTAAGCATGTACTTTAGATGTATAAAAATTCATTAATAAAGTCTTTAAAATACTGTGTCTAGTCAGAATGTCGTCTGTCTGTAGCCAAGTCTGATCAGCATATGGTATGGGGCCGTGTGTTACAGTAATAACACTTGAGAAGGCATAATTAGACCCTTGTGCAAGCCTTCTCTCAGTAAACACACTGTAATTGGTACCCGTGCAGAATATTTTGGAGGTTTTTCTGCTCCTGCCTTTAATGAATGGTGAGCTGCTGCCTCCTTTACACTGAGTTAAGAGAGCAAGAAAGGTGAGCTGTTATGGTTCAGGAGTGCACAGGTCTGTTCAGTGTCTGAAATACCTGTCTGACTTAACTTGATTTTTGCCATCTTCATGATCTTATTGTACATAAAATAGGTGAAAATTAGCAAAAAAAATCACCATGACTTCTGCATATAGAAGATTTTAATGGTGTAAGTTTTTAAACTCTAAAAAGCAGCTTATTTTGGGCAAGTCCTTTCAGAGTTTGCACTCAAATTATTGCCTTGTCAGTGATTGCAATTAAAGAACTTTTAGATGACTGGTTTTAATTGAATCCAGATAACCAGAAATGTGCATCTTTCCAGTGTGTATAGAACTCAGATTCCAAATAAAGCCTTTCTGTTAAGCTTGAGGGTCAGATATTTTTAGGACAATGGAGCCCCTGGTAGGATGATGTGTCACAAGTGATTTTTGCAAGTGTAGGATCCAATACTGAGATCGACACAGCTGGAGCACAGGCTTGCCTTTATGGCTCCCAGCTCTCACATTTGGAAACTAGTTGGCATTGGTTACACAATGTGCAGGGTGACTGTTTTGTTGCTGGAACAAGTTGGAGAGGACAATTATGAAAACAGACTTATTTACATTACAATTACAATCCAGCAATTTCTGGATTTGGGTGGGGGCCTGCAGTTCATGTTAACATTCCCCACATTCAGACTCAACTGAAAACATGATGAGCCAAGTGTTTGCACCCTTTTTAATTTTAAACTGGGAGTGCCTGGGTGTGTGAAGGAGATGGAAGCAGGCGTCTTGCTTTCAAGCTGTCCTACATGGCTGACACTGAAAAAATGCCCCAGCAGAGATGTGGAGGTCAGAGTGGGGTTGCCAGAGCCAAACCTCATGGTTCTACATGGATCAAAGTCTGTTTGGGGTGTCAGGACCTTTAGAGTTGGAGCTCACAGCATTACAGAGTGAATTTGTGGAGTTCAAAGGGATTTAAATAAGAACAGTGATTATAATAGAGATTGTACTTCATGTAGCTGAGTTTTAACTGCAGTTTCAGATGATAGTGGCAAAGTCTGCCTGCATGTCTTCCCTCCTGATTAACAAAAAGCTGTCTGAAGCAAATAGACAAAAATAGAAAAGTCTCAATTCCAGCCAGGTTTAAATCAATAATCGCAGAACCAAAATAGGCTGGAGGGGACCTTGTGAGAGAACTGGAATGACTCTAACAAAACTACTCATTCCAGGAAAAACGAATTGTGATGCAAGCCTTGCAGCAGGCACGTATGGATAGCATTCTGAATTTGCTTGTCTTTTCTTGAAAGCACCTTTCCCTAACAGGAAGGTCTGTCTGTACACGAGTGAATTGTTCAGTAATAGCTGGCAGGATAGAAAGAGGGGGATTCCTCCCCCACATCAGATTTCTAGTGTTAAATATATAGTGAAGGCCCTAGGGATTGCTCTGCAGGCTCTGTGGGGGCATTGTGGAGGTCAAAAGCAGTGTGATATAGACAAGACAGAACTCTCTGTTTTACAGGCAAGGTCTCAGACCTCTGAGTGTGTTCCCTGAGTGCAGGGAATGGGAAGCAGCTGTGCTGGCTGTGGGCAGAGTGGCTCTTGATGCCAAGCCCCTGACTGACCTCCCAGAATACCCATCATCAGGGTACCACAGTCCCTGATCCCTTACCTTAGTGCCAGGGCAGTGTGTTATAACAGCACAGATCATCAAGTGCACAAAATCTGGTATAGAATAGATTCACAAAGCTTTGGGAAGTTTTATTTAAATATGGGTCTAACCCTCTAAATTGCTGTGAGCAGTACCAGTGTGGCTCATCACAGGAGGGAAAGGCACCTGTGTGTCCTCCTGCACCAGTGTCCCATCCATCCTGCTGTCGATTCCCACTGCACAGCCCCAGGACTCTGCTGCATCAGTCTCTATTGGCAGCATAACAACCTCTATAGAAAAACATTCTCGTTTTGTTAATGTTTGCAAAGGCTGGAGATCACTTTGACCCTGGTTAAACTGTTACAGTGGTCAATTACTTATGTTAAAATAGGTATTTTAAGTCTATGCTTCTTTGGCTTCGTTTTCCTGTTGTCACCTCTCTCTCAGACTGAGGAATTCAGTGTCTCAGTGGTTGCTCTCTTTGTGCTGAGGGCCTCTGGTCCAGTCACCCTTTAACGTTCTTTGATAGGCTGCACAGAAATACTTCCTAAAGCCTTTTATTAAAAGGCATATTTACCTATTCTTTTATCTTTAGAACACTGTTTCAACAGATAATTGCAGAGAGATAGACTTATTTTTCTAGCTTGTTCAATAGAGTAAGTACTTTGTAGTATCTAATGGGATTAATGAGAGACGTAGTTTTACTTCAAACAGAAACATTTTTCTTCCAAGTGTTATTAATCTCCTTTGTATTAAGTATGGGTCATTAGCACAGGTCCTGTAAAGGTAGAAATTTGATACAGGGTGCTAATTCTCTGCCAGCATAATGGAAGAGCAGCAAAGTGTTCCTCTCCTCACTTAAGCCTTGCCTCTGATCTCTATCTTGAGTCATTCAAATACCAAAATGGTTCCAGTGTAAAAGTCTGACTTCATCTTCTGTGCTGTTCAGTCTTGTGTGTGTGGACTGGGGAATTTGAACCACTATGTAGTTCAAAGTCCTTCGAAGAGCCAGTGTTAGCTTTGACTGTCTCCCTCCTCGGCTGAGCTGAGCTCTTCTAAGTTATTTACTGAACCTCCCTTGCATAAGTCATTGAAGTTAAATATTCTTTTCTCCTATGATGCCTTAATTATATTTTCTGCCTGAAGGTCAATGCTAACTAGGCCTTTCAGTGTGAGCTTTAGGCCTCTGTGAGAGTTACAAAAGCCAGTTTGACAATGAAGTGAATGAAGTGAGAAGTTCCAATATTGAACAATAAAACATGAAGGGAAGGGATGCAGGAATGGCCTGTGTTGTGGAACGATTTCTGTAGAGAGAGATAAATAACTGAAACATCATTAACTTGCAGAAGTGACCAAGGAGAACATGTTGAGCTCTAGGAAACAATGCACTATTTGCTTGAGGAAACCCCCTTGAGAGTTTTTTGTTGAGTTTTGGGATTTTTTTAGTAGCATGTGGCCTGGGATGCCTGAGTGGCCATTTGGGCTGCAGACAAATAGGGCTTGAGTAGGCATGTGTTCAACCTGCCACACACCTCCCAGCATTTGATATATGTGTGCTAAGCCACGAGGTCCGATGAGGAAGAACCTGTAAGGGTATGGTCTAGCTCATGACTTCTGCCCCTGACATGAATAACTCAGTCTGCTTTTCTGTTTATCTTTCCCTTCATTTGCAAAGATGCTTTGGAGGATGTTTATGGCAGAAACTGTCTTGTTTCTGGGCAGCACCTTAGTCAGTTGTTCTGAGACCTGTGAGATAGTGCACAGAGGGAGTGGATGGATGTGAATCATGTAACTCAATAGAATACTAACTTTATGTTGTTCTCCTTTAACTGACCATATCTGATACGTGAGATACCTGATGGTACATGAGATAAACCTGATGGGAAAGGTTAAGAAAGACCTTTTATTATTGATTGATCTTAGTTTGACAACTTTTGGTTTTGTCTTTTGCTGGTTTTAGCTGCTTCCGTGCCAATGCCTTCTTATCCCAGTTCAGGCTCCGGTAGTTCCTCCAGCAGCTCTTCCACTTCCCACCTGGCATCACCTCCTGTAAGTACAGCTCAGAAGATGTACTGATTGTGTTAATGGTTTCCCTGCTTGCATCTTTGAAATGAGGTCTCTGCTTTTGCTCTCTTCTGGCACAAGTCACTGAGTACTTCAGTTCTGCCTGGGCTTAGCTCAGCATTCTCTCCCATTTAGAGTTTGGATCCTGAAGGTTGGCTTTCTCTCCACAAGACATATTTCAATGTGCCATTGCCTATTATATGAAAAGCCTGGATGAAATAAGTTGGTATGAGTGACACTAGCTTGTCTTGGCAGAGATGGAAAGCTCCTTGCAACCAAAACCAGCTGCTAATTCAGAGTATAGCACTGATTTCTTGGCTGCAGGTTCTGAGTTTTCAGGCAAAGTCTCTACAGCCTGACAGCATATCCACCTTCTTTGCAAAGTGACCCTCCTTCTTTCTGACCAGCATTCCCGAGGACCACAGAGAGACATTCAGCAAAGCTGTTTGCTCAAACCAGACCTGCCACAGTCCGGTGGTCTTGTGAGAGATGATCTGAACTGACAGTTTTTCTCTCTGGTTAACCAAAATGGTGAAAACTTTTCTGGAGGGTAGAATATTAACTGACCATTGAAATGACATTTCTCCAGCTCGTTGAACTGAATGCTTGTGTTAGGAGGCTCTTGGTGAGAGCTGTCTTTGACTTTGAACTCAGGAATGCTGGTGGTGTGATGGGTGAGGGAGGGAAGAAGGATAGTTCTCCCTGGCATGACAGCTTTTTTAGTTTGTTCTCTGAGTTTCCCTGGGCCAGGATGTCTCGGCCTGGTGTGGGAAATGCTAAGGGGCACCAGCAGAAGATGGTGTAGGTGCTTATGGTGTGAGCTGGACAGAGACGGCAGTTCTGCTCTCCTCTGAATGTTCTGAATGTTGCATAACTGTGTCCCTGAGAGCTTATTCCTCCCTGCAGCCCAAAGTAGAGGGTGATTTGACTGAGGCCCTCCTGACCGTAAGACTCCAGAAATGAGCAGATGGTGTAAAAAGCAGACTCACTCTCCTGAGCTTTCTTGGTCTGTGAGTACAGACTCACTGCCAGACTGGAAGGGGGTCCCCTGTCAGAGGTGTACTGAACCTCTCCTTCTCTGCCTTCTGCTGATGGAGGTGTGCTGGCTCAGCCTGGGAAAAATGCCACATCTCCAGGGCAGAGCTCACAGACTGGGTGGAAAAGAGACAACTTCGACAGCTGGAAAATTCCTTCTGCCTCTATGTACTGCATGTACAATGAGAGGGAGTCCCCACTGGTACAGCAGGAGAGTCTTTGGAGGTTGAGCAAGGTCTTAATGGGGCCGAAGTGAAAGCTGCTTCAAGTCTTTCTTAGTCTGGAAATGCATTAGGATAAAGATTGTTATCTGCTCTGCGGGCAGTCAGCTGCCTTAAAGCTTTCTTAAACCATCCAGCCTCCTCCATCTGTCTGCAAAACAGGAGGATTGTGGGTCTATTTATCATTTGGCTGAAGAAGAGGAAAATGGGACTTTTTAGGGACTGTCCTGCCTCTGACGGCTGTGAGCTGTTCATCTGCTGAAAGCTTAGTCTGCTTCAGGCCTTTCTTTAACTGATTATCAGCACACAGCAAAACTGGGTGGTCTTGAAAGTGCAGAAACACTTATCTGCATGTTACCAAGTGCTGCTTCCTGCAAAAGCATGAGTACAGACCAGATGGTTAATGTTTAAGAACAAAGCAAAAACCGTAACTCAAAATAACAACCAAAAGTATCTCTGTAAGTTCCTCTCAGTTTCCCAGCCATACTAGAGTGAGTTGGTAGAAAATACATGGTTGATCCAGAAATGGATGCAATACCTCCAGTGGATTTTTCTTATCTCTGGAGCATCAGACATGAGGGAAGTATGTTTTGTGTAACAAAAGATGCACTGTTCTGACAGGGACATAAAAGGCTGTTCCTTTTCAGTAAATGAAACAGCTGCTTCTGGCAAACTATCAGCCCTGGTTTATCAGCAAAATGTTGTTTTCAGCCTTGTACAGCTCAGTTTAAAGGATGGAGCAGAATTATGAAGTAGCTGTGCTGAAGCCAGTGTTTGTTTTCTCCTTGAATTAGCAGTCCCTTGGAGAGATGCAGCAGCAGCTGCAGGAGAAGGCCCTGGCGTCTCCTACCCAGGATTCTCCTGGCTTTCTGCATGGATCTAAGGACTCTGCTGGGAGCAGCAGTAAGAATTCGTCCTGTGACACAGATGACTTCGTCATGGTCCCAGCACAGTTCTCAAGTAAGGTGGTTTCTGGAAATGCAAGTGTTCTGAGCAGAGGGGAATGTGGGTGTTAAGAATAGAATTCTCTCCTAGAAAGTTGAAAGTGTGATTAAACCTGTCTGTTTTGACTGAATAGCATGAATGGTTTTGTTCTCAAGCTGGAAGAGGCATCTGGCTCACTGGCTAGTTTTACAGGATATTTTGTAATTACCTTTAAAGACAGGATTTGAGAGTAAAGATTGCTTGGGGGCCTCAACAAGAGATTGAACCTGGAAATCCAACTGGAAAAGAAGATAAGTAGGCTCACAGGGAAATGTCTTTCACAAAAGCCTTTTCCATGTCATCCTCTCTTCAGTTTCACTCAGCATCACAATCCAAGAGAGGATTTCAGCCAACAAGCTGGATTTTACACTTGAAAAACTTAAAATATATTGTTTCTTTCTTCAAACACTCTGAATTTCACTTTAGCACCTGTTTATACTTTGATAAGAATTGTTTGAAAATACATATGTACATAAAAGCCAAGGCCTCAGTTCAGCTACATGCCTAAATATGTCCATGCATGAGTCCTTTCTTAGCAGAAAGGCATTGTTCGACCTTGATCATGTGCATGATGCTTTGATGAGTTGGAATTTGGTGATAAATGCTGTGATTCCTCCTTTGCTGGTTGCACCAGTTGTATTAAAACAAGAATTTTGAGGGGTAGAACTGGAATCTGTAAAACATCTCTGCTGTGCAATCATTCTGATAAGGAAGATCTCAGTGTTGCTTATGTTTTCCCTGGGGTCAGTGGTGGGACCAGTACACACTTGCCTTGTGCTAGTCATGTTCCCAGCATTCAGATGTTTTGGCAGAGGCACAGGTTTCCCTGTGCTGTGTTTCCAGGTGCCAGCTCATTTGACTGCCCTGAATTCTTACCACTAAGGACATGAATGTGTCAGAGCCCTACATGCAGCATGTACCACTGTCCTCTTACACAGCAGCTGGTGGCTTGTCCCAAGTGGGCATGTACCTATTGCCCCAAATGATTCTGTGAGGTTTTGGCCACCCTTCAACAGGACTTGCTTTCTGCCTAAATTTTCCAAAACTTCAGGGTGTAAGGATCAGCAGTATTCACATCAGCATCAGCCCACATTCATTTTGCAAAACACTGACTTCAGAAGTACAACTCAGCAAGGATTGGAGGAGCAGGGAATTTACATAAAATCTCAGTTGCTCTGAATGCATAAAGAAAATGATCTCAAATTAATCTGTTTCTGTACTCCTCAGGTGACTTAACTGCTGAGGCTGCAGGAGGAAAACCAATCCAGGACAGTCTGATGTACAGCGGGTAAGGCTAACCACCAAAACAACTCAAATTGTCCACATACTGGGTGTGTGGGGGTTTGGGGTTCTCATGGAGCAGAGCTGCTTCCCAGGACCTAATAGCTGGATTCTTTTTGTCTCCCTCAGGAGTTCTTTGGTTACTTCAGCAGGCTTGGAAAGCCAGGGAAGGACACCATCTCCGTCACCCCCATACAGCAGTTCTCCAAGCCCGTCCAGGTAAGAAAAACTGTTCAGTGATAACTGTACAACAATGAGTAATTGAACACCCACTGACTTCCAGGAGGGGGTTTTACAGCTGTTGGTGTGCTGGGCAAGATCCAGATCTCTCCTTTAACAAGAAACACCCAGTAGAAACTCCCCAGCCTTGGGCACTGCTCAGTCCCAACTACAGAGCCTATCTCTCCCTCTTGTGACCCCCAGAAGGGCCTAGGAGAGAAGGCAGGAGTGCTGGAATTAACTCTGTTCCCTGGAGGTGGCAGGGATTATTCTCAAGCAGAAAGTAAATGTACTCCATCAGCATGTATGTAGTACTCACCCCCCACTGCTCACCTACAGAGGTGTGGAGTATTCCAGCTAAAGTTCCTAAATTCATACAGTGATTTGGAGCACAACACTTCATCCAAGGCTGAAAGTATGATGGACTTGAGTTACTGGGCAAATGTGGAGGAGTGTTGCTCATCTCCCCTTGCTGTTGAAGGACAGATGTAGGGCCTTTTTAGTAGTTTGTGGTTTGTTTGAAAAGCTCCCTGCACTGTATAAGTGTTGCTGCTTTGTGAGCCTTGTTTACTAACAGAGGATGCAGGAGTAGGAGGAACAAGTGCAAACAGGCATGGTCATAGGTTTAATTTCAACTAAACCAGTTGCTCTAAACTCAGTTTTGGCCTTTAGAAATGTCATAGGTGACAGCTGCCCACACACAACAGGACCAGCAGCCCAGTGCTGTGTTCTGAAGGTGTTAATGGTCTGTGGAAGGTGATCCCATTGACTCTAGGCTTGGAAGCCTTAGGGTACATACCTAGCTTGCAGGGAACTGGTGGTGTTGCTTCTCATCTTGTTCTTGCCTGCTAGTCAAGCAGGACAGCTTTCATCTTCTGTGCTGTCAATATGGCACCTGTTGGGGGAGGATGATTGGAGGGGATTTTCACACTGGGAGATGGATGACCCTAAGATCTTTCTTAAGAAGAAAATATAGTCCCAGGCGGTGTGTTTAGCAAATTTGTCACATTAACAGAGCCCAGAAAATGACAAAACATAGCCTCAAAGCATACAAATTCAACAGAGAATAATATAGCTCAGAGCCTCACTGACGTGATCACATTAATTGGCAAGCGCATACCACAGTGTGGAGTTTAATTGCATGAGGCTTCTTATACCATCACCTGCTAAGCTTTTTAACAGCTTATTCCTTAACTGATTCCTTTGCATTCTGGAGATCAGTCTTTATTAAAGGATTTGGCCTTGCTTCTGGACAGCTGTGAGTGGAAATTCATGGAGATTGACTAAAAATGCTGCCTACTTCTCACTGTTCACCAAATCGGCCTCATTGTCTTCTACTGGATCACAGAGTGGCAAGGCAGTGCCAGTGGCTTTGATCTAAACATGTTTCTGCTCTCACTGTCTTTCCTACTCATTCCCAGCGGCTTCTGTGGAGCAGATGCCAAACCCTCTAATGCTAATTCCCACTTTTTCTATCTGCTTTGAAGAAACACTGTAAAGTTCCTTCCTACCCTGTCCAGGATGGAGACTAAGACAGCAGTAATGGAAGATTGGAGCAGTCACTCTGAATCCAGAGGATAAAGCGTGGTCTTTGATGTGTCCCCTGAGAGTGCTTGAAACTTGTGCCACCCAGGTGTACCCTTCTCTGGTTTTCAGTGCCCTTCCCTGTAGATGCCATGAGACCCGTTGATTCAGCACTTGGCTCCACTGGCACGGGGGACTCCTGGTTTTCCCTCTGTCCTTGCTCACTGGGAAGCAGCAGTTCTCCCTTTCGTGTGTGGCTCCAGGCTAGCAAGAAATGCTGGCTGCAGTCCAAGTGGGACAGAAAGCAAAGGCTGTTTCAGAGTGGCCAGCAGTGGGTTTTCCTCAGGATGTCATGGTACACACTAGGACAACTCTCCTTGCTCTTAACTAAGGAATTAAGGACTAGGCAGAATTAAAATATGCTGATAGTTGATATTATTTTTAATTCTTTTTTTTAAATACTTCCTTGAAGATACTTATTAAGTCTAATGAAAGGTAATTCCTTGGATGTACCCCACAGCAATGGATTTAATACTGTTTTCAAAGAGCTTTTAATTACTGCCAAGTAATTAAACTCCTTGTCCCAGCTTTATCTCTTGGACTTTGCAAGTTTATGGTCAATTGCATTCTTTGAGGCTTGAGGCCAGTTAGTAGATTTAGTGTCTGTTACTTCATTTGGATCATTCCCTTTGCAAGTTGCACCTTGTGAAGAAAATGAGGACTTGATATAACTCTTGTGGAGAGGAAGGATCCGTTCACCCAAGAGCTTCTTTTTCTCCAAAGGATTTTTACCAGATGGAAAAGACAGCATTTGAAATGTATGTTCAAAGTCAAGATATATACAGGGTTTGATATGAACACTCAGATTTCTTGGTTAAAGCTTTGCTTGCTTTTTGTCTGTCGTGTCACCCTGTCTCACACTGATGGAAGGCAGAGACGCCAAAGCTTCACCTTTCCGCTGAGCAATTGCAAACTTTGAATGCCTTTGTTTTATTGTATGTCAATGAAGAATCAAGGCTTTCATGCAGCCTTTTGGAGATAGACATCAGATTAAAAGTCTGTTTTCATGGTGGAAGAAATAAGAGCACATAAGGAAGAATATATGGAACTTAAAGTAAACCTGTTGAGAGACAAATGAAAAAGTCAGAATAATTTTTTGATCTTTCAGCCTTGATGAAAGATGTCTTCTAGTTATTTGGCTCTCTTGTGATGGAGGAATGTCTTCTTGTGCACAATGTGGAGATCTGCAGACACTTTCCTACAGATCACCTTTGTTCAGTGCTGTCACAGTAAAGCACAGAATACTACTGACCTTCCTCAAGACAGAAGTTCTCGCAATGGGATGCTTTGAACTGCCAAATAAGTCATAAACTCTTCTTTCTTCCCCTGTGCACTCATGTATGTTCTTGCTGAATTAAATATATCCTTTCATCTTATGTAAAATATTTCTATTCCAAGTGTTAGATGTGGAGGAGTGATGCTATCAGATTCTCAGGGGCAGACCCAGGCATGTGTCCTCAACTGACGATGAGGGATTCTGCAGAAGCCTTCATTACCAATAAGGTCTTTCTGTAATTGTTCAGCATCCCTGCAATTGGTGTTGGTAGTTGTAAATAGCATTGCCATGGCAATTAATCCTAGAATTCTGAGGCCTTTGGAAAAAAGATTTTAGGCTTAAAACTTAGTTAAATGTGACGTTTTTGCGGGTTTTGTACAGCATGGTTTATGTGTAGCCTGGTGTACAGGCCAAGAGTAACATGGAAAACAGTCACCTGGGGGAACAGGTATCAGATGTGGCCTGATTCACCTGCTTGGAAGAAACTAGGAAGAAGCCTGAAGTTAACAGAACGGACCTGTCCCATCCTGTATGTGTGATATTCTATCTGACCGTGATGGGTATATAGATACCAGCTCCTGTCCCTGGAATTTATTTTCTCCCAAGTTGCCTTCTCCACCTTGTAGTTAACGTGCAAATACTCTGATATACACCACTACATTCTCTTCGTGGTGTGAGACTTCCACGGAGATGCCGTGGCTGCAGCAGTGCCTCTGCATGAATCAATCACAAGTAGCTCTTGTCAGCAGCGTCCGTGCTGGTGTCCTTTGTGAGCCATGTATGTTTAGCCCCTGCTCAGTGCTATGCTCCTTGGCTGTGGATCTGAGCTGCTGGAAACTAGGCCAGTCATGGCCTGAAATAGCAGGGCTCTGGTTTTCCTGGAGGGAGTGGTGCACTTGGGTGTACGTTTTAATATCAGTCTGTGGGTGGGAATCATGCTGGAAGAGAGGTGCCTGTTTTCAGGAGATGTGTGGTGCCACTTCCCTTTGATACAACTTTGAATCACCTCCCAGTACAAACCCACAGCCCGAGCACAGCCCAGGGACACTCCCTGTGTGCAGTTGCTTTATGAAGATAAAATCTCCAATTACCTGGTCAAAGGCCCAGCCCTTACAGAAGTTTTTCTTTGTGTGTCTCCTTTCAACAGCCGGCCAGGTCAGTTCTCCAGCAGCAAATACGGACACTCCGTGCCCATTCCGGTTCCAACACAAATCCACAACTACCGTCGGATCGAGCAGAACCTGCAGTCTCCCAATCCATACTCCTCTCCCCGGTAAGTGCTGGGGCTGGCAGGTGTGGTGACATCAGTGCAGGGGCTCTTGCATTACGGCTTGGGGTCTGTAAACAAACTGCTTTAGTTTGCTCTCTGTACCTCCATAGATTTCCCTCTGTGATGGGCTCTCCCTGTGTGATGTGTTTTGGGGGTATTTTTGTAGCAGTGTTGAGATTTATTTCTTACCATGGACTGTAAATTTTGTCTGTGTGCTTGTATGTGAGAAAGCTCCCGTCAACTTTGAGTGAAGGCTGAGCTTCTTTGAGCCTGACAGCTTTTCCCATGCCAGCTATGGATTGGGTGTCCAAGCAGAGAGAACCATCCATCTGGCAGATACCTTTATAAAAGGAAAATTTGAGATAAACAACTAAAATGGATAGGGCTACAAAACCTACCTGACTGTACCTTAATTGGTTCCTGTAGCTAGTCATGCCATAGATGATGTGTTGTACACAAGTTGCATGTTAATGTGGTTGTGCAGCCAAGACTGACTAAGTCATGAGCAATTTATGCCCGTGAGGGAGAGCGTGTTTCCTGAAGGCTGTCAAGAAGACCCAGATGCCAGCATTCAACATACAGCTGACCTTCTGAGTTCAGTGGTAATGACATGGTGGGTTTCTGTCTCTTCTCACGTATGATTTCTGGTTCTTTCAGGTTTGAAATCTGGGCTGGCTGTAGCAGTCCAGGTTGTAGATTGGTTGGAAGGAGACATATACAGGATCTTAAAGAGCTTGTACTGCAGGGGCATTCAACAGGTGCTAGGAGGTGTCATGTCTTTTTTTGGATGAGTTGCATTGGTATCTGGATTAGTTAAAGTTTAGATTCAGAAGTAGGGTAATACCTACGTCAGCCTAAGTTTGGGCTTCAGCCAGCCTAATTCAGGATAAGGCTTATTTCAAGTGGACCCAAAAGTAAAGACATGATACCTTAATATTAATCAGGGATCAGCAGAGGGATTGGTTTGTGCCAGTGTTACTTTAATTCTATTTTATGTTCACTTCTTTGAATGTGTGGCAGGTTTTATGGTATATTCCTTCCTGTTTCCTATGTGCCTTGTATTTTTGGCAGCAAAACTTGTGGACCCTGTTGGTGTTGGAACTCGTAAGAGTCCTGATTGTCTCTGTGAGGTACAAAATGAAAGGTTATCCCTGTGAGGTACAAAGTGAGAGCTCTGGAGAAGGTGCTGTGCCGACCCCAGACCTGGTGACAAGCTGCTGAGTTCAGGTTCACAGCCTGCAGCTACAGTCAGGGATCCAACTGGCAGGTTTTGCTCCTTTTAGTCACCACTGTGTGATGTTGAGATTAGCATCAGCCCTGCAGAGGAACTCGAGGAATGGACCCAATCAGGATGATTCACAGTCTGCTTTTAGCATCTTCTCAAAATCTCTGGCGTCATGTTTTTTTCTGCCCCAGGAAGCCATATTTATCTCTTGCCATCACTTCCTCTAATCAACAGATTGAGTAGGCACCCTTCAGGAATGGCAGGAGAAAACTTCATCAGGCATGTAGTATGTGATTCCACTTTTCCATCAGGTGTATCAAACAGGCCATTACCACCAAGTGCCTTGTCATATTTGCCAAGTCATCTGATTGCAAACCTTGACGTACACTCTTGTGTCCCACTGTCACCTGACTGGCTGGAGTGTGCCTGTGTAATGTGGCATGTTTGTGGACAGATACGTGCCTTGTTGAGGTGGTAATTATGTGTACCTACTTCTGGCCACATCACCTGTCCTGCTTGTCTGCTTGCTTCCTTATCCTGTGTCTCCTAGGGTGGCATTTGACATTTCACACCTTTCAGCAGCAGCAGTCAGCTGGTGTTTTTTTCTGCAGGTTTCTGATAGATAATATTCAGCTTTCTGCATGGCTCATGTTCTGGAGAGCTAAAAACATGGGAGGGCAATACTTTCTGCCACTGAATATCTTGGTATCTTTCCCCTTTCCTTTTTGTGTATTCGTTTTGCTTCAGGGCCAGGCACTTGATGAGCATTAGGCCTCTGAATCTGGAGCAACCTGAAGAGGAGTGATTTTTAGGTTAAAATTTTAAAGTATTTCCTTTTTTCCAAGCATGTGAATATAGCATGGACTCACCTGGATGCAAAATGTGGTAACACATTGAATAGAGGCAGGGGGGTGGCAGATCAAATTCTTATATCTCAACTACTGAAATAGGGGGGTTTTATATATAATTTATTTATTTTCTGAAATATGGCATAAAGTGAAATATACCTCTAGGTATGTTGTTGAGTAGATGTACTGACAGGTCATCATGATGACTGCCATTCCTGGGTGGTGGAACCCTACTGGCACTGCTGAAACCATGTGCCTTTGTTCCTCTGTTCAGGTACTTATGGACAGCTAAATGCAGGATCCCTGGGAGAGGAGGCAGGATACTCTGGTGATAGGATCTTGCAGTGGCTTGAGCATAGAAGGTTTTATTCAGCATATTCATTGATTCCTGTCCAGAAAACCACCTACTAGCTGAGACTAGTTCTAATGTTCTAGACTAGAGACTAATGTTCTTTTAACAAGAGGAAAAAATGTTTCCAAATTGAGAGTAGAATGAAGGATTTGATGAAAAGGCTGTGTTCTCATACAGAGACGTGTAATGGGAATTTTGATGAAGAATCCTGTGGAGGCAGAATGGCATTTCAGTTTAGGTTGTGTGTTCTAATGATGATGAAAACATTAACATATTGAGAAATAATTAATTAATATGCAATAATCCCATCTCTCTCCAGACTGATGGTGTGGCTGTACTCACTTTCCCACTTGTGTTTCCTCTTGTGTTTCATTTTAGCAGCTGAGTAATACTCAAGGTTCCTGCATGTGTGGGCTGTACAAATTAATTTTAACTCCCTAAGGTGAGGCAAGGAGTTAAAGGCATTTGGAATCCAGGCAATTCTGACTGTCCAGCCTGAAAAACTAATTCCTCTGGGTGGTTCAGAAATGTCTCAGATCTGACAGCCACACACTGCCCTGTTTTGCTCTGTAGCTTCTGATTTGAGTCCAAGCTCTGTTGCAGAGCAGGGCCTTGGCACAGTTTACCTTGGCATTGTGCAGCTGATGCTCACGGAGCTTCCTGCCTAAAGGCTGCTCTGGCTGAAGGGTGAGTGGCTCAGCACAGGAGGGACACTTGAATAAAGCCCTCTCACAGTGTTCTGAAGACACTGCCTAAAATTAATATCTTGGACATGACAAGAGAGGAAACTGTCATGTTCAGGATCAATGTAAATACCTGAAAGCACCTAAAAGTGACTTTGAAAATTACTGCCTTTCCTGCTTCCAGCTAAGCTAACCTCATTGTTTCTCTTCATTTATTTGGATTTAAATTCTTGAGAGCAAAGATTATGATCTTAATCTGTATTGGTGTAGTCTCAGAACAGTGAGATTTTGATCAAGGATAAACAGTCACGTAGCTCTGCTTTGTGGAAGTAGCTGTGTGTGTGTTTGGTAATGCTGTTCTCCTTACTCTGCTGTACTGGCATTCTGGAGTGATGTGTGTGCTGCTCTTGTTTCCTGTAAGGTCTGGTACAGTCCGGAGGTCTAGCAGTACAAGTCCTCTTGGTTTTCCCAAGACTGGTGCTTCCCCTCCTTATCCTGGAGAGCATGGATCCGTGCCCAGCTCTAAAAAGCTCTCCTTTGGCGGTGCCAAGCCCTTTACGCCATCACCACAAGGTAAGGTGTCAACTGGCACATTGCTATCCTAATAAAATCACGTGCCTCTTTCCTGTACAGAGTGGGGGGTTTAACCAGCTGTAGCTGCCAGGTAATAATAAGTTCAGATTGGTTTGTTCTCCTGTAGTTCTTCTCAACAGATTATTTGGCAAGTGTCTTGGCCTCAGTAAAATGGAAAGAAAAACACCTGTTAGCCCCAGGAGAGGCAAGCTTTACTTTGGTGCCTGCATCAAGCATTTTGCTGCCCTCAGAAGAGGGCTTCTCTAAGTGCAAAGTATCTTTTTACTGGCTCCTGTTGGGGTGAGAGAAAATGTCAGCCAATTATTGTCAAAGCAAAATTCTGACCAGTGCTGAAAGAGCTTGAACTTCACTGTTCAGAGTGAAAAGTTCTGACTGACTGACTGGTAGCCTGATCCAGATGCTAAGAAGCAATACAAGTGGAAAGGGATCAGAAAAACCCCAGTGTGCAATTGATGCAGTTTGCTGTTTTCTGTAAAAGAACAGACTGATACAATGAGCTATTCTTTATCCCTAGTGTCTCCAATCCTGTATTTATTAGTTTGTGCTACTGGGGAAATGCAGAATATTCATATTCTGTTCCTCTGAAATTAATATCACTGCAAAACTTTCACAGGAGTTAAGGATCTTTTCACTACATAGCTAGGGCTGAGAAGATGAAAGAGATAACTGGCATCTTTGTGTAAACAGGTGGTGCGTAGTGCTGTTCTTGCCTATGGAAGCTGAATACTGAGTGAACTTTTTTTATTGTGTTCTCTCACAGTTGGAACCATCCCAGAGCAGCCCAGCCAGACTGTTATCCCATCTTCTCTTGGAGCAGAAGTGAGAAGCCGTATTCCTGTTGCCGGTGCGTTGGTCCTTACCTTCCTTCCTTATTCCAGTGGATAAGACCAGAACTGTAGTCTCAGGGCGTTCAATGTTGGGTATGTTGCTTCAGCAGCTTCTCTGGATGCTTGGCCAGCCAGGATTTCTGTGTGCTGATAGGAGTTGGGGTTGATCCATTCTCATCCCATCAGCCAGCTTCTTCCAGTGCTGACAGACTCTGCCACAAAAACTAAAATTTTGGACTTGGAAGTCAGTGGATTGAATGAAGGAAATGTATCTCAAAACCCCCAGTGCCCCTGTTGCCAAAGGGCCTGCTTGATGTGGAGTTTCCTTGCTGCTGAGCTCTGACAGTCAGGGTCCCTGTCCCTCTAAGGGTGGCAGTAAAGGAAAGAAGCTACACTTTTATTTCCCCGTTGTTCACATCTCATCCTCCTGTAGAATCAGAACCTTATCAGGCTTGGCAGTGCTGTGGCACTGCTCAGTGTCATCCTTAGCCATCCACTGAAGGTTTTGATCTGTAGATGTCTGAGCTGTGGATGCAGGGATCAGGCTGGCTTTCTGTGTCAGAACCAGGCACTGATGTGGTTTGTCACTTTGGGCCCTCCAGGTTCCTCGGCGCCTGAACAGTCTCCTCGAGGGATGGGCTCCCGGCTCCACAGTGCTCCCAACCTGTCAGATTTGCATTCCTGCAGGCAGAAGATAACGAAGCAGCACTCTGATCCTCTTGTTGCTCACTTTGGTCATACCCCAGTCAGCCAGCCTCTGCAGATTCATGGCTTGCAGCACTGCCGGCAGCTCCGATCCTCACCGAAGCTCTCTGAGTTCATGCAGAGAAGCCCTTTGCCAACAATAATGGGCTCCCCTACAAAGGTATGCCCAGGAGTCTGCTTTTGGGCTTCTCACAGCTTGATCTTCTGGGTTATTTGGGGATGAACTACTGCATGATCAGATAACTCTGACCTGGATTTATCACCACTCGTTCGCTATCCTTTGAGGGCTGTTTAGTGATCTGTGTGAAATGGGGTAGTGTCCTAGTTCTCAGTGGACAGCTCTCACTTGGCAGCAGTGCTCACCAGCTGAGCAGAGCCCGGGGTTTAGGGCAGGCAGTGGGAAGGAGCTGCCCTGATGAGCCAGAGCACGTTAGTGCCGGCAGTGTCTGGGCTGGTTTGGACACTGTGACTCGGCTCTGACGCTAGTGAGTGTCCAGCAGAAATCCCCGGCAGAGCCGCAAACAGGCAAGCAGGTGACAGCCCTGTGCCTCACACAAAGCTGGCACTGTGACAGCGTTTTCTCTGCTCATGTTGGGCTGCTACAAATTTGCAGCAGTTCATTGTCCTTTCGTTTTAGTTTTTCTGGGATTAGGGACAAATAACTGTTCGCGGTGGCATTTCTACCTTTGTTTCAGGCAGGTACAATTTTATTTTGATAAACAAGTGAAGGGGATAAGGGGAACCTTCCACCTTCATTTTAAAGACAGCTCTCTATTTTTTCTGTACTTCTTAGGCTGTGTCCCCATTTGAGTTTCCCAAAACCCCAAGTTCCCAGAATCTCCTCACCCTCTTGGCCCATCAAGGGGTCATGATGACTCCAACACGGAACAAGACCTTGCCAGATCTGAAGGAGATGGGTCATTTCCACTGCCAGCAAACAGGGTTGGGATTGAGGCCTGTGGAAGAGATCAAGGGCAGGTGAGCTGTAGTCTCCTTCACTTCATACAGTGGTGCTTCGCTCCCTAACATAGGACAGATGGGGCAAAACTCAAACCCCAGATAACGTTGAAGTTGTAGTGAAGCATCTGTGAACATTCTGTAGTTACCTGCTAGCACCCTTGGATTGCAGGCAGATATGATGGAGATTTTAAAAGTCTTCCTCTACAGGAACAGACATGGCCTGGATTTTTTAAAATGAGAAACTGTCTGCAGGGTTTTATTACCAGACCAGAGCCCTGCAATTACTCTACAGCATGCCTTGCTCTCTGTGTCTCTGTGGAGCCTGGGCCTGTCATGGAGGAGAGGCTGTTCTGGGTGTTCCTTGTCCATCCTACACAGGGCATGGGTCTTCAGAAGGGAGATCTGTTTGAAAGCCATGTGCTGACTGTCAGGAGCACTGCAGGATACACATCACTGAGGTGTTAAGTTTTTCTTACATGCTTCCTGGACACTGCAGCGGTCTCCAGTAACCTGACGGAGTTGTCTGATATTAATTTTTGTATCTTCCATCAAAAAAGGATTGTGTTCTAATAATCTTGTAGCAATGACTTGAATTACTGCAGTTAGTCACAGCAGTTGTAGCAGGAGATGCTCCAGTGCTCTGTTGAAAGAGGAAGAGATTCCAGACGGTTTGCTGTGTCGTGTTAAGTGGCTGTGGACCAGGAATGGCACAGAGAAGTGGAAGTTAGCTGAAATCTTGCACCTGTTGACTTTCTTCATTGTGTTGTATGTCTTTGTTTTAGATCTCTGAGCACAGGCAGGCTCACTGACCTGCTTCTGAAGGCAGCCTTCGGGGCACAGATCTCAGAAGCTGGCAGCAACGACAGCCTGAACAATGAGAAGCCAATGGAAATTGCAGGTGGGTGAGGTGGCCGGGCACATCTGGCAGGATGTCCTGGGCTGGGGTGCACAGTTTGCTTCCATGCCTCCTACATATGGGAGGCTGCTTTGCTGGTGGCTCTTGGCATGGGAAGTGAGTGCCGTGTGTGGGGAGTGCAGTGGTGTTTGCTTTCTTCTGCGGAGCGCTCGAAGGTCTGTGGGCTGTGCGTGCTGAGTAATTGCTGGCTTAGTGGTGTGATTTTTGTATGCAGGGCTTCCTCTTTTGGGCCTTTCTGAATGTGATAACATGTGGAAGTGGGGACTTTGTGCCAGGCAGCTCGAGTATGAATGGCTCTGCAGCAGTGGGTGTTCCTGGGTGTGCAGGTCAGGCAGCAAGGAGGGGAGAGCAGCTGCAGCAGTGTATGACACTGCCCAGGCTCCTGTCCTGTGGTCCATGTCAGCCCAGCCCCTGTTCCCGGGGATGCCTCCAAGAGGGGAGCACTGGCCTGTGCTGGTGACCACTGTTTCCTCCCAAGAGAGTCTGCAGGAACACAAACCGCTGGGCAAGGCGCACCGTGCTCTGAGTAACTTTCCTGTAATGCCAGTCTGCACCTTTCAACTGTCTCCCCAGCTCCCTCAGGTGCTTACGGAGGGACCCTGCACTCTGGTGCCCGGGCTGGGGGCTCTGCCAGCCCATCCCCAGTGATTTTTACTGTCGGATCCCCTCCCAGTGGAACAACCCCCCCACAGACCACGAGGACCAGGATGTTTTCAGGTAAAGGGCCAATACCTACCTGCCTGTTCCAGTGGGAGTGCCTGGGGTTCACTTCCTTGCTGCTGGGCACTAGTGATGGCAGAGGGCTGCTCAGAGCCATCTGCAGAGCTCGGCTGGTCTCAGTACCTTTGAGGTTCTTACGCTGGCTTCTGCCAACCTGCTATTGCTGGTAATTGTTTCCACTGGCATTCATGCCAGATGGTGGTTTTCCAGTACTGTAAGAAACAGACAAACTTATTTTATTGCTCTCTGCTTCAAGAATAACACTGCAGCTGTTCATAGATGCACTGTTGCTGAGAGGTCAACAAATGTAAAGACTGTGTTGTGTTCTTACTGTTTTCCCTGTAGGTTTCTCATGAGCTAAAAAAGATGAGTGTGACTATCCATGCCCAATTTTAGTGCACGAGTACTGTTAGGAAAGAGCCAGGATGGCTCTGTGTGCAAAATTATTAGTGATATTACTCATACTCTGAGCTGTTTAGTTAGGAGATGGGGAAATGCACTTCTGTTTGACAGATGCTTCTTGTAAGATGCCAGTACTCTGGCCTCGTCAGCCAGCATTTGAGGCTGTGGTAATTGGCCCTTTTGGGATAGTGTGTCTGGAGTTGGAGTCTATGTTCAGTTTAAGAAAATATTTGGACACTTTTATTTGCATATTTGGCTTGTTTGGGTTCTTGTCTTCGCCGTTCCTCATTTGAATGTAGTTGAATCTGTTGTTCTCAATTACTCCAGGGAAGGTTTGGACGTGACCACAAATAAGCTGCTTGACTGGGATGGGGGGACATGCAGGCTCAATTCCTGTGTATAACTTGCTTTTCCATCCTAATGAAAACCACTCACATATGATTGCCTGGATAGCTGGGACCATGATCTTTTCTTTGTCTCATCTGTTTGGAGGGTGAGCTTTGAGACTGTTAAAAAAGTGTGTGAGGGTCCTGTAGCACAATGGGGTTACTGTCCTGGCTACAGCCTCCAGCTACTACTGTAGTGTTAGAGGATTCAGACTTCCTGAACTGCTTTAGCAGGGTTAATAGCAATCTGGATGTAGATCCAAGCACCAGTTTTTACCAGGTTGATACTTGAATGCTTAAGGGTCTGCCCAACAGTTGGGATCTCAGATGGGATGCCTGGAAGAGAAGGCTGTTGAACAGTGAGCCTACAACACACACACAGCATTAGGTCAAGGCAGTCAAAGCAATGCTGTTGGACAAGCTTTGTTAATTAGGCCTGTGCAGTAACTCCTTATGTTATAGTTAATGCACAGAGTTAATGGTGGAAGGGGGAGGTTTGCAAGCTGAAACTCTTCACCCCAAGTGCTTGGACAAGCCATGAGTAAGATCTCCTCACAGTTCTAAAGACAGAGCCTTTCTATGAATCATAATAACAATTGCTGCAAACAGCCTCTTGGAATTACAGGGCATCCAGAATATGATATTGTAGGTCCTCTGCTCTCTCTGAGAGATCTGGAAATACTCTGCCCGTCTTTGATGATCACTTAGCTTTGAAGTGTCACTGCCAACAGTGAGGCTGTGCCTCTCTGCAGAGCAGTTGTGCATTATTGTATTGCTGGGCCTTTTGAAGGCAGGGGAAGGCATAAATTAAATTCATGGGAAGAAGAGAAACATCTTCCTCCAAAGTATCAGTGACAATGGAAAATATCATCTTGGTAGAATGAGCAGAGTATTGGAGGTGGTATTGGCATCCCCCCATCAGAGTATTTCCCTCTGTGTCAGTGTGTGAGGAGTGGGAAGCCCTCTGTAAGTAGTGAATGTATTACAAATACTCTGAGACAAAAACCCCTTTGTGCTCTTAGGGTGGATTCAGTGGTCAAGAAGGGGAAAATCTGATGATGAAGGAATTGTGTAATGGACACTGTACTTACAGGATCTCCTGAACCCTGAGGTTAGGGTCTTGACTAAGCACTGATTATCTATCCAGCCTCCTGTTTGGAAAGAGGGAGAAGCAAAAGGGCAAGGCATGTAATGGAAGGCCCTCCTGGCTTGCATGCAGGATGTTCTAAAACCACCACTAATCGGAGATGCTCATTCAGTGACAGTGAGAGCAAAAAGCCAGGAAACCAGGGTTCAGACTGTGCTGCTCCATGATGGGGACGTTGGTTATGGCAGTGTATGATAAAAATTAGCCCAAGTTATTGTGGCAGGATTCAGAAAAAGAAAAAAAGAGTTCTGAATTGTCTCCATAAATGACCGTCGTTCTGGAAGGTGCTTTAAATCTGCTTGAGCTTGTAAACTGTTCTGCTGAGTCACTAAGGAGCTTTTGTTGGGGAGTGGTTATTCTGCCTTCTGAGATCCAAGAGTCCTTGCATCTTCCTCCAAAGTACCTCTTGCTGGCATCTATCTGATCCAGGATCCTGAATGCTGCAGAATTACCCTCTCTCCTGGGTGAGGAATACCTACCTGCCCTACTATTCACCTGCCTTCAATAATTCTTTTGTCTATTTTTCTTCCCAGTGGGGTCTTCCAGCTCCCTCAGTTCTGGAGGCTCCTTCAGCGGCAGGCACTTGGCAGTGGGAGCTGGTGGGGAGGCTCTCGAAGGCCCCTCGAGTCTCCGGTACGCGTTTGCTGATCCCATCACCACCAACCTGGAAGGTGCTGTTACATTTGAGGCACCAGAGTTGCCCGAAGAGACACTCATGGAGGTGGGTATATCCCAGGGACTGGTTAGGGGCAAAGGACAGGGGAATAAAAGCAAAGCAAATCCAGAAGATTCCATGTTCACAGCCAAAGTGGTTGCTTCCAAAGGTGGGCCAAACTGACTTCAAGAGAGCAAGACCAGTGCAGTGCTCCAAAAGCCCAGGGCATATTTAGCACAGGAGCCTTTCAGCTTACTACCCAGCTGTTCAGTCCGTGAGACAGCCCATGACTGGGCTTAAAATTCACTATTTCCAAAGCTGAAATTACAGATTGGAAGCATCGGTTATCTGGTGTATTCTGTATTAAGGGCTTCTGAAGCAAACCTGCCTGCTTTGGGCCTTTTCCTTTTTAAAGGCTCAACATCACTAATAGATGACCTGAGAACGTGAGTGGCTTAGTGTATCAGGAGCCTTCCTGGTGCATTTAAGGAGTTGGGCAGTGATATGGTCTCTGCTGAAAGGATCTGAAAACAAAGTAAACCTGACACTTCTGTTCCTAATGGGGGCGGGGGGGGACACTGTGTTCTCCACCAGAACAGCTGAACCAGATTGTGGAGCTGAAAGGTTGCCAGGCTTCCCTTCTCTGCAGGCTGAAGCGGAGCAAATGCTGTTATAGCTGAGATATATTTGAAATATAGGTCAGGCTGCCTGTTTGCAGTGGAGGTGGGAGGCAGATTCCCTCACGCTTTGGGTTCTGCTCGTGATACCTCCTTGGGCTGTCTGGGACTGGAGAAGGCTCTTTGTGTCTGACGCTTGCTGGTGTTGCTGCAAACCCCTAGATACCCACAGAGATATGCATACATTGTTTTAAGGATGTGGGTTTGCTCTTCTACTTCAGATTTTATTTAGCTCATTTTTTTCTGTCAATTGTGCATTGAATTGCATTTGTTTGCCCCATTACCTGTAAAGCCACAGGGCTAAGGCTACCAGCACTGATGTGTTCACAAATAGTAGTGAGTTTAACTGAGCATCTTACTTGTGTGAGGTCCCAGAGTTTTGGGGCCCTTCTGGCTGCCACCACTTTGGACACTGGTCTGAAGAGAAGTGTCCTAAGGAAGTATCAACTTGATCTTGGAATAGCACTCAGCTTCTCTGTCTGCAGTGAGTCATTTGGCTTCAGTCCTCATTTCTGCTGAGCCCAGTAATCCATTTGCATGTCACAAAGCCTTTACAGCAGATTTCAGGACCCTTTTGTGCTCTGTGGAGTCAGCCAGCATGCAAACCTGGCAGAGTTTCTGATTTCTGCTGATTTTTTAGGGCACTGTTTAAGCACCCTTTTTTATCTTGAGCAGAGCTGTTGCATTCAGATCGGTGGTTCTTCCATCTTTTGTAAAAGTTTCCTTAGGTGCAGACAAGGCAAATTGAAGGCTGGCATTTAGTTTAAAACACAATAAAAAGATGGCTACAGAAAGGAAGACTTGTGATGCCAGAGGAGGCCATGAGTGCCAGCATAGTTAACACAAGCTGACTCTACAGGCAGAGAGGAAGGGCTGTGCGATGGTTGGAGATAGGCTGAGACCTGCAAGATCTCAGCAGTTTCCTGCTCTGCCACAAACTTCTTGTATGACTTGGTAATTACTTAATCTCCAAGTTCCTCCTCTGCTTTTAAAGAAAATAGAGGAAGATGGAGATAACACTTCCTTACCATACTGGACTGTCCAGGTAGCAAAGTAGTGGGAGGAGAGATTCATATTGCAGATAATCAAAGCTGCCTTAGCAGCCAAGTCCCTGAGCCAGTAAATGAAAAACAGAATCTCTCAGAACTTCACCTTGGGGGTTTCCTGCTAAATTCATGTGGGAAACATCCTTACCAGTCCCCTTTGAGAGAATTAAGCCAGTGAATCTTTGAAGCTCAAGCAGGTTACCCACTTCTCAACGAAGAGGATGAACAATGGAGTTGCATCTGATCCTGGCAGCAATTCACTTTGCAGACCCACAAGCATTCAGTTTTTCCACAAATAGTAACTTCCCAGAAATGCTTGCAGTGGCTTAAGCAATGCAGCTTCCCAGAAATGGGATAATCCCCTTTGATCTGTAGTAGCAAAGGAAAAACTACTCTGAAATGACCATAGCAGTTGGTGTGAGCACTTCCCTCGCCAGCTGGACGGGAGTTGCAAATCAAAGGTTGTCCTTGCCATCTCCTCAAAGGACCTCACCCAGTGCTCACTGCACTGAACTGGGAGGGTATGGAGGCCAGGGCAAGGTGAGGACTGGGATGTAGAGTGGGAGACACTTTGTTTGTGGTTTTCTGTGGCACGGGAGGTTGTCACTGCCCTGAAATCTCCATTGGCATTGCTGTGGTGGGAACAAGAGCTGAGCCCATGATGCAGATGGTCTCTTGCCCCTCCTGGCTGAATTCTGAGAGAATCCCAGAGCTGGGGTCCTCCTTGGGTAGGTGGCTTGTAATTTTACAGCAAGTCTCACCAGCTTCTCCAGGGAGCTGCCTGGAAATTTCAGGCCTGGGGCTGTCATTGGCTGCTGTTACTGTGGAAGAGGAGCCAGTGTAGTGCAGTTTGAGTTTGCAAGGCTGAGTGCGGCTGTCCCTGCCCAAAGCAGAGGTGTAGTGGGGCTTGGGCATCAGGTGTTGTTTCTGTAAGCTGGGATGAGTTGCAAGCTTTCCCTCTAACCCCCACCTTGGCATCCCTTCAACAGCAAGAGCACACGGACATCCTGCGCAGCCTCCGCTTCACACTGGCCTTTGTGCACTACGTGATGGAAATTGCTGCCCTGAAGGGCAGCTCCAGTGAGATGAGCAGCTCAGTGACCTCTGAGTACCAGCTCCAGGAGAGTGTGGTGGCTGACCAGATCAGCCTCCTCAGCCGGGAGTGGAGGTAAGGATGGGCAGAGAGCTGCCCAGCTCCCAGGCCCTCTGTCTTTCCCTCCTACCCCACATCTCCTTATACCAGCAATCTGTGGGGACACTGACTGCTGTCCCAGCATATCTGCATTGCTATGTGCTTTCTTTGCAGCTATGCAGAGCAGCTCGTGCTGTACCTGAAAGTGGCAGAGCTTCTGTCCTCAGGGCTGCAGATGGCCATAGAGCAGATCAAAGCTGGCAAGCTGTGCCTCTCCTCCACTGTCAAGCAAGGTAAGGGGTCCTGAGCTCACAGGGCAAAGGACTCATCTGGAGTGGAACCACTTGAAGTATCACAGAGGGTGTGGAGGGGGTGGAGTGAGTGTGAACCTCCCACTGGTATGGGGGGGCTCATTTGTGATTGTCCCCTTGGGCAACCAGATCTTTATTCACACTGAGAACTTTCCTCTCCTCACATTGACTTTCTGTCTCAGAGCTCTGATCATGACCCTGTGAGAATCTTCAGCACTAATTAGTGAGGGGGGGTTGTATCTTTTCTGATCCCTCATATCTCTCTGTCTTAGGTACTTATTTGTACTTGACGTAAGCCCAGCTTAATTACACAGTGCATGTCCTAGGAAGTGCTTGCTTGGCAAATTAAGACCTGTCCTGGCAGTGATGATTTTTCAAGTGAAACAAAAACACAGGAAGTGAAGTACTGGTAATGCTAGAATCACTTCTTTGCTGGTTTTATGGCCTTAAATTTGCATATGCTTGGCTGTAGTGAGAGCTGACTGTGATTTGGTGATTAGAAAAAATAATTTTAAAACTCCCATTGTAATATTACTGAGGGAGCTTTTTGAAGCACTTGAAATACTTGACTCACCAGCCACCTTCCCCAAGAGCTTAGTCTTTGAAAGTATTTGTGCTGCCTTGGGACGGGGTGTAAAAAAATGGAAATTAAATATGATAAGCACGCATAAGTTGTAGCAGGCAGTGTGGAGGAAGACACACCAGGTTTAGCTCCACATGTTCCACAAGTTCAGACTAACAGGAAAGTTGTCATAACCCAAATAAATCACTCCTTTTCAGAGCAGATTGCAGCTTCTAGATTTGTAATGGAATTTGTCTTTCAGTGTGTAGGAATTGGGCAAGGCTGGCTTGTCCTGTTTCGTGCAGTGTGGGGATTTGCAAATGTGCAGTGTAGGAGTTAGTACTCATCAGATGTTGGTGGGAGTTTGTGTTCAGTACTTGATGTAGATCATGACATGCAGCCAGGGAAACTCAGATTGTGGCATCGCTTGCTGCTTTGGATTGTTATTTAATTGCTCAGAATCATATTTGAGTCCTCAGTCTGTTGTGTAACCTTCCTATACAAGCTGCCATGGTTCAGGAACAGAAGTAGCCTTTCTCAGGCATCAGTGTCTTTTCTTTCTGGGACAGCTGAGTCCCAAGAGAGATTCCCTTGCTTAGTCAGTGCTGCTCAACCACACTCTGCTACAACATGGGAGACATGCACTCCTTCACAGCATGTCATCACCCATCAAGCGGCAGAAGCTTTGTATTTGCACGTCTGCTGCTGCTGGTGGTGCGTGAGACATCTTGCGTGGTGCAAACTGCTCCCTGCCTTGTGACAGCTGAAGGAAACAAAAATAGACCTGGCCTCAGGTGAACTAGACATGTGTAGGTGTTGCCATGTGCAGGCCTGTAACTGGTGAAGGTGACAGGAAAGGGAAAAGAAGCTCTTGGTGCAGGACTTTCCTACCAGTCTCTTGGCTTTAACATAACCCCCTTGGGTCTAAGTTAATCATTCAAGGTCTTGTGTGTGGAGATGGGAAAGCACAGGGAGAACTGGAAATAGTGCCTGAAGCAATGCTTTCCTTTACTCTAGTTGTGAAGAAGCTGAATGAGCTTTATAAATCCAGTGTATCATCCTGCCACTGCCTCAACATAAGACTCCAGAGGTTCTTCTTGGACAAACAGAAGCTCATGGATCGGATCAACAGCATCACTGCAGAGAAGCTCATCTTCACCTATGCTGTGCAAATGGTAGTAACCACATCATGTCTGGGGATGGGGCTGGCATGGAGCATTGTTGGGAATTAATGGTTCCTGCTGGTGGTCTTAGCAGGTGGTTTCCCTCATGATGCTGTGTGCAGCCTCTGGAGGCTGGGCAAGGGGATGTTCACACAGCTGAGGGATCGTGCTGCGAAAGCTGGGTCTGTCCTGGGAGTAAGTAACCTCTCAGTGCTGGGTTGTCACCTGCAGGTGCAGTCTGCAGCCCTGGATGAGATGTTCCACCACAGAGAGGACTGTGCACAGAGGTACCACAAGGCTCTGCTGCTGATGGAGGGGCTCCTGAACATCATCACTGAACAGGGAGACATAGAAAACATCAGTAAATGTGAGTGCTCAGTGATTTTTTTTGTTTTCTCCAACTAGAACATGTGGGGCTTTTAGCTGCATAGACATTTCAGTTCCCTGCACCCGTTTTTTTTCTTTGGCTACATCTTGGTGGACATAGCGGAGATCTCTTGGCTTGTTACAGCTCCTCATAGCCTGGATTCCTGCTTTTCCAGCAGGAAAACTGTTAGAAGTGCAGGTCCCTATTCTGAGCCGTATTTTGAGAGCTTCTCATGCAGAGTGATTGCCAGCGCTTTGTTGGAACTTTTGATGTGTGAAAAACTTGCTGAAGGAAGTGGTTTGGCAACAGCAGGGGCCTGGGTTTAGTTCTCAGCCGGAACCATCCCTTTGATTGCACAGAGCACTTGGGAACGTGAAACTGCAGTGGCTCTTGGGCAGAGAGTGACAGTCAGCACAGCGAGTGCTCCTTACAGCACATCTTTGAATCAGGACTGCTTCCCTGTCTGGTTCCCCAGGCCTGGCTGAGAAAGCAGCAGAAACATACTTTTCTCATCGGCAAGTGCTTGCTGTAACAGTGAAAGCTGAGCTTTTACCTGTGTGCTCTCACTGGGCTTCCTCTCCCAGGGAGTCTGCTGCTCCGAGCTGTCCCTTCTCTCCCGCTCCCCCTGTGTCCTGAGAGGTGTTACTTTAACACTGCCCTCCGTGTGGAGGAGAAAGGACTGACCCTGCTGTTCTGAGCACAATTCCTCTGCCTTCCTGGCTGGGGTTTAATCACCTCTTGTCTCTTTCTTGGGGGAGGCGGGCAGAGGCAATGGAGGATAGCCGGGATGTGATCTCTGGGAGCAGCTTGGCTCAGCCTGGGCTCTGCTCCACCACAGCCCACCTGCAGCAGCCCCAACAGTGTCCCTGTGGCTGCAGGGGGAGGCCACAGCTGGCAGACCATGTGCCTCTCCCCTGCTGCCCACTCACGGCCTGCCTCGGCCGGCATCCAGAGCTGCAGTGGTCCATGGAGGCAGAGCGCTCGGATAGGTAATGAGAGAAGAGATTTCTGGCTCACAGGCAATCAGTCAGTTAATTATCACCAACTTTCACAGCTGACATGAGGCTCACTGAAGGAGAGCAAAGGGAAATGGGCAGGTGGTGTGTGGTACTAGAGGGCTAAGTGAATAGGGAATACAAAGTAGTTTCTATGGTACTGTTTCTTACCAAACCTAAATCACATCTTTTGATCCGGAGATACTGTTAATGAATCTAATAGATTTCTTTTCCCAGTTGTCATCTTGATGCTCCTGTTTTACCCAATGTTCCAGCTTCCTAATTGAGCTGTTCTCTAGTAGGCAGTAGTAGGTGTGCTTTTCATTTTAGATCTCAGGTATATGATTACTTATTTCTGAAACATAAAATGATGAACCTAGAAATACAGCAAGTGTTCCTGTGAGAGGCATGAATTCCATGCAACATTCTGAAAGGGTCTTGGGCTCGGATGATGAGAACCCATCTCTCAGTGTAAGCCCTGGCAAATGGCATTGAAGACCCTGAGTCATGTTGCCTGCTGGCAAAAGCTGCTCCAATAACTAGAAGTGAATAAATTGTTCCTGGCAGATGGTGGTTCTTTGTAACATCTTAATATCTCTGTCAGAACTGCTGCCTTCCAGCTTTCACTGTTGGATCTCTTGAGTGTTCAACGCTTTGACCTGTCCCTTCCCAGCAGGGTGTTTGTGGTCAGGTCATCACTGGCCTAATCAGTGTCTGGTAACGACTCTCAAAGTGCTGCTTAGATTTGCTGTAATTCTGCTGTTTGTTTTTCCTTTGTTGTTCCATCTCTGGCATGGTTTGGTGGTCTTTATGTTGCCAGGAAAATGAGAAGTTCATTGCTGTTGTTTCTTCTCCCCAGGTAAGCTGTGCATCGAGCGCAGGCTGTCAGCACTGCTGTCTGGGTTCTGTGCCTGATTCAGTGGTGTTGTTCCTCATGCACCTCGCCCCAGCTGATTGCTTTGTTCCCAACAGCCTGCTGCTGTGGTGGGAAATGATTTTGGCAGTAGGAGACCTGGAGGATGAACTGCTCACTGTTTCGTATTTGGACATTTTGGGAAGTTGTTCCACAGACTTGGATTCCTTTGTGGGGACGTGTGATGGCAGCAAGCACAAATACTTCCCTGCCCGAGGGCCTGGGTGAAGACATAACCAATGTGGAAAGGTCTCCCTCATTATCAGAGGGGATGAAGAATAGAAGTCTGCTTCTTCCCAGCACTTTGAAGGATGAGACTGCTGCCTATCCCTCTTGCTTAAGAACAGGGTATTCCAGTGCTGTGTCCATTGCAGGCAATGGATGTGCTGAAACTGCTGGCTTCAGTTAATGTTGGAGGGTGTCATTCAGAAATAAAGGCCAGTTTGTGTACTTTCCCCTTCCCAGATGAGAGCCAGGCATCTTCAAGCTTCCTGGCAACCAGAGGCTCCCCTCCATTCTCTCCTTTGCCCCTTCTCATTGTGTTCATGCCTTGGAGTGCTTACTGCATGGCAGAGAGGAGGGAGTCAGCTCCCCTTTCACCTGAGCATTGCCCAAGTAGCTCCCACCTCCACAGACTTGCTGAGCAAGGCAGAGGATGTGCTGCTGCTGGGAAGCTTGCAAATGCCATGGCTGCCCTGTGGGCTCCCTCTCTGCCTGCCTGGACGAGCAAACGACACAGGGAAAGGGTCTGTGCAGGAAGTGGGAGGATGACAGAAAGCATAACGCTCCCGTGTTTGTAAGAAGCCAAAATGAATCCGTTCCTCCCTCGGTCCCCAAGCCCAGTGGGATCGATGTGAAAGACTCCTGGCTGTTGAGCTCAGCCTGTCAGCACGTTCCTACCAGGAGGAAGCACTAGCGCTGTCCTGCTTTCAGCTATTGCTCAATAACCCCTTCCTGGAGCCCCCCAAACTGAAAACACTAGCTTTGTGAATCAAAGGAGCACTTTACACACTATGGGAACTTCAAGAAGTTGACTTTGCATCACACAACAACCCAGGAACATCACGACTGTTAGGAATGCTGTTCTTTTTATTCCTTTCCTTGCTTCCTGGTTGTTTTATTGCACTACGTGTGTGCGTATATTAATATGTATTCCTGAGAGTGGATATATATTGATATTGATATGGTTTGTGTGTAACTGTACGTATTTAACTGTACTGTATCTTGTGAGTGTGAGGCAAAGAGCACTGCAGAGTCTGTGCTGTTCCTCCTCCACACCAGGCAAAGCTGACTTGCAGTCTGGCAGTACCAAGATTTGTTTTGTTTTTTATTTAAATCTTCTTTTAAGGACAGTCGATACAAAGCTCCATGCTTTTTAAGAGCTGAAGAACAGGCGTTAAGATCCCACACACTTGGAAATGCATTTTTTAAGAAGTTTTATTTGCTGCTTCCTTGTTTTTGGGTTGTTTTTTTTATAAAGAAGTCTTGTAGTGTTCAGTTTTATGTTCAGCATTTCTTTCAAGGAGACTCTGTAGCCAAATGAGACTGTGGATGCGAATGGCTCGAGTCCTGGTTGAGGCTTCGGGTGCTGTGAGCATGTGTGTGAGAGGAGAGCTGCCTGCCTCCCATGTCTGTGAGAGCATGAGTGTGTCGTACCTGAGTCGTGGCAGTATTTTGTTAGCACTGGGCAGAAAAGTATCTTTGAAAGCAACTCCAAACCTCAGGCTTAGTTTTTGGGGATCTAAAATTATTTTGCACATGGTGGTTAGGTCCTCATTGCTTTTTTTCCTCTCCATATTGGCACGTTCATTGTGATACTTTACAAGGGTTTCAGGAGCAACTTCACTGATTTTGGAGCTGGCACTGTGTTTGGCAGCATGGGCGTTCCTGTTCTCAGAGCAGAAATGCCAATAAGGAAATTTAAAAATATTTCCAACTGCAACATGGGTGTTTCTGTTTTCAGAGCAGAAATGCCAATAAAGAAATTTAAAAATATTTCCAATTGCCCTGATCAGGGAAGTTTAAGTGTAGCTTTCACAAATGCTTCAGTATTTGGCTGCTGTTACACCATAAATTCACAGTCTGCTGCTTCTGTGGCTGTTTGTGCTTGTGCCTGGGAAAAAAAGAAAATGAAAAAAAAAAAAGACAAAACCAACCAACCCCCAGCCTGTGGACAGAAATGCCGAGGAGACCCAGACTGCTGCTGAAAGGCTTTGACCAGATCTGCAAAGGGCTACGCTGCAGGTGGGAGCACCGGGAGGCAGCACCAAGCCAGGACTGACTCTGCAATACCAACACCTGCTGCACACCCAGCCCCTCCTGATAGAGCCCCCAGGGGCTCCTGCCAAGGAGAGGCACATCCCGGGATCCACGTCCCTGCCGCGCCGTAGTGATCCGTGTGTGTGGCAAGCTCAGCACTAACCTTCCAGCTGTACTTAATTACTTGAATGTATCAAAATTGTCCACATTCAATGTACACAAGTATATATTGCTCCAAAAAAATTGTGGTTTACAGACCTACACCCAATATATATGTATGTGTTTGTGTATATACATACAAGGCTGTGTGTGTGTATGTGTGTGCATGGGTAGAGATACACACACAAACACAAACGTGTATATATATGTTTTCTCTCAATACTTGAAACTTAGCCACTGTGCTTGAATGAAAAAAAAACCACACAAAAACCCACAGAAAATAACCCCGAAATAGGGGAGACAAAAAAAAAGAGAAAAATAGAAAAACTAATCTGACAGGTGATTTATTTTGCCATCACTTTGGTGACTTTCTTTTTTATCTAACTGCATGTAGCGTGAAACCAACTTTTTTGGTGAAAAATATTTATTGCTTTGTAGACAATAAGATATGCAAAAAAAAAAAGAAAAAAAGAAAGAGATAAAACACCCCAAAAACCAACCCCCACCCATCGTTGAAGTTGCTAGTGTAGTCCACCTGCTATTGTCATGGCTTTGTTGCTGTTGCAGCGTTTGTGTCTGGCGTCTTTAATAGATTTCAAGAAACCTCAGTCTAATAAAACACGTACCTTCAGGTTTGTGAGAGCGTATGATGATGTTCTTTATAAGGTAATGCTTGATACTTTGTCAACATTTTTTATTTGTGTTTTGTGTGACTTTTTTTTGGCTTTAAATTGTACAACACCAATTTAAGAAAATAAAATTGATTTGAAATTGTTAGTGGCCTGTTTCCAGTGCTTTATATTTCCAGTTAGTGTAGTATCTGAGCAAGGTCTGTGATGTGTTTGGTTCTACTTGCCTTGACTTTTGGGCGAAACAGGGCTGTTGCCCCCTTTTCGCAGCAGGTGAAACTTCTGGCAGAAAATCCACCTTGGCTGAAGCCACACTTTTGAAGCCTTTGATTTTGGAAAAGTTAAAAGCCACTTTCTGGGTGTGAGCTGTAGTTGCTGATTTGTCTGTCCTTGTTACCTGGCTGTGCTCTCCTCCTGCAGTGGTTAGAAACGGTCAAGAGTCAATAGCAGACCCCTCCCCAGCCAGTCAGAGGCTTAAATTTTGTCCATGTTTCAGTATTGGCAGGATACTATAAATAGTCAGAAATATTTATACTTCATGGCCCTGTGCAGAGCACGGGACAGGGGTGTCTGGTGGCTGTGTGAAGGATGAGGATGGAGTGTAGGTTTGTGGTGATGTTGTTGCAAGACCTAATAGCTGTGTATTGCTTTAAACTCTTATTTTTTTAATGAAGAGGCAGGAAGCTTGTTGCTGTACAAGAGAGGTGCTTAAAGAGTGGGAAAGTGTGAATATAGTGATAAGATTCAGATATTTTTAATCATGATTAAATATTTTGCTGCTGTGTTTGTACTCATTGCAATTTGTTATTTGAACAGAGTAGGCACATGGCTTAGTTTTCTCTTGCCCATGTAGCTTTGCAAAAAGTCAAGTGAACATGGCAGAAGGGACAGTGGGGATGCAGTCCCTGCTCTGTCTGGATTGGAATACTCATGGTTGAAAAGCTAAGCCCTACATCTGGGATGTGGGAATGGTGCTGAATCAATTAGTCCAGTCCTTCCAAGAGCCAAATACAATAATTCCACCAAACACTTCCCAAAACCCCACTTGCTGGACTGTGTGTGTTATTGTTGGCCTTGAGCATCGCTGACGAGAGTTCTGCCCACCAGCCCCTGCATGACGCAGCATCACCCCATACAGTTACTGGGCAGTGTTGTGTTTTTGTAAGGAAAGACTTTATGTCAAAATCATAATTTACCCTGAGCTGGAATTGTTTTTTCTTGCTCTGCCCTGTTTATAACCTCTTGTTTCCTGCCCCTGCCCTTCCCACCCCAGGGAATCACACTGTGAGAATGGTCCTGCCTGGAAGTGCCCAGCTCTGGGCACTTGTTGACCCTGACTCACACAGGGACATTCAACCCCCTTTCCCTGCACAGCTGCCCCATGCTGCAGTGGCATCCGTGCTGGGGACAGCACTTCTGTGTGGTGAAAACGTGGTGGTACAACCTGGGCAAGACCCCTTAGCACCCTTGGAAAGCTGGTCAGAGCTAAATAATTACAAATGCTGGTGTTGCTTGAAGTTTGATGGCTCAGCACGCTTGGGTCTTTGCTTTTTTTTTGGGAGTTTGGTGGCAGTTTTTGTTTGTGGTTTTTTTTAACATGTAAAGTTCCCTTTTGTGGGAAAACATTGTGTGTGTTTGTTCCCTGTTGCACGGGATTGTGGTAAAGAAAAATATATATACATGTGTATATATACACACATATATGTCTATATATATACATGTATATATATGTATACATATACAGATATATAAACGTTTCTGATGCTGAGGTTAAAAAAGGGGCTTCTTTTGGAGCTGCCCATGAAGAATTTTAAACATTCAGGTGAAAACACTGTAGCCAAATGAAAGATGGACCACTGTGTGTCACATGCCTGTGTGGATGGAGAATACTCTGCTGAATCCATAGACTCTTTCACAGGCAGCAGAGCAAAGGGGGGAAAGTGCTAGCTGGGAAGACTTAAACAACAGAAATAAACAGTCTCTCCTAAAAGCCATGGGGCCTGAACAGTTCAAAAGCACCAGTGAAAATTGCACAACTTTCTAGATGTTGACCGTGACGTGGTGCTGCTGTTGATTTTAGGAGAAAACAAACCCGAGCAATTCTTCCAGGGCATTTGGCTCCGGTCCCATATTTTATATTTAGTTGTTGGGTAAGTACGTCAGTGAAAACACACTCGAATTCAACTCTGAAAGATCAGAGGTGACTTGGTGACATCAAGGAAGTAGAAACGAGTGGGTGTGTGTTGAACCGAGGCAATACAAAGATCAAGTATTCCGCTTCCAGCTCTTTCAAAGCTTTATTTCATGAGGAATTAACTCCTTCACAGCACGTTTGAGCTCTGTGGTGTTTAACTTGACACTCCTCCTCTGCAATGGCACGCTGTGCCTGGTCACAGCACACTCTGGGGTGCTGAGCAGGTGAGTGATCCTGGAAAGTGTAATGTCTGGAGGGGTTTTGCTGAAGGAGAGGAAGGGCTGTGTGCAGGGAGACAACACACTGCCATAGCTCTGCAGGACATGAGCCAGTGCTCTCCAGACAAATGCCAGTGGTTGGAGTTATTTAAATTTATTACCATAAATGTAGTGCCGAGGATGGGTGCCATTCCCTGGGTGAGGAATGGCACGTAGTGCGGGGATACAAACCTCCCTGGGACATTTCTTTTTAGTCTAAAAACAGCATTTTTAGGGACAATAGAGTCAGAATCACCCCCCCTCCTGGTAGCTGAAACCTGGCAAGGGATTTGACTGCTTTCAGAAAACACGTTAAACTGTATTTCTAAGAAGGAGCCTAAGCAAGTGTTAAACACAAGTTTTTGTCCTTACCACAGACAGACCAAATGTGCACAGTTGTCCTTCAGGAGGACCTGCTGAGACCCAGGCACTACTACTAGAGATCCCTGGGAGCTGGACCCAGTCACCACTCACGTTGTAAAACCTGAGTGGTTGTGTCCACAGCACAGCTCAGACCCAAAGCCCTGGTGCAAGAAAAGGCAGCTCCCAAAAAGCCATTCCAAAGTCCAGAGCATGAGGTAACACACTGCAGACCTAGAGCACATGGGGTTTCTGGTTTCAGCTTCTCAGCATCTGCTGTGGGTGAATGTTCAATTACATCAACAGAGGGATCATTACAAGTGTTTAGGTTCCTGCTGTAGGTAACCTTTAAACACAGGTGAAATGGTGCTAAACTCCCAATTCAGATCTTGTTTAGGTAGTACAGTCACTTCCAAGTGAGAAAGGACTGCCCTGTGTTACACTGGGAGCCCCTGGTGGAGGAAAGAACACTTGGTCTCAAACAGGACTATTCTCTACAGATGAGAGTTCCCAGTGCCTTCCCCTTGTATTCTGTGTGCTTGTTTCCACCTAATGCCCAACACACAACTGCTGGGGAGCTGCAGACTAAGATGCTCCCTGTCCCTTGCAATGCAGCTTGTCTCCAGTCCCCAACACAGAGGTAAATGGCTTTTAACTACAATGTTTGGTATCTCCTGAAGTTCTAATGCTATACAGCAAAGTCTTTAAACCCTTTAAAGATCAGCTTAGCAGTTTTCTTCCCTCTAACAGAACACAATAGGAAGAAAGTGTCCTTCAAAACAAAATGTTCCCTCTGAGCTTTTTTTTATTGATTGATTTAAAACAAATTATATTTCTCTGTGAATTTAAAGCAAATCCTCTTGAAATATATATGTCATTTTTCAAAGCAGGCCTTAGGGAAGAGGACCAGAAAGTTGCTGGGGTCACATTGCTGCATCAGAACAGGAACAGGCTGCTCATGGAGGGCACATCCAGCTGCTTTGCCAGCAGGAGGGGAACAGCCCGGAGTGTCCCCGGGCTGGGAGGAGTGGGGACTGCGTGCCAGAAGTGCCCTGGCAGGGAACAGCTGTGGAGCCAGCGCTGTGGGTGTTCCCAGGACAGGGCAGGGAGCAGCTGTGGAGCCAGCGCTGTGGATGTTCCCAGGACAAGGCAGGAGACGGCCGTCCGCGTTGCCAGAGCCCCATCTGCAGGCGGCCACCGCCCGGGCACCCTGCACTGTTTGGAGTGAGGAGTGGCATTGACATTGTTTAAGAAAACTAAATTAACTATTGAAAGCATGACGATGCCCGAACCCCCGTCCTTTAGCCATTCTGCTCCCTGTTCGATAGAGGTTGTCTGTGAGCCCCCAGATGCACTGGTTGGTACCTAGAGAGCTCGGACGAGGCTGATTTCACTCAATGGCAGCACTCCCACTTGAGCCATCAGATGTGCCACTCTGTACTTGAACATATGAAAAGTTCTGCTCCTCACATAAGCAGCAGGGAGCTTTCCAACTTGTTTCTACCAATTTCCAATTTAAACCTTGGTTTGCTTGTGAGAGGAATAAACCCCCTTGTTTAATTTCTGAAGATGTTGGATGCTCGCGGCGCATCACAAATCAAATCAAAGGAGTGCACCTGCTTTGTAGAGCCTACAAGGAAATTGGCATTGGGGTCTTCTGCTCCACACCAGAAACTACAGCCATGTCTGCACTGCCTCTTCTCTTGAGATACACATCCCTGCAGGTCTGCCTGACTCCCACAGAACACACCAGCAACTCTGGTGAGTCACTTTGATTTCTCCTTGCCTTTGGTAGCAAGGTGTAATAACAAATTATATATAGATGCTTACAGATACAATAGGTAAGTTAAAAAGGAAGAGGCAGGATGTGCCAGGGCAGGTTGAGAGCAGAGCCTGTACTGCCTGTTCTGAAGCTTCTTGGCTGCTTCTGGAATAGGTAAGGAGCTGAGATAACAAAGCTTTCTCCCTCATGGGATATCCATGCAAGTCTTTCTCCTGTCTCATAACTGTTTTTTTTATCATCTGGGATCTTCTTCCCTCTCTCAAATTTAACTGAAATGAGCCAAATTCAGAAATCAGGGCAGGGAGGGAGGAGGAAGCTACGTGGTGGACAGGCAGCATGATTGCATAAGCTTCACTTCCTAAGGAAACAAGGCAAAAAAAGATTCAGACACCCTGGTTGCAGTGATAGAGGAGTTTGTATTCCTGTTTCCCTTGGCAGCAGTGCTGTGCTGTGACAGGGCATCTTTTATCACTTCTCCAAACAAAGTGCAGCTGGGACTCTGTGATAAATCTTCCCTTTGCCCCATCCCACTCCTAAAATATCTCAGAAGTGTCAGTTCAAAAAAGGATGTGCTGCATTTCTTCCCCTTAATAGCCAAAATAACAAGCCTGTGTTTGATAATCTGGCCTGCCTGGAAGTGTCAACCCTTCCATGTTCCATCTGAATGGATAAATGGAGCTCTCCTATGCTAATCTCGCAGCATGCCAAGGAACCCGTGTCCTCTCTGGATAGCTCCATCCTATGGAGCACTGGAGCTTGGAGCACAGCAACACAATTCCAGGTGCATTTGGCTTTTGGGGAGGTACATATGCTGTGCCTCATAAGGGCCCCTGTTGTACTCAGCTTCCCACGATGTGCATCGCTGCGGGTAAAACTTGCTGCACGAGACAGGAGCACAAGGATCGCTCCAGTCATGAAAACCCAAGGGAAAGAGGAACAGGAGGAGCCCATGCTTGACACTGGCACAGGTAGAAGGTGTGTGGGAGAGGGAGACACAGGGATCGCTGTGACAAGGAGGAGTGTGACAGGGATCCCTGTAGCAGGGATCAGTGTGACAGGAATCCCTGTGACACCACAACTTTCCTGTGTGCCGTGGGAACTGTCCCCTCACTGTGGCCACGATGCTGTCAGCGCTCCTTTCCCCGTGTACAGTGGAAAAAGCGGGCTGGTTCACTTACCACAGCAACGCAGCCGTCAGCCTGCCCTTTTCCCCTGCAGTTCCTCGATTTAACACCCGAACAGGCTCCCAGCGTGTGTCAGCCCCGCGGGCCAAGCAGGGCAATGCCCGCTCCGGCACCCCCTGGGAATGCCGGGGAACCTGGGCTGTAGGC